>JBAIZL010000010.1:81837174-82409674 GCA_036971475.1 Prosapia bicincta | reverse complement strand
TATACAAAATTTCCTGTATTTTTAATTACGTGTAGGCCTATACGTGGCAAAATACGGTGTGAAATATTGAAGCGGCACTTTTACCGGCCTGGTAATGTCAATTTATTTTGTTTGAAATTTAGATGACACAGATCAAAATATCTCAACACATATTGTTTTATAAAAAAACAAGTTTGCTTAAAGTCACTGTTGGAAAATTTAAAGCCAAGAAAAATATTTACTTTAAGTTAAAAAAAAAAACAATTAACGTATAAGTGCCTCAAGAGTCTAGTGGGCAGAACATTTTAATATTAACATAAATGTTCGATCCCAATTAGCTAAAAAGAATTTTTCCGAGCATTTTAAGCTCCTAGCTTACTTACCATGTACAAATGAGTACCTATAGAAGGCCTACTAATTTGTGGTTGTCATTTTCTTTACTACGATATTGTTGTATCCTCCTAAAACATGAAATTGTGTAACAAAACCATTAAAAACACAAGAACATGCAGTCATTTATTCATTAACTATAATATTTATTGCATGTAATAAATGTATGTGTGTGTTTGTATTTCATAGGTAGATTAGATTTTTAATAAAATGTTCTAAACTAGTTCTTGATAATAGGGTTGCTAACAATGAATGTTGACGAAACGTTCAGAACAGTTGTTTAAAATTATTCTTTATATGAAATGTGTGTCTGTATATATATATATATATATATATATATAGAGAGAGAGAGAGAGAGAGAGAGAATATTAATAAAGAAACAGATAATTGAAGAATGCTATAAATACACTCCAATTTCAGAATATATATATATATATATATATATATATATATATATATATATATATATATATATATATATATTTATATATAATAAATTAAAAATATATCAAAAACAAGAATACTTTTAATGAATATATTTATTCTTTAAAATTCATATATTTTAATTTATATATTTATATTTTAAGAATAAATATATTCATTAAAAGTATTCTTGTTTTTGAAATATTTTAAGTTTAATAACTATATTACAAGAAAACATATCACCATATTTAATATATATATATATATATATATATATATATATATATATATATATATAAAGAGAGAGAGAGATAAATAGAGAGAGAGAGAGAGAGACAGAGAGAGAGAGAGGGAGAGTTAGAGAGAGAGAGAATATTAATAAAGAAACAGAAAATTGAAGAATACTATAAATACAATCCAATGTCAGAATATATATATGTATATATATATATATATATATATATATATATATATATCTTCTGACATTGGAGTGTATTTATAGTATTCTTCAATTTTCTGTTTCTTTATTAATATACACCGCAATGTCAGAATATATATATATATATAATAAATTAAAAACATTTCAAAAACAAGAATACTTTTAATGCATATATTATTCATTAACACAAGAAATAATAAATACATTAAAAATCATATTAAATCATAAAAATATTAGCATATTATCGGAAATCTTTTTACAAAATATAGACATTGAAATAGATAAGATTATTAAAACATATGATCAAAATGGACACTGGTTTAGATATGTAGATGATGGATTATACATATCAAATAATAATGGTTTAAATATTGACAAAATATTAAAATGTATAAATAATATACACGATAACTAAATAATATCAAATTTACTCATAAATTTGAATCAAAAACCAAATTATTTAGATATAACAATTACTAGAAACAATGAAAAATTTGAATATAATACATATAGAAAACCAACGCAGATAAATCAAATAATACCTAAATATTCAAATCATCCATATAACCAAAAAATTGCTGCACTGTATAATTTATTACGAGTGCACAAAATACCAATGAACTTAAATGATCAAATAAAAGATAAAAATAAAATATATCAAATTGGTTTAGAAAATGGATATAAAAGAAAAACTATAGATAAATTATATAATAACATAATAAAAAAACAGAAATCGAAAATTACTTTGTTCGTAATAAGAGAGAAAATATTTGGACA
This sequence comes from Prosapia bicincta, assembly GCA_036971475.1. Classification (NCBI taxonomy): domain Eukaryota; kingdom Metazoa; phylum Arthropoda; class Insecta; order Hemiptera; family Cercopidae; genus Prosapia; species Prosapia bicincta. The sequence goes on along the minus strand of JBAIZL010000010.1, from coordinate 82,407,666 downwards.
ACTTTTACATTCACTGGTAACGAAATAAACAAAATTACAAGATTATTTAAAGAAACAAATTTACAAATTACATACAAAACTGATATTAAAAATTTAAATAAACAATAACAATAATCAAAATAATATGCACGAAAGGTATGGAGTATATAATATAAAATGTCAAGCTTGTAATAAATTATATGTAGGACAAACAAAAAAGAAATTAAAAGAAAGATACAAAGAACATTTACACGCTTTTATGAAACCAAACATATACAAATCAAATTTAGCTACTCATTGCATTAATAATGAACACGAATTTCCTAAAATAGAAAATATGAAATTAATAAAAGAATTAAATAAAGGATTAAAGATGAATATATGTGAAACACTGGACATTTATAAGCATAAAGTTAAAGACAAATTAATTGATGAACAAATTCAAGTGAGATCAAGGCACCAAACTATTTATAAGGTCATAGATGTTATAGAAAAAATTACATAAAGTGTAATACTTATAAACATATGGTCCTTTATAGTACACATGATTAATTTTTGTAAAAATATTTTGTTAGATAATTATTTTCCTGAAGATACTGGTACTGTTTTATCGGCGAAAAGCTTTGAATAAATATATTCATTAAAAGTATTCTTGTTTTTGAAATATTTTTAATTTATTAACTATATTACAAGAAAACATATCACCATATTTAATATATATATATATATATATATATATATATATATATATATATAATAACATACTAAAACTGATCATCTCACGATTTACCTAACTACCGTTAATACCCCAAACACTAACAAAAAATTCTAAATTGTTTAAAAATTACGAGTATATTTCGAAATGTTTTAAGTTTATAAGAAAATTTGATTTTACAATTGGTTTAGTTTTTTTAAAATATATTAAAAATTTTACATTATAAAAACTGAAATCTACAATAACAATATTATGATCACGGTAAAGTTTGCGATTTGAATATTATCAAGAAAATTAAAAAAACAAATAATATTAATAAAAAATAAATGACGACTTGCCATAAATACATCCCAATTTCAGAAATCCATCCATATATGTATATAATAGTTAATTGTTAACATTATTGTATATATATATATATATATATATATATATATATATATATATATATATATATATATATATATTCCAATATTCTGAAATTGGATTGTATTTATAGCATTCTTAAATTTCTGTTTCTTAATTAATATTCTCTCTCTTTTTCTCTCTTTCTCTCTCTCGCTCTCTCTCGCTCTCTCTCGCTCTCTCTCCCTCTCTCTCTCTCTCTCTCTCTCTCTCTCTCTATATATATATATATATATATATATATATATATATATATAGAGAGAGAGAGAGAGAGAGAGAGAGAGAGAGAGAGAGAGGGAGAGAGAGCGAGAGAGAGCGAGAGAGAGAAAGAGAGAAAAAGAGAGAGAATATTAATTAAGAAACAGAAATTTAAGAATGCTATAAATACAATCCAATTTCAGAATATTGGAATATATATATATATATATATATATATATATATATATATATATATATATATATATACAATAATGTTAACAATTAACTATTATATACATATATGGATGGATTTCTGAAATTGGGATGTATTTATGGCAAGTCGTCATTTATTTTTTATTAATATTATTTGTTTTTTTAATTTTCTTGATAATATTCAAATCGCAAACTTTACCGTGATCATAATATTGTTATTGTAGATTTCAGTTTTTATAATGTAAAATTTTTAATATATTTTAAAAAAACTAAACCAATTGTAAAATCAAATTTTCTTATAAACTTAAAACATTTCGAAATATACTCGTAATTTTTAAACAATTTAGAATTTTTTGTTAGTGTTTGGGGTATTAACGGTAGTTAGGTAAATCGTGAGATGATCAGTTTTAGTATGTTATTGTTAAACCTTTCGAGTTGGGGGTAGATTAAACTTTTCCAAGCGAACGATGCCCTCCGGTAAGTTGTCTTGACGTTTATTAAAATTAAGTTTACATTTCTAGTCAAACCCGAGACTATAAGGACGATCTGATAAGCTTTCACCTCCAGCCCTAGCTCCAAACCCATTTAGAAGAGGCGTTTACGCTTTTGTTCAACAATTTATATGCTGAAGTCGTACTCTGTTAAATAAAGCACGGTCGTATCAAAATATTTCTCTCGAAATTTCTCTAGCATTTTTTTTCTTAATAGTGTTGATATAGTATCTTAATAATTTAATGGTTTTGGGGTTCTTTCCAATATTTTCATTGTAATAGTTTTGGAGGTACGTAGTAAAGGCTTTAGAAGGACTTGTACTAAAAATAACTGATAGTGATTTTAGTATATATTTGGTAAAATATTTTTGTTTAGTTTTAGTCGTTACAATTAGTCAAATTCAATTCTTTAATTTTAAATTTAGTACCTTTGTTTTAGGTAAAATGTTTAGGTTAAACATTCAGTTCTAAATCTGTATATTTATGTAGTTAAAATTAATGTAGTTTAATTTGATTTGTCCAACAATCTAAGTCAGGTGTTGATAACCACGTTTCTTTTTTCGCAAAAAAATGGTTTAAGATTGTTAGTAAAATGACATACTTATGTATTCAAAATAACTGTTCCTCCCCGTAAGGAAAAAATTGTTTTTCTTTACGTTTTTTATTGTTTTATATTACGAATTAATGTTATATTTTTCATGCATTACAGTTTATTAGCTTTAGTGTGTTTGTATGCAGATAGTTTTGTAGATAAGAACAACAACGCATTTTTAGTGAAACTATTTTTATCGTTTTTTGAACACTGCAAAATAGCGCATTTCACTGAAATACAAAGGTAGAGTCCTAAATTGTGCTAAATGTTGCTGAAATTGCTTTTGCAATGGAGAATAAGTTATGTCATAGGCCAAGCACTCAAATTTTAAAGTAACTATGCCCCTTCACGCCTTTAAATACTGCCCGTGAATATCTATATCACTAACTGCAATGCGGCCATCCCTGTCGGTTTTATCCTCGGTCGGACAGTTTTCTTCGCCGCTATTACGAAACGCCAACCTGTCAAGTGGTTAACGTGATAACACTGGGTTAGGCAGGTGACATTCAATGATAGCGACGTCATGGCTACGGGAAAAGTTTAAACTGACTAGGATTGCAAAATAAAAATCATATTCGGGATGTAATTTATAGAAAGAGTTCGTGGCTATTCAGTCTTTCGGTTTTAACAGTCGCTTATCTCATAGAATGAAATTCATGTTTCAATAAATATTAGGCTTAATATATTTTGGGATGATATCATTGTTAAAGCCGATTTTTCTTGCTAAATGAAATTTGATCACCCCGAAAAGAGTGATATTGTGTTACTATCTTAAAACTATGAAAAGTTCAGAAGATATTAGCGGTACGAAAAAATATCGGTAAAGCTAATAATTCATCGGTGACATGATGACGTCGCGCTGTCTGATTTGCATGCTACTCACGTACCCATACAGCCTGCGTTTTAAAGTACAATCTAATGCAAATATTAAGCTGTAAGAAATTCTGTTTTGGGAAATGAGATTGCCTCATTAGGCTTGAATGCATTAGAAACATTGCCAACAAGCTTATCGTGAAGTAAGATCTTAAACAATTTTATAGAAACTTTTTTCCTGGTAATCAGTGAATTTTATTGTAACCTCTTTCTCTCTCTCTCCCTCCCCCTCTCTGTCTTTCTCTCTCTCTCCCTCCCTCTCTCTCTCTCTCTCTCTCTCTCTCTCTCTATATATATATATATATATATATATATATATATATATATATATATACACATATGTATATATATATATACACACACACATATGTACGAGGGTAAGTCAATAATTATCCGCAATATAGTTATAAAATTTTATTGAAATCAAATAGGAAACTTACAAGTACATCATTTTTCGACATAGTCCCCTTGCTTTTCAACGCACTTGGTCCAACGTTGTTCAAGTTTCCTGATGCCCTTGTGGAAGAAGGTTTTGGGTTGAGATGCGAGCCAGGAATGCACCGCTTCTTTCAATGCTTCGTCTGTCGTAAATCGACGGCCCCTAATTGCCTCTTTGAGTGGACCAAACAAGTAAAAATCAGATGGAGCGAGATCGGGACTATATGGAGGATGATCCAATACTTCAAAATTGAGTTTCTGAAGCGTTTCTGCAGTGTGGGCAGCTGTATGCAGACGGGCATTGTCGTGCAACAACACAACGCCTTTTGACAGCAGTCCTCGGCGTTTGCTACGAATTGCAGGCTTCAGCTTAGCAGTAAGCATCTCACTGTAACGTACACTGTTTATTGTTGTGCCCCTTTCCTGATAATGTTCCAGTAATGGACCTTGTGAGTCCCAAAAAACCGTAAGCATAAGTTTTCCTGCGGACGGTTGGGTTTTGAATTTTTTCTTGCACGGCGAATTTGGATGTTTCCATTCCATACTCTGCCGTTTACTCTCCGGCTCGTAATGATGGATCCATGTTTCGTCACCAGTAACGATCCTGTCTAAGAAGTTGTCCCGTTCGTTAACATAGCGATCCAAATGTTTTTTGCACACGTCCAAGCGCGTTTGTTTATGCAACTGTGTCAGTTGTTTTGGAACCCATCTTGCACAAACTTTATGAAACCCAAGTCGGCTGTAAATGATTTCGTAGGCAGAACCGTGGCTAATTTGCAGACGATTTGCCACGTCGTCAACAGTTATCCGTCTGTCTGAGAGAATCATTTTACGTGAACGCTCAATGTTTTCCTCGTTTATGGCGGTAACTGGTCGTCCAGCTCCTTCATTTTGCGTAACACTTGTGCGACCATTTTTGAATTTTTCAATCCATTCATAGACACTCCGTTGTGGCAAACAATTGTTCCCGTACTGTACCGAAAGTCTTCGATGAATTTCGGCCCCTGATACACCTTCCGACCACAAAAAACGGATCACTGAACGTTGCTCTTCTTTGGTGCAAATAGAAAGTGGAGCGGTCATTATTAACAGCACGGCAGCGATAACGAAACTAACCTAGCAGCTTGTAACGTGCATAGACATAACAACGAATAAACAAAGCATGCGTCATCAACGCAAAAGGACAGTACTGCCAACGTAAACAAAAAATATACCTATATTGCGGATAATATTTGACTTACCCTCGTATATATATATATATATATGTATATATATATATATATATATATATATATATATATATATATATATATAAATATATATATATAGATGTGTGTGTGTGTGTGTATGTATGGATTTTATAGACGCCTAAACCAGTGATCAGTTGGTCAGATATAGTGATCCCAGTACATGTAACATAGCTTGTTAAACTAATCGTTACTAGTAAATGTGTAGTTTGGTTTAGGTGCCGCGACGGGCTACAAACACGTCGCAGTAAGCGATAGGTACCTCGACAAATTTAATTTATAACTCACAGCGCTTATAACGGTCACACGCACCAATCGTGTGGATACATTAGCGTAAAGGAGGATTTTGAATTCCATCCTGGGAAGGGAAAGTACGACACTTGTGTAACAAATCTATCGGAAAAGTATAGATTACTGGTAGGAAATGGCCCTAAAACATTTTCTAAATTAAACGCTTCTAATTTTCATTTTTCGCTATTCTATTGCTAATAAATTGACGTGGAGCACCTGTACGGCAGTAAAAAGTATGAAAATCTACGGTACAAACTTCATCTACGGCATATGGAAGATAAAGACTATTCATAGAATTTCTTCAGAGGTTATCGTTAGTCACAAAATCATGTAGGCTAAAATGTGCATGTTGTACGAATGAGTAAGAAAGAAATTGAAAGAAAGAATTGTAAGAAAAGATTCTGGAGTTAGCAATAAGTACTAAGAGAAAAAGAGGAAGGCAATAGACCAATGGACAGGAAAGATGTCATTACACTGGGGGCCAGGAATTGGAAGAGGAGCGTCAGAGAAAGAGTAAGGTGGGCAATCCTTGCACTGCAGTTCAATGGTCATGCCGTCCTGTAGAGCCTGTTAGTAGTAGTAGAACTAACAAATTACAGGGGATTGAGTAATTGGTGAATAAAATACAACAATAAATTCAGGCTTGTCAGATTACAAATATTACTCAATTACGTTTTAATTTTATATTAGAAGGTGAAGGCAGATAGTTTGGGACAATAAAAAAATATAATTAATTTTGTAAAATATTTTACATAATATTTTATTTTATTGTTTGTTTGAGTTGGATACTCAATCAGTTTTTTATTTGAACTTTGAAAAATGCAGATATTGCGAAATGCCACAATTGTATCTAGATAAATCAAGCACCGCCCTCGTATGCCCTCTTGGACAATTCATTGGTCACTTTTCAAACTAGCAAAACACAACCGTCGGAGGAGAAGAAAATTAGCATAGTTTGATTGTAAAATGAAGTGTTTGCGAGTGTGCCGAGCGCGTCCGTGTTCCTAGACACATAGGTAATCACTACTTCCTGCTATTTATAGCCAGTTTGTCGCACTGCACATACACGAATAGAATGGTGTCTTCTTCGTGTCATTGGTTCCTCCAACATCCGTCCTTTGTCCCGTTGGAGCTCGGAAGCACGTTAAATACGAATAGTAAGCAAATTTCTTTTATTCTAAAACTGACTGTAGCAATTCGTTAACGCTTTTTAAAATTGAAAACGTTACAGATTTAACTGGCGAAACTGATTTCTGAAGGTATATTATAGCCCATTGAAATTACACGTAATATCTTTACGCTTATATAATAATAATAATATAAATAATAAAAAATTAAATAACTTTACACGTTATATAATATTATACTTATATGTGTAGGACTTAGTAGCAAGTAGAGACACCTGTATGGTTCCCACTTACTTCCCGTACTAGAGAGACTTATTTTTATGTGTCTAGCATAATCCCATCTGCTATTACCATAACTCAATAACTTAATTTATCAACCTTTTAAAGAATTATGAAATCGAAATTTAAGAGGCATTTCTAAATTTTTAAATAACAACTAATATAAAATAATAAGTCAAATCCTAGGATAACAAAAAATCTATTTTGTTACTTTTTATTAAATAATTACAATTAATATAACATGAAGTATCATAACATATGGGTTAAAACTGCTGTTCCATCACATAACCTATTACATAATATCAGCTGTTATATGAAATCTTGTTACTTATTTTACACCAAATGGGACGGAATAACTTTAATGCATATCTCGCCCCTTTTATGTATTTTATTAACGATTGAAATCTGTACCATATATATAATTAATAAATAAAAATATTTTATGTTCTTGTATTTGAAATATTTTTATTCATTAATTATATTACAAGAAAACTTATCGGGATGCTGGTAGTCCCGGCGCCAGGGCTCACTGGGATCTCTACAGTGGATAGAATGCTCCAATGGTTAACCAGCGTTGCACCATTTGTAAGAACGTTCCAAGAAGATTTTACTATACGTTTTTCGCTTCTAGGTTGAACAATCTTGACGTCCGGAAAACTAATAAAATGCTATATAGCCTACTGAGCACAACGGGAACAATACAATAAAACTATTGCCAATAAACCCAATTTCATAAAAATTAATCGAAACTAGCTAATACGCAAAGTTACCAAGATTAAACCCTTATATACATGTTGTTGACCTCGCCATCATTATCAGGAGGTCCTATTACACTAAAAATATAATGTAGGATGATAGTGTAATGGGAGTTGATAATAGTTTTATAGTAAACTATTACTTTACGTTATTAAAATAATTTAACATTTAAATTTTAACATTTAAAAGTTACATCTTGAAATATTAGACAACTGAAAAGTTAATTACTTCTTGCCTACTAAAGGCTATATAAATACGATAACAGTATTTTACAAATATTTCTTTAATTTATTAATCTTTATAAGCAAGAGACTAAAGTTATTTGATGTTACTTATTGGTACTACAGCTTTTGCAATTTTGTCTTTAAGGACGTTAAAACAGTGGTTTTAAGTTTTGTAAGTTCCTTATTTTCCTGTGACATCTCCCAGTGCATGGGGATATTTTGCTTCTCTTGCCTCTATTCGAGGCTTTCCACAACAGGTACCATTAGGCGATGATATGCACTGATATATAACATAGAAATGTAGCGATTACCAATACCACGTCTAGGGTAGAGATGAGTAAATTCGCCATTTACTCACTCTTAATAATTTACTTGAATTTTTCAAATTAACTATTGTTAATGGACGGAATTAATGTTAAATGATTGGATTTACTTATTTGCTATGATTAAACGTGGACAAAAATATATAAAAAACAGAAAAAAGAAAATATCACACTATAACGAAAATCATACTTTTACGAGGTACATTTGCAACAATGGATGACAGATTTGTAAACAGCATGCACATTCCTCAAGATAAAAAGTCTTATTTAAATAATATATAACTGTCTAAATGGTGATTTATTTAAGAATATAACAAAATTACATTAAAGTCTCGTATTTCAAAAAACCTACAAAATTATATACGTATTTTTATATTTCAAATTACATTACACAACATCAGACACTTTATATTTAGTAACATACTTAGTTCTTAAAAAATTATATAAAAATTTATATTATACGATCAAACTATCTACGCTTCTTTTTCTTTGATAGATTCTCAGACTGATGTGAAGTTGCTACTAATTTTCACAATAGTTATTATTCTTTGAAGAGACCAATAAATATGAGTAGAATTTACTCATAAATATTCTTGATATTTAATGATGATGTGAAAAACATTTACATAAACACAGTGACTTGTAAAAGTAGGATTGTGTAAATTGTACAAAAAGAAAATCACACAGTACACAGATTTTCAGTACACAGATTATCGATGAGTAATTTTCACTCAGAAAGGTTCAGATAATACCTGGTGGAATGGGGAAAAGATTACTTAGCAGTGTTTGCATAACGGCTACTAAACCTCCACTGACTGTTATCTTACTTAGAAGGGCCTTAAGGAAGCCCAATCTGCTTGGTAAGTAAAACCACCATTGTGTAAAAATGACTCAAGCTTCTTTTCTAGGGATAAAATAAAGAAACTAGAAACGGAGAGCTGACAGAATAAAGTCGTAACATTTTTTTTAAAAATAACACAATCCACTATAACCCACATAACCATAAAAATAACCAAATAAAATACATCAATTTATTCTAGAGGTAAACGTAGACAACGATGATTGCCAAGCGTATGACTACGTAAGATATTTGAGAATTTCTTTAATTATAAAAGTTAATGCAAGTTGTAAAGTTACAAAGTTTTTTTCTAGAAATTATTAATATTCATAAATAAAACTTTCCAGGTTAAATTACTTATACCTCAATATATCATCAGCTGTCGTTATCAAATGTCAAGTATAGATTATTTCTTAAGTGAAATATATCTTACATAAGGGACAGTGTCCAGTTTCAAATTGTATCGTCAATTAATTCAAAACTCGCACTGACACAAGTGAAATGGGTTTTTGTCTACAATTACATACAATCAGATGTTCTATGAATCTATATGTTATCACTTAATTTAAACTAAAATAGCTGTATACACCACATATATGCAACTATATAAATATAATAAACGTACAACTAAAAAGTGTTATAGTATGACGATTTTAGCGCACCGTGCAGATTAGCCCCCTCCGTGACATTCGACTTAAGAAAATATGTGCAAAAGGAATAAATATTACGCGACGTGATAAATAATAATTTCGATTTCGGTTCCAATGCAACATCTGTTCTATAGCTGGGTAATAGGATTTTATGCGTCTGGAAAGAGCAAGGGGTGAAATAGCTTAGTCACGCAACGGCAGGACCAATGATTCAATAATTTCAAGTGGATTGGGGAATCACGTTGAATAATTCCAGATCAGCCCACCACCGCACGTGTATTTTTTATGAAAACATTTGGCAAAGAAAAATCGATTCTGTTGTAAGTTTGGGTTCGTGCTTAATCAGGGTTGCGCAACTTGCAATGTACGTGTGTGGTGGAGGCTTATATTTATAGGCACTTCCAAGGTTTTGTTTCGACAGACAACCGTCCACTCTACGATTATTTTTCCTTTCTAAGCGTAACCGATATTGGAAAAATACAAGTAATATAAATAAATGTTTTAAGTCAATCCCTACTTAGCTCAACAAAGAAATATTTTATTTGAGTTACTTTTCAATAAAAAATTACAATTAATATAAATTTGTATGTACATACGACAGAATCATAATAATAAGTGGCAAAATAGAAAGCGGAATTAATTAATGAATCAATATTTGAAAAAAAGCTGTATTAACATTAAGTGTCAATCACTATAAGTTTAAAAAGAAGTATTTGAGCTTAAGATGATGAATAAGAAGTATTTTACTAACGAATAAAAATTTGAACAGGGTATATATATATATATATATATATATATATATATATATATATATATATATATATATATATATATATATATATATATAGGGAGAGTGTGAACGAATAGTAGGGATTGAATTACACTAGGTGATGCAGCAAATCTTTAGGATCACAGTGAAAACAGTAAAACTTAGTTGTACCTCCCAAAAATTAAAAATTTTGACAAAAGCTAAAATAACTTTACAATAGACACAAAACTTGTTAAAATCACTTTCTTATTTAATAGATAACTAATTGATACTTTATCAACATATCAGCTACAACGTATCAGGTTAGGATAGATTTGTTTTCTCAATTCCTTCTATAATTTCACACTCTCTTATATACATATATATATATATATATATATATATATTTATTTATTTATATATATATGATGAATAGTTACTATCTGGAGTACATCCGTTCATTCTGCAGTCCATAAATTTGCAGTTCCGACGTTTCGCTAGAATCTCATCCAGCATTGACGAGGTGAACCCAACAACAGTAGAAGAGCGAGTGAAGAGCGCAGATAACTCGGCTCCTATATATAGAGGAATGAAGCCACGCCCATATATATATATATATATATATATATATATATATATATATATATATATATCTTGTTTCAATTTCAATCAGTAATAAAATACTTTTTAATCACCCACTCAAGTTAAAAAACATTTTTGTTTACTTGTAGTGGATGACACTTGATGTTAATACAGTATTATTCAAATATTAATTCATTAATTAAATTTAATTAATTCATTTTAGTTTTATATGGGAGAAACACTTTTTACAAAAGGATCAAGGTATGCAATATAGTTTTCCCCATTTGGCTTAAAATAAGTGATACCATAAGATTTCATAAAACAGCTGATTCTATGTTAAGGATTATGTGGTAGAACAGCTGTTTTAACGCATAGGTTATTTAATAAAAAAAACTAAAATAAAATTTTTCCTTGTTGGCTAAAGTAGGATTTGACTTTAAAAATGGTTTGTTTTTATTACTTGTTTTATATAATTAATGTTTACTAATGCACGAGGTATCTATTTGAACGTGTTAAACACAAGCTTCTTGTTTCTTGTACCAATGCAAGAAAGTATACAAAAATGGAGCACTCTTCCTTATCAACAGACAATTTGGTTGTTTTTACCCAAATCTATCCCAACTGGTAACCTTATTATTATATTCTAACTTAGTAAGACAGTGTTCTGTTTTATAAAAGTTAAATGTGATTTAAAATATTTTCGGTGTTTCGAAATGAATTATTTTTGTTAATTCATAATTTTTAATTTTTTGGGATTTAATCACCAAGGTATAATTTTGTTATCCAATATCGATTACGTGTAGAAAGAATTAAATTACCCAGAAAACAAGCGGAGAACGTTGAGTTAGAATAACCTACCATTAAGTATAACATTATCGGCGAATAATTGGCTGTAAAAAGCTCGAACGTTTTTACTGAAGTTATGTAAAACTAGCTTATTAAAATAATCTGTTGTGTGTCTAAATTCAGTGTGTTTCTAACCACATTGCTCTAAACTACACGATTTCTATGTGTATATGGAACCTTGTTCACAATTCTGAAATTATTCTGATTGATACCGTGACGTATCAACAAAATAATTAATTTCTTGAAATAAAAATGAGTAAATATCGGCTAATCATAGGTCATAGATTTTCGAAAAAAATTACACATCCTAATATAGAAAGGCTTCAGGAACACGAGAAAAGTAATAAAACCTGGCACTGATTCTGTAAATTTAAAAGTTTTGAAAAAAGACATAGTGAACTCACTTTAAAAACACTCGAAATCTAAAAATATATTAATCCCTAAACAATAATTTATGACTATCCGAACTTTAAATTTTGTAAATGTTTTAAAACTTACTGAGACAGAACGTTTTCGATCGCTATGTGCCGATCTTCATCAGTGTCTTTGGTGATTAATAAGATTCACCGAACGTAATGGACTACAAAATTCAAGAAATAAAAATATAGCTAAATTACAATATTAAATTCAGCTACGTTACAATAATAAATGCTGCTACATTACAATATTAAATATAGCTACATTACAATATTAAATACAGTTACATTAAAATATTAAATACAGATACATTACAATATTATACACAGCTACATTACAATATTAAATGCTGCTACATTACAATATTAAATGCTACTACATTACATAATGAAATGCTGCTACATTACAATATTAAATGCTGCTACGTTACAACATTAAATGCTGATACATTACAATATTAAATGCAGCTACATTACAATATGAAATACTGCAACATTACAATATTAAATGTTGTTACATTACAACATTAAATGCTGCTACATTACAATATTAAATGCTGTTACATTGCAATATAAAATGCTGCTATGTTATAACATTTAATGCTGCTACATTACAATATTAAATGCAGCTACATTACAATATAAAATGCTGCTACATTACAATATTAAATATAGCTACATTACAATATTAAATACAGCTATATTAAAATATTAAATACAGATACATGACAATATTAACTACAGGTACATTACAATATTATACACAGCTACATTACAATATTAAATCCTGCTACATTACAACATTAAATGCTGCTACATTACAATATTAAATGACTCTACATTACAATATTAAATGAAGCTAGATTGCTATATTTAATGCTGCTACATTACAATAATTAATATAGCTACATTATAATATTAAATACATCTACATTACAATAATTAATGCTGCTACATTACATTATTAATATAGCTAAATTGCAATATTATACACAGCTACATTACAATATTAAATATAGTTACATTACAGTATTAAGCTACAATAATATATATTGCAATAATAATATATACAATAATATATATATATATATATATATATATATATATATATACATTACAATATAAAATAAAGATACGTTACAATAAAAATATAGCTAAATTACAATATTAAACATAGTTAAATTACAATATTAAACATAGGTAAATTACAATATTAAATATAATATGCATTACAATATAGCTGTGCAACAATATATCTATATTACTAGCATAGCTACATTAAAATATAGCTACGCTACGTAATATCTGTATTAGAACATAGGTACATTAAAGATAGTTGTATTTAAATATAGATATATTACACTATAGCTACATTACAATATAGTTGTTGTACAATGTAGCTATATTAAATACAGCTACGTTACAATATAGATCTTTAATAATAAGCTAGGTAACAATTCAAGGTTAAGCCGAACTTCGTGAGGATTTGCAAAAACGTACATAAAAATGGAGCTAACATTACTTTAGCTATATTCTAATATAGTATACCATAGCGGTTTGTTTATTAAAAAAACTGTAATTTTATAAATCTTTTTTGTCCGTTGTAGAGCGAGGTTATTCTTTCATTATTTTGTTTATGTTCCTTAACACTTTATAGATCATCATGCATACAACCAGATAAAATGGTCTATGAAATCTACGGCATAAAATAATTAAAATTTGGAGGGAATATACGAACCACTCCGCTCTGCGAATATTGCGACACGGTAACATTAAGGAAAGTTTGTATTTTAGCATAAATTAAACAGAAATATCTGTCGGTATAAAACGTCTGCCAGAAAAGTTATAGGTCTACTACTTTCGAAAAGTTATATCGGTTATACGATATACCTGAAGCGGGAAAGCCCCAAAAACGGTCACACCTTTATTGTAATTACGTTTTGTTTTTCTGGCTTTATGCTGCAATTCCTTTTGTGCGCAAACATTATTTAAAGACTTTATCTTTAATCTAAATCCATTTGTATTGAATCCATTTCTAATTATTTCCTAGAGCAGCGCGAAGACCTACTGGTGAATTTGCTTGTCTCATTGTGTCATAAATTTTACGTTGTTTTAACAAGATCTATTTTTAATGAATTTAATATAATCTGGATAATTCTGATAAAGTTTTAATTAAATGAATTTCTGGATTTTGCAATCCAGAGTTTCTTTAATCGTTAAAAGAACACGATCTTTTTTCGTAAAGGAATGTACTTATCTCCCTTTAGGCTCGTACTAGTCTTAAATAAATGTAATACATTAGGCGGGAATATTATTTATTTAATTGATTTCACAAATTCTTATGGAATAGTTGGTTAAATTAATGTATTGAACAATTTTAGTTATAATTTCCCCCATATTTTATAATTGAACTGAGAATCGAAAGTAGTTTGTGGATGATTAAATCAAGAACACGTATGCAATAAATGAAAGACAAAAGTATTTACTCACTGACCCGTACCCCTCCCCCCCACGCACTAGAGTAAGGGCGAGAGTGAGAAAGAGATATGAAGGGCTACCATTTCCCTCTAGTATTGTCCAATGGGAATTATTGTCTTATAGAATTTCGCTTACTACACTTTCTCTAAGAACGACATTTCTATTGTATTTATAACACGGCTAGACAGCCAGACAGACAAGCGGATATTTTAAGCAACCAACCCTCTCCAGACAGGAAATGACGTCACACGCGTCATCCTCCAGTATTGATCAAACAATACTGTGCGTGAGACGACGCAATAAAACGCGCCCAGGTTCGAAGAATTGAACTAAATATAATTTGGGCTATTTAGCATATTGTAGTATGAAGTCAGACTTTTGTACTCCGATAAAAGCGTGTTGAAGACTTTCTGATAGCGAAGTTAATCTTTCGTAATGGAAAACTGTGCATAGAACCCTGTCTTTAAGCTGCATCTGAAATTAAATAATACTGATAAAACTGCAGACGTTTGGACGTTTGTGAAATTTACAAAATAAGGACATAGATTTGTGCAGCTTTGTGGTCAGTGTTGGTCAGTGTTGTAGTCAGTAAATTATTCTCCTGATGAGTAAAATCAAATAAAGCAAGACGTTAAGGGAAACCCGAGATGTTATTCTTTCGGTGTCGAGACCGTTCTTTAAACTTATATTTATTCTTCTTATAGTCCTTTATTCCCTTCTCTACATGGCAATGCGGAAATTTAACGGGTTGGGATATTCGTATTACCCCAATAGTGGGATCTTCCTTAGTGACAAACGTGTGCTCCTTCCAGACAAAACAGTTTCACGGCTTAATTACCTTGTTTTCGCCACTTTCGTATTGGATCTCATCGCGTAAAGAGCCTAGACTACGCTAGCTTTACAGAGCAGTATTCAAAACCGCAATAAGGGCGATTCCTACGTGTTGCATTATACGATCCTCGAAGGGTCACCTACGTTCGGAAGCCTCTGAGTTCAGGGTTTGTGTAATTGTGAGAAAAATATCTGGTTACTACCGAAATTATTCGAAGCTACATTTTTCAATATATTATTGTCAAGTAAAAATTCATTTATTTCCACAGTTATATTTGAAAACACAAGAAATGTAGCCTTTAATACAAGTAAATATTTATAAGCTGTCTTTATTTGCCCCAATAAGCATGATTTATTATTAATCTGTAGTAAAATACATAATTGGACATAGATATAAACATTTATTAATACAATAATATAATTCGTTCTTTAATTAACATAATTGGACAATCTTTAAAAAAAATTGTGGATTAATAAATATGGTATTTTTGTGGTAAAAATACACATTACATGTTACAATTTAAAAGGATAATATTTATAAAAAATGGAAAAACATTAAACATTCTAATATGTATAAACAAGCTACGAAATAACAAATGGAATTATAGTGAAGGATAGTTGTTTAAATAATATTGGGAGAATTTCTTTTATAATGAAATCTTATTTGATATCGTATAGAATGTGACTACTATCCGAGGGAGTTGTGAAGTGGGTAAAGGATTTTAATAAATAAAAATACTAAAAAATCTTTAACCACAAATATTTTAATTAGGTTTGATAAATAGTAATAAAAATATTTGTAGGGCCTTTTGAGTATTATTTATTACTATTCAACAACAGTAAGTTATACCAAATAAATAGTGAAAAGGTTTAACCAACTTTTATGTCGTAATGATTATTAAAAATTTCATTGTTTTAATATCTAGGACATACAGGTACGTGAAAGTCTTTGTAGGTAATTCAAAACACTAGTGACTTATTCATGAAATAGAAGCAAATATCGAGGACTTGTTCAGAGAAATACACTATATTTTTCATTATTTTCAATTCATTGAATCAATCCATTGAAGTCGAATACGAGTTTTTCACTGAATAAGCTAACAGCAACCTGCTATTATTTTCTTGTATATTGAATTTTCCAAAATAGATTTGTTTATACGTTGAACAAAAGCTGATCCACGCGTGGTAGATGCCGGTATTTAATTACGCCCTATCAATCACAGAGTACAAGCTGACGTATGCATCAATCAATCTTTCATCCGTTCAGTCTAATGCCGCAAAACAACTGTTAACGCCGAACAATGTCATTAATATCGCCGCGTAGACGGGAAAGATGCGGTGCAGTTTGCTTAATGATCGGGCGCATTTCGGCGGATACAATTTCGCTAATTTTGTTGGAAATTACTCCCCGGCTTTGTTGTTCAGACGTCGTTTCGGGGGTGTTCCGCAGCGTCATTTCGTGCCACATGGGAAGTAGACAGGAACAGATTCAGTGCATATTTTTGTTGAAACTGTTGGCATAAAAGCATATCTTAAATATAGAAGGAATAAAGGGGCCTAGTTTGTTTTCAAATTTACTATTAAAAATGGGGTAAAATTTATTTCAATTTAACTTCAAAAGGTTTTATACCAATTTAACGCAGAATGTTAGTCTTAAAGGAAGTTAGTATTACTGTATTCAAGGCCGTTTATTTTAGGCTTACTTAAAACTATTGAAAATAAGATTTTATTACATTTGAAATAGGATTGATACGAAATAGAATTGAAAATAGGATTATTAAGATATTCGGCCTTAAGAGAAAAGAAAGCTGTATTGAAGAAAACCGCACAAGAAAACCCTTTGTAAAGAGACATTATTGTTGAGATTGAGATGTGCAGAATTGAAGGTAGTTAGAAGGAATAAAAGGCCAAAAATACCTCTAGAAAAAACTAGAAAGAGAATGGAAGGACATCGGGGCAGATCTTACAGAATCCAGTCTGAATGTTTCAATCACATAGTTGTAGCAGATCTGCAGATCTATTGAACACCTCGTCGGATTCGATGAGCCGTGGATCATAAAATATTTCGTTTTCCTTTAAAGAGAGATTTATTAAACGTAAATTGTTGTAAAAACAGGGTTTACGGCTAGCATCACTCTTCAAATTAGCACCTTCAAGTTAGGAAGCTCCTTAGTAGAAAAGATTTGCTTAACTAAGTTAGGTACTTTAATAGGCCTTGCCAAGCTCGATTAACCTTTCCCTCTGAGTTAAGACCAGTCATCTTCGTAACCCATTGGCTTGACAAAATCTGCTTCGACTAGCGCTCAACGCTTGTATACACATCCTTTCTAAGAATACGCCCATCTACTAGAAGCAATAGTATACTCGTAGCCCATTGACATGACTCCAGCTGCCTCGACCACGTACTAGCGCTCGACGCTTCTATACTCTTCCGTTGTGAGGATTCTCCCATCTACTAGAAGTACAAATATACTCGTAGCCCATTGACATGACTCCAGCTGCCTCGACCACGTACTAGCGCTCGACGCTTCTATACTCTTCCGTTGTGAGGATTCTCCCATCTACTAGAAGTACAAATATACTCGTAGCCCATTGACTAATCTCCATCTACTTTCACCAAGTACTGGCGCTCAACGCTTATATACACATCCTTTCTAAGAATACGCCCATCTACTGGAAACAATAGTATACTCGTAGCCCATTGACATGACTCCAGCTGCCTCGACCCCGTACTAGCGCTCGTCGCTTCTATACTCTTCCGTTGTGAGGATTCTCCCATCTACTAGAAGTACAAATATACTCGTAGCCCATTGACTAATCTCCATCTACTTTCACCAAGTACTGGCGCTTAACGCTTCTATACACCTCCGTTCTGAGGATACGCCCATCTACTAGCAGCAGTAATATACTCGTAACCCATTGACATGACTCCAGCTGCCTCGACCACGTACTGGCGCTTAACGCTTCTATACTCCTTCTTTCTGCGATATTATTTTATCTACTTGAAACACTGTTGTCTTCGTAACCCATTGACTAAACTCCATCTGCTTTTTTCAAGAACAGGCGCTTAACGCTTCTATACTTCTCCGTTGTGAGGATTCGCTCATCCACTTGAAGCATTGTTTTGTTTTCTTAACTTAATAACGAAACTCTATCTGCTGCGATCAGTTATTATCGTATTTATATAAAATGAATGTGAATATCTTCTCAGATCTGGTATGATTAAGGTAAGTGCTTGCCTGTGGAAGGGAGGCTTTTGAATGAATTAATCTTACTATCTTGGTGATTGGGGTAGTAACTAGCTGTTAGAAAGTATACTCCCCACGGACGTTAGGAATAATTGTAGGTAAGGAAATAATTGTAGTGTATGTGCTTGTGATGTGTGTGCGACGGTAATGCGTGTATATACGTAATAGGTAGGAATATTAGATGCGACCAATAAATACTGTTGGGCGCAACTCGAGGAGCGTGGGACTTACTGTCCATCTTCTCCGCCTGCTATTAGCATAGCTCTTTGCCAACACTATCGTCTTGTTTACTTCAATCTTATAGTAAAGTTAAATGGACCCTCCTCAAATGTGGTAGAGTTACAATGAATGTAAGATTTACGAGCAATGCGATATTATCATATCTGTCGCTTCTACGTCCGTGGAAAATTGAAAGAAAATAACTTTTAGTATTAAAAGTTTATTAGCGTCTTTAAGTAATGATACTTATTTAAAATAGATATTTAAAGCTTACCAAGACATCGCAATGAACTTTAACCAGATTTATTTTACAATAATCTAAGCTGACTTGTCTTTCCGTATACGAAAGGTTGAACACTCTTTATATAATTCCCTATAGTGGCTTATAAAATGCCGCTCAAGGATAAACACATTTGTTTTGATCCAGTAGGGCTGGGTCGAAGGTTTAAGGATCGCATGATTTTGTGGAAAGGCGAAAGAATATTTACGCTTTATAGAGTAAAGGTTAAACTGGATATGTAGTGGCTTAACTAGGCGAAAGGGCTGTATTGGAACTTGTTTACGTAAAGCGGAGGTTTACGGTGAGATGGGGTTTAAACGTGTTCATTGAGGACCACGAAGGGACAATAAACGAGTTTCTCTTGCCGACTGTAATTCGTTTTCATTTTCCTTCATTTATTAGACTTATTTCTTCCTTAACTTTCTAAAAGTAAAAGAAAGGCAGAAGAAGAACGTATTGTTGTGATCGCAAATTATCCGTTCTCTAGAAACAAGAATGATTGTCGGTAAAATTGAGCTAATAGGGTAGAACGGAGAGAATATTTGACCGTCTATTCGAGTGGTATACACTTTATCGTGTCCTAAACCATTCGGAGCATGGGTTCCCAAACTGGGGGGGGGGGGCGTGAAGGTAAGTCAGGGGTGCGTGAGACCAGTCGGAAAATAATAAGATGAATTAAATATATTTAATAGTATATGAACACGCTTTATGTTGCTAATGACTTGGATCGTGCCCATACTGAGATGCAACCTCAAATAGATATACTAGTGTAAAACATGCAAGCTCACTAACAGATTTTTCTCTCATCAGTTAAAACATACCTTGAAAATTAAAATATATATATATATATATATATATATATATATATATATATTATTTATTTATATATTAAATATATATATAATATTTGATTCTTTTTTATATGCTCATACTATTTATTTATAGTGTAAATTGAAAGAGGGGGCGTGGAAGGATTTCATCTCAAGAGGTGGAGACGTGGACTTAAAACCGTTTTGAACCCCTGATTTAGAGAGTGGGTGGAATGTTCTAAAATAATATATATAAATATGGACGCGTGTTACTGTTATTAGTCTATAGTTTTGTAGGTTCCTCAACGTTGTTGAGCCACCTCTCCAAAACCGATAGCGTTATTTTTATCGCCTGGTAGCCATGATTCTATTACCTTATAGGCTATTTTTTCTTCTCGTTTAGACTAGTGCATGTTTCTAGCGAGGAGTTGAAGTACAAGTAAAATTCACTAGATGTCACTACTTAAATCCGCACTGTAAAATCGTGCTCGCTTTTATACCTGCAGTGAATCAATAAATGCACTTTAGGGCGTCCGGACAGGGACAAGCGTGTGTTGGTAATAGTTGAGAACTTCTTGGCAGTTTGACAAAGTTCATTGTAAAACACGTGAATGCGCTATGTGTGTGGTATATTGAGCTTTAGTGCTAAGAATGGACTGTTTTTATTTTGTTTTTGTATTTTAAAAATACAAATTCCAAACTAAAGAAATCCAAATTTTCGTGGAAAATTTGTATTCGAAAATTGTATTAGGAAATAATTACTGCAAAACTTGTAATAATCGACAGAAACTGACACTGCTGAGTTACCAAACCAGATATTGAAATGACCACTAATTACATTATACAAATCAATTTTCCTTGATAAGTTACTCTTAGAAATATAAAAGTATATGTATAGAACTCATCTTCCAATTAAAATGAAACAATAGAATTTGCTTATACTAATATAACATCTGGAAACGATTTCCGATTCATCGTGCACAAGACTTTTGTAAAATTTAAAATGGTTCTAGCCGAAGGACTTTGAGAGACAAGGAACCATAATGATTGAAACAGTTGTAAAGAGGGTATATTACAGTAGCGGGGAGGGGCTATTGAAACCGTTGTAAATAGGGTATATTACGGTAGAGTGGTGTGGCTATTGAAACAGTTATAAAATGGGTATATTACGGTAGCGTTGTATGGCTATTGAAACATTTGTATAGAAGGTATATTACGGTAGCGTGGTGTGGCTATTGAAACAGTTGTAAAAAGGGTATATTACGGTAGCGTAGTGTGGATATTGAAACAGTTATAAATAGGGTATATTACGGTAGCGTTGTATGGCTATTGAAACATTTGTAAAGAGGGTGTATTACGGTAGCGTGGTGTGGCTATTGAAACAGTTGTAAAGAAGGTATATTACGGTAGAGTGGTGTGGCTATTGAAACAGTTATAAAAAGGGTATATTACGGTAGCGTTGTATGGCTATTGAAACATTTGTAAAGAGGGTGTATTACGGTAGCGTGGTGTGGCTATTGAAACAGTTGTAAAGAAGGTATATTACGGTAGCGTGGTGTGGCTATTGAAACAGTTATAAAGAGGGTATATTACGGTAGCGTAGTGTGGATATTGAAACAGTTATAAATAGGGTATATTACGGTAGCGGGGTGTGACTATTGAAACAGTTGTAAAGAGGGTATATTACGGTAGCGTGGTGTGGCTATTGAAACAGTTATAAAGAGGGTATATTACGGTAGCGGGGTGTGACTATTGAAACAGTTGTAAAGAGGGTATATTACGGTAGCGTGGTGTGGCTATTGAGTAAAGAGGGTATATTACAGTAGCGGGGTGGGGCTATTGAAACCGTTGTAAATAGGGTAAATTGCGGTAGCGTGGTGTGGCTATTGAAACAGTTATAAAATGGGTATATTACGGTAGAGTGGTGTGGCTATTGAAACAGTTATAAAATGGGTATATTACGGTAGCGTTGTATGGCTATTGAAACATTTGTAAAGAGGGTATATTACGGTAGCGTGGTGTGGCTATTGAAACAGTTGTAAAGAATGTATATTACGGTAGCGTGGTGTGGCTATTGAAACAGTTATAAAGAGGGTATATTACGGTAGCGTAGTGTATATATTGAAACAGTTATAAATAGGGTATATTACGGTAGCGGGGTGTGACTATTGAAACAGTTGTAAAGAGGGTATATTACGGTAGCGTGGTGTGGCTATTGAGTAAAGAGGTTATATTACGATAGCGTGGTGTGGCTATTGAAACAGTTGTAAAAAAGGTATATTACGGTAGCGTGGTGTGTCTATTGAAACAATTGTAAAGAGGATATATTACGGTAGCATGGTATGGCTATTGAAACCAAAAAAAGAGCCGTGGTTAGGAAGTTTTGAGACTCAAAATCGGCAGGATATTCGAGAAAATAATTGGACCAGGGAATAAAGGCGTAAAACAAAAGAGGTAACACGATATAGACTTGTGTAGAGGATGTACAAGGAACGTATACCAAAACAGATACTGAAGTGACCATCGCCGGGTAAAAGGAAAAGTTCAAGGGCAAGGGGAAAGTGGCAAAAGGTGTTTTAGAAATGGAAGCGAAAGTCATACAGGAAGCCTTATGGGCAAATAAGAATTAAACATCGGAAGATGGGGTAAATTTATAAGCCGACGGATACACATTTACCCTGATACGCAAAGAAACACACACACACACACACACACACACACACACACACACACACACACAAATATAAATTTGACATAAAGCTTTATTATCAATGCTATCAAGAACTAATATTGTTATACGTTTCAAACTATACCAGTTTTACCCTCAGTTCTATTGTGCACAGTTCTGGCATAATTAATTATGTTGACAAATCTTTTGTCTTCCTAGAGCTTTTAAACCCATTTAATTGACGCGTTTTGTCAAACCTTCACTATAGCTGTGTTTACACGACGTGCTTTCAGCTGAGTCTGAGGGCTGGAATAATTCGCTTGTGTTTGCCCACTTTTTCGTTTGAACGTGCGCAGACACCACCAGAACGTTTTTAGTGGGAGCAGTGCCATGAAATGAATAAGACTGAAACTTTAAATTAAAGGAAAAACCGCCTTTGGAAAACCATGGGTTGTGATTATAAGAGAATCCTCTACAATACATCATTCTATGAGTAAATAACGAATGCCTTAAGAAAGTGCTGTAACTAATTAGCTACTTCCTGGATAAAACAACCGATGTTTTCAGACCTCATGGAAAATACCTGTGTGAAATGAGGCCGACATTACAAGGTTATCAGGTATAACATGAAGTAAAAACAAGGAGAGAACTGTCAGATGAGGCAAAGGGAACGCATAAAACTCGGAAATAGTGTTGAATTAAGAAAAACATAAGTAGCCAGTAAACAGTTTAATTATCAGGGTTTATGCTCATAAATAACTACTAATAAAGCAGAGTCACAACAATGAAACAACTACTGCGTTTCGGTAACATAGTAGTCATCTTCAGAGGTGAATATCTGAATTAAATAAACTGAAATAAATTTGTTACTCACTGATGTTAACTTTATTATAACATTGTGAATAGAGGTATACCTTGTACACGTTATATTTTACTCTCCTTGTTGGTAAATACTTCTGTATGAGTCCGTAACTTTAGGTAGCGACCATGTTCGAACTAATTTTCCTGTCGCCTACTCCTAATAGCATTGTTATGTTTCTTCCTTAACCTACAAGGAATTGAAATATCCTTGTTTAAGACTATTCCTAAACGAATATCTATCAGTAAACCCCGATAAGGAGTAGGGTTACCCTTATATATATATATATATATATATATATATATATATATATATATATATATATATACTATATACGTTATGATAATACATATTGCATGTACGTTGTGTTAAACATATTATACATACACAGACACACACAACACACACACACACACACACACACAGGCCTATATATAGGGCCATATATATATATATATATATATATATATATATATAGGGCCATATATATATATATATATATATATACATATATATATATATATACATCGTATATATATATATATATATATGTATATATATATATATATACATATATATATATATATATATACATATATATATATATATATATATATATATATATATATACATATATAGGCCTACATATTATATACGTTATGGTAGTACATATTACATGAACGTTGTGTTATACATGTTATACACACAAACACACACACAGCGTAGCCTTTATATCCTTACCATAAAATATCCGTTATTGCTATGATATGAATACGCTATGATTCATAAGCTATGGTATTCAAATCTACGTAGAGAAAAGGATAAAATACTCTTTATAGGCCAGGTTGAGTCCTGGAGCTGGGACTTTCTGTGGCTACCTCCAATAAATCCATCCCAACTCGGGACCGGCCAAGATGTCTCGCAAATGAGTCACCTACTCGATTTCTTACCTCTCGGATATAACTGTTTTTGGAAAACGCAATGAGAATATTTTCATCATTTATTTGAAACCTAAAAAAAGTATTTAAAATGATACAAAATGGACTGTTTTATGCTTTAAAATTAACTATATGTAATGTCTGCTAATTGAGAAATGTATATTTGCTAATGTGGAATATGTTTCAGTATTATAAGAAGCAAAAAAGGTATTAAATGTGTTGTTGATACCGTAGTCAAGTTTAGCATCTTTTTTCATAACCTTTTTAATAGGTTACAAATGACTGATGAAAATAATCATGTTTTACAAAAACGTTATACCATCGTATGAAGACAACCAATGGGTGACTTATTGAGGGAACATTCACAGCTTAATGGCTGTGTCTACAGGTAGTCCCAGATCCAGGGCTTAACCAGACCTATTTAGAGTGTATTATTGCTTTTTTACTGCAAAGTTTCAGTTTTATCCTGGTAATCCATCCACTAATCTTATTTTCTAACATTCTCATCAAATTAATAAGTTAATTAGAGCTTAGCTAGTGAGAACTATTCACAGCGATAAAACTTAAAATAGGTAAGCCCCTAACTCTAAATCTCACTACACATGAGTTTATTAAACAAACACACTAGTTCATAAAACAATCAGACTAGTTTCGGCGACGATGTCTCCCTCCTCAGTAGCAGCCAATCACTGAGGAAGGCGACATAATCGTCGAAAATAGTCTAATTTTTTTATGTACTGTGTGTTTGTTTTAATAAACTCATGTGTAGTGTGATATAGAGTTAACTATTTTAATTCTTAGCGTTATGATTCTAAACAAAACTCTGCTTGGATGCGATAAAACATTTGATTGTACATGAAACTAAAATCCCTCTGAACAGATATTTTAAACATGTAAATAGCGTTCTCAAGTCCTACAGTTTTATTCCGTAGCGTTGAAGGTAATAAAAAAGTTCCTTGTGTAGTAGAATAAAAAGACATTGATTATC
Organism: Prosapia bicincta; assembly: GCA_036971475.1. Lineage (NCBI taxonomy): Eukaryota > Metazoa > Arthropoda > Insecta > Hemiptera > Cercopidae > Prosapia > Prosapia bicincta. Next base: position 82,382,117 of record JBAIZL010000010.1, on the reverse strand, counting down.
GACCTACTCGACTTCACTGCCTCTCCCGCAAATTTTATCTACACTGCGGGAGATATTTGCATTTTATGGGTCAATTTGTAAGGTTATGTTTGCCTTTGTAGGTTGGGGGTGATGTTATATTTCAATTCTTAAGTTTGTTTTCTTTCGCTTTATGACTTTATTAAATTGTTTTGTTGATGCTCCAGATTCTGAAGTGCGTTTTATAATGATAATAATTTTACAATAGTTTGTATTGTAATAAATTTTATCAATTAACTTAATATTAATCATTTTAATTTATCAATAAATTTAAATTCTACCGCTTTCTGATAATTTGATCTTGAATTATTCTGTATTATTTCTTAATTTTAGATATTGTGTTTACATGTACTCCACATGTTAATATATACTATCGGCATTTGCACTAGTTTTTCTAAGTAGAACCGTAATTATTTACATATTTGTCAACTTGACTTTAAAAAAAACTATTACTTACTGACATTACAAAATAGCCGTGTACTTAATCAATACTTTGTTCGTTGCTGCGAGTCACGGACTCAACAATGCCCTGACTAATTGCAAAACGCGTCAGCTGAGTAAAAACCGTAAACAGTTGGTTTTGTAGTGACAATGATAAATAATTGTTTATTCTATAAACTCAACGTTTACAATCAACAATTGCAAGTAACGAATAATTCTCTTGAACAACTGTGGAGTACAAATTAACTAAAATAAAAAATCCAATAACCAGAATTAAGCTGCAGTTATTTAATCACTGTAAATATACTCCTGATGTACATTTCGACTGCAAGGTGTTGAGCCGTGATTCTCTCTTACTTTCGGATCACAATATCATCATGTCGCTTAATGTCCAGGCCTACATTTGTATTCACAGATCTTGTAAGCGATAGTAGACAAACATTTTATACTTTAAATTTATACGTTTTTTTTATGTCGTTTATATTTTTTCAAAATTTCTAAAATTTGATCTATCTTTTTTATTTAACGTTTATGAAAATTTGTTTCAGGTCTTTTATTTATATGTAGTTTCTTCTGACCCATTACTGTATTATTATATACATAAAACTATAATTATATAACTAATATATATATATATATATATATATATATATATATATATATATATATATATATGAATAGTTACTATCTGGAGTACATCCGTTCATTCTGCAGTCCATAAATTCGCAGTTCCAACGTTTCGCTAGAATCTCATTCAGCATTGACGAGGTGAACCCAAAAACAGTAGAAGAGAGAGTAGTTGTCTCGCTCTTCTACTGTTGTTGGGTTCACCTCGTCAATGCTGGATGAGATTCTAGCGAAACGTCGTAACTCCGAATTTATGGACTGCAGAATGAACGGATGTACTCCAGATAGTAACTATTCATCATACTTTTCCATCCGTGAAGGAATACGTATCAGCATATATATATATATATATATATATATATATATATATATATATATATATATATATATATATATATAGTTATTGTGTTTTTTATTCTAGTGCAGTTTAACTGTTAATTCCTATTTATTTATCTTTAAATGAATTTTATAATTTTTAGGAGGAATAAGAATTTTTAAATTATTTTTTGTTTACCTTGGTAAAGCTTGACTGGTAGAGTTTTTTTCAGTTACAAAGTTTATCTACATACCTCTGCAGACGGGGTAATAATGACAACAAAATCCAGCTCAACTCACCTAAAACACAAAACATTTTCTCATTTTACCTATGCTACAGTAAAATAATTACACAAAATAGGTATATATTTATACATTATGAAACCATTGCTATGTTGTTACCTTCACATTAACAAATAACAGATTTATTTATTGGGTAACAGTTGGCAAATAACAGCTACATATTTGGATGTAAGGTAAATGGCTATCGCCTAAGGATAATTGTTTATAAAAGGCTTATTTTGGCAGTTCTAAAGGAATAAGAAAGCCAATACGAGAAATAAAATTACATTACAGTACGATAAAAAGCTAAAGAATTAAAGAAATAAATATAATTCTTAGTAACAAATATCGGTAGGCACGATGAGAAATTTAGTGAGGTTGTTCAAATAGTTGTAATAAAAAGGAAAATTTAGAAATACCATCAGGAGAACCATCAAATAAGACTGGATTACGGAGGGTAGATGTTATCTAGTTGGAATAGCATGTAAACATCTCTTTCCTTCTACAAGTTTAGTTAATTTTTCTTTTGCGTTCTTCAAATCTCGACATTACTTCTAAAGAGAAGGTATTATTTTGATGGAACTGTAAGTATAGTGCACGCCAAATAGGTTGGCATGTAGGGGAACGCTTGTTCGTGTTGCTCCCACTACACTTCCCCTACATTCACTTGTACAATGTGAAGGTCACTGTCGTTCTCAGTGCTGACTGACTGGATTGGATCTACTGCGTGGGAGCTCAGACTGTATAGTGTCTGCTGGTGGTGGAGCGAGCGAGGAGCGAAAACGCCCACGAAGCAGTGGAGAGAACCATACTAAGCATACTCTTCTCGTTACTTTACGAAAACTAATCTAACTTTTGCCAACGTCTTAGCATTTCAGAAAGTATCTCGATGAAGAAAAAAATAAAGCTCAACCAACTTCATTTCCGTTATAAGTTATTAGAAAAGTTTTACTCCGTCAAAACGGTTTGTGGTGTTTTTGTTACGTTAAAACCGCGTAGCCGGCTTCCCTAAAATACGAGACAAAGCGAAGGAACTTGATCCTTCTATTTGCCTAAGTTTAAAGGTCTGTTATAAACTTTGTTATTGTTTCAGGCGTAAGATCCACTTCGCAATCTACAGTACTGGCAAACTCTTATGTGGTTTCCTATAAAGAACAATCTTTCCTATGAAATGTGTTTTTAAATACGAATTACTTTTTCAAACGAAATACATTCAGCTCATGTGGCCAGGAAGTCATTAAGGAATTGGAGTGATGTGTGTGTGAGTGTATGTGTGTGTGTGTGTGTGTGTGTGTGTGTGTGTGTGTGTGTGTGTGTGTGTGTGTTTGTGTGTGTCGGTGTGTGTGTGTGTGTGCGTGTGTGTGTTAGTGTGTATGTTAGTGTGTGTGTGTGTGTTAGTGTGTATGTTAGTGTATGTGTGTTTGTGTGTGTCGGTGTGTGTGTGTGTGTGTGTGTATGTGTACACACATTATTCTCTGTGTGTCTGTCGATGAGAGTAAGAATTCGAAGAATGGCTGTTGATAAGAAGCAGTATAGGAGATGTATAGAGAAGCCAATTCGAAGAAAGACTGTAGATAAGGAAAAGTGAAGGAGATGAATAGGGCAACCAATTCGAAGAATGACTGTAGGTAAGGAGCAGTGTAGGAGATGGATAGAGAAGCCAATTCGAAGAATTACTGTAGGTAAAGAGAAGTAAAGGAGATGGATAGAGAAGCCAATTTGAAGAATTACTGAAAGTAAGGAGGAGTGAAAAAGAGAGATAGAAAAACCAATTCGAAGGATGACTGTAGGTAAGGCGAAGTGAAGGAGGACAGAGAAGCCATTTCGAAAAAATGTGTAAACAAGAAACGTGAGAGATTGGTTAAATGTGAATTCGAAGAATGATTGTAGGTGGTAAGGAGAAGAAAAAAATGGCCAAAGAAGCCGATTCGGAGAAACATGGACAAGAAAATGTGTAATAAATGTACATAGAAGCGAATACGAAAAATTGTTTCGGATACGTAGTGAAGTAGTGAAGCAAATAAATGAGGGCCCGACCTTCACTAAGAGGCCAGGCACTAAGTAACAAAAGGTTGAAGACGTTTCAGTTAGATTTAAAAAGTTTGTTTTCTAATGAAAGAGTTCTGTTTAGAATTATTTGTTGCAAAGAAAACATCTATTTTCTTACAGTTGTTAGCCATATATTGTTGCAATATAAAGCAATATATTGTTGCAAAAGCGTTACTATCTTGGATAATTTTAAAAACCGCTCAATTTTTACACAATAAAAATATTGTATAAATGATGGCTAAAGTATTCATAATGTGGCTTGTAAATGTAAAAGCACTTATCCGACTAAGTAGGCTGCTAGCTGCGCCACTCCAGACGTCTCGAGCGCACTCCACTTTACGCTTCCGAACAATGTTGAAATAGTTTGAGTGCAGTTTGTTCTTGATACTTTTCGCGCTAAGTACGTAAATAAGAAAATAGAACACGGGTGCCTAGAGTTGCTGTGGAATTACTCTTTGTGAGACCTAAACAAGGCTTAAATACTAGAAAGCATCAAACTGTTGTTAAGACTTAAGTTGACATTTTCATTAAAGCTAACTCTTATGTGTATTTAGAAATTTAGGAATAAATGTAGGGTAATCTGTATATTTAAATTAAAATAGTTCAACCGATTGGAATCATGAATTCTAAATTATCTTTTTTTATAGGAAGTAAAAATTATTATGATCTAAAACTATAACCACAAATGCAGTGCCTGTTGTATTGGGACATTATTCGAAGATATAATTAAAATTTTAATAATGAAACAAATAATAATTTCTATTATAATCGTTATTGTTTCGAAGAAATTGATTTTTCAACAGCAAGGTTATGTCAAGTAGTTCCAAGTATTAGGAATATCTCAGATCGCCTACTATAATCAATACTGGTTCAGAAATGCTATTGTATTTATTGTAATGAAGCACACAACGATCGTCAAATATAATTGATAATTTATTTTGCATTTCAACCTAACTCAATACAGTTTATAAATGCTAGATGTATAACATAATTATAAGAAGTATTAAAGATTTAGAAACGGTTATGCCCCTTAAATACGTCTCTCTCTATCCCCCCCCTCTCTCTCTCACACACACACACACACACACACACACATATATATATATATATATATATATATATATATATATATATCGCAATATGTTTTCTTGTGTATTAATAAAGAACAAAAGTCAAAATACAAATACAAGAATTATATTTGAATTTACAATTCAAAGCTTTTCTTTGGCTAACAGTACAAACATCATCAGGAATATTAAACAATTGTATTTTGACTTGTATTTGTATTTTGACTTTTGTTCTATATATATATTTATATGTATTTTCATACCTATATATATATATATATATATATATATATATATATATATATATAATATGATTAGAGAAACATTGTTCTCTTGTATTTATTTATTACTTTCACTGTATTGTACTCTGTATCTTTTTTGATATTATTACAAGTCGACTTTCGAGTACTATGATTTCTGCATATATATATATATATATATATATATATATATATATCCTATAATATATAATTATATATTTGATTATATAATAATATTATATATTCTTATATAAAGTAAAATATATTTATCTTATATATTTTTTATTTGTTTCATTATATTTTTTTTATATAATGAAAATGTTTTTTCTGATATAAGTAATCAATAAACAAGACTAATAAAGATGCAAGAATTAATTTACTTGAACAAATTGTTGAATTTCTTCGCCCGCTATCAAGTTGCTTGATCAACTACGGAGCAATATTCTTGCCACCTTTGTCAAGAACAAACTTATTCTTCACTTCATCAAAGTAAATTTATCAAAGCTTATTATAAGAGTCACTAAGGTCAAAGGTTGTTGTTTAAGATGCCGGCACTTTACTTAGAGAAAAGCTTTGAAGTGTTTGTTTAGGTAAATATATTCCTGTATTTGTAATAATCTTGTATACACACACTCACCACACCACAAAGCATGTAACACACCATATACACAATAGTGCCTACACAGATACATTAGGTATACTTATATATAATAGTCCTCGCACGTCCGCGCTTACTCACAGACGTGCAAATAGGACTTATAAAGGGTTCAACTGATTTAAATGACACAGTTATGAAGCTGTATTAAAAACCTATGCATAGGCTGCATAGTTTAGTTTTTTTTTTTTTTAAATAGTTACTGCTCTATAAGTATATAAATATTATTAGATACTAAAAGCAATAATTCTTGCTCCATGATAGACTTTGGCGAAAAAGCGGATTAATTAAAGATGTTTTCTAAATTGGTTCTAAACGTGGAACTCTCTGCTAGTCAGTTAATATAACTTTGGTTTCTACTGTATCTCAACGACTGAGGCCGGCAAGCGTGGAAATGATTAATCACACATCTCCCAGTAACATAATTCCTAAATCCATCTGCATTTAACTATATCCGTACTATATTCTTAGTTACTATATTCCCTTTAACTTATCTAAGAAGAGGTGTTAGATCTTCTCTTATCTGAAATGCGATATTAGTGCAAATATGTTCTTCTCTATAAATTACATTAAAAATCGATCATTTCAGCTAAGTAACAACAATGTACTTTGGTTTTAGAAGAACACTTTATCTCTTAATAAGAAAATTTCTATTAAATTGAACTTGAACTTGGTATAGTTATTTCAGGTGTATTTCTTCAAAACATACGGCATAAACATTTCAAATGCCCTAAATTTGATCGTATTTCCTAAATCCATCTACATAGTTTCAAGTCCAGCTACATTTAACTATATCCTTACTATTTTATGTTTTACATTCAGCTTGTCTGAAAAGCAGCATTCATGCAAATATGTTCTCTATAAATTACATTAAAAACCGGCCATTCTTAGTTCTTTTCAAGTAATAACAATGTACTTAGTGTTAAAATAACGCTTTATCTCTTTATAACAAAATGTCTAAATAAATAGACTTCTCTTTCAATCTTGAACTTGGTTCAGAGATATTTCAGGTGTATTTCTTCGAAATACACGGAAATTCAAAATAACATTTCAAAGGCAATGAGATTCGTATTTCTAACCAAAACATTTATCATTTACACGAACGCTGCGTGTAATTATCAGAAGCAGCACAGTTATGGGCCGCTAACAGCATCGATGTTTGCAGCCTCTAGTGACGGCGAACCAAAGTGCCCTCTCCCCCTAGCCTTAAGGTCAGACGGATCGATACCCATCCCCGTCTATCTATATTTAACCTGCCTGTCTATAGGTATATATCGATTACCAAAAATGCGAAGGGCGTTGACCTTCTTAAGGTGAATAATTCTGACAGATTGCTTGCTTTAATCAAGGTACGAAATTCGACCTAGTTACTGAGGACTGATAAACGAGTTTTGTAACCTTTGACATTCCCACCCTCTGAGGAACACCCCCTTTGGGAGGGGCTGCGGATATAGGCGCTTTAGTTTTATGGCATGTCCGACGACTGTGCTGACTTAATAGTCACAACGCATCGAATATTGAAAATAGTGTCTTAATAATTGAGAGAGCCTTTATGTTCGAGACATCGAACATTGGAAATAGTTTCTTAATAATCAGAAAAGCCTTCATGTTTAATGCATCGAACATTGAAGATAGTTTCTTAATAATTGGGAGAGCCTTTATGTTCAACGCATGGATTATTGAAAATAGTTTCTTAATATTTGGGAGAGCCTCTATGTTCAAAAGATCGAATACTGGAAATAGTTTCTTAATAATTGGAGGAGCCTTTATGTTTAACGCATAGAATATTGGAAATAGTTTCTTAATAATTGGGAGAACTTTTATTTTCAACACATGGAATATTGAAAATAGTTTTTTAATAATTTGAAAAGCCTTCATGTTTAACGCATCGAATATTGGAAACAGTTTCTTAATGATTAGGAGATAGTTTATGTTCAACGTATCAATTATTGGAAACAGTTTCTTAATGATTGGGAGATCCTTTATGTTCAACGCATCGATTATTGGAAATAGTATCTTAATAATTGGGATCCTTTATGTTCAACGCATCGATTATTGGAAATAGTTTCTTAATGATTGGGATCCTTTATGTTCAACGCATCGATTATTGGAAATAGTTTCTTAATGATTGGGAGATCCTTTATGTTCAACGCATCGATTATTGGAAATAGTTTCTTAATGATTGGGATCCTTTATGTTCAACGCATCGATTATTGGAAATAGTTTCTTAATGATTGGGATCCTTTATGTTCAACGCATCGATTATTGGAAACAGTATCTTAATAATTGGGATCCTTTATGTTCAACGCATCGATTATTGGAAATAGTTTCTTAATGATTGGGATCCTTTATGTTCAACGCATCGATTATTGGAAATAATTTCTTAATGATTGGGAGATCCTTTATGTTCAACGCATCGATTATTGGAGATAGTTTCTTAATGATTGGGATCCTTTATGTTCAACGCATCGATTATTGGAAATAGTATCTTAATGATTGGGATCCTTTATGTTCAACGCATCGATTATTGGAAATAGTTTCTTAATGATTGGGATCCTTTATGTTCAACGCATCGATTATTGGAAATAGTTTCTTAATGATTGGGATCCTTTATGTTCAACGCATCGATTATTGGAAATAGTTTCTTAATGATTGGGATCCTTTATGTTCAACGCATCGATTATTGGAAATAGTTTCTTAATGATTGGGATCCTTTATGTTCAACGCATCGATTATTGGAATTAGTTTCTTAATACGAGATTACTGGGATAACTTTTGTGTTCAACGCATCGATTATTGGAAATAGTATCTTAATGATTGGGATCCTTTATGTTCAACGTATCGATTATTGGAAATAGTTTCTAAATGATTGGGAGATACTTTATGTTCAACGCATCGAATATTGGAAATAGTTTCTTAATGATTGGGAGATTCTTTATGTTCAACGCATCGATTATTGGAAATAGTTTCTTAATGATTGGGATCCTTTATGTTCAACGCATCGATTATTGGAAATAATTTCTTAATGATTGGGAGATCCTTTATGTTCAACGCATCGATTATTGGAGATAGTTTCTTAATGATTGGGATCCTTTATGTTCAACGCATCGATTATTGGAAATAGTATCTTAATGATTGGGATCCTTTATGTTCAACGCATCGATTATTGGAAATAGTTTCTTAATGATTGGGATCCTTTATGTTCAACGCATCGATTATTGGAAATAGTTTCTTAATGATTGGGATCCTTTATGTTCAACGCATCGATTATTGGAAATAGTTTCTTAATGATTGGGATCCTTTATGTTCAACGCATCGATTATTGGAAATAGTATCTTAATGATTGGGATCCTTTATGTTCAACGCATCGATTATTGGAATTAGTTTCTTAATACGAGATTACTGGGATAACTTTTGTGTTCAACGCATCGATTATTGGAAATAGTATCTTAATGATTGGGATCCTTTATGTTCAACGTATCGATTATTGGAAATAGTTTCTAAATGATTGGGAGATTCTTTATGTTCAACGCATCGAATATTGGAAATAGTTTCTTAATGATTGGGAGATTCTTTATGTTCAACGCATCGATTATTGGAAATAGTTTCTTAATGATTGGGAGATTCTTTATGTTCAACGCATCGATTATTGGAAATAGTTTCTTAATGATTTTGAGATTCTTTATGTTCAACGCATCGATTATTGGAAATAGTTTCTTAATGATTGGGAGATCCTTTATGTTCAACGCATCGATTATTGGAAATAGTTTCTTAATGATTTTGAGATTCTATATGTTCAACGCATCGAATATTGGAAATAGTTTCTTAATGATTGGGAGATTCTTTATGTTCAACGCATCGATCATTGGAAATAGTTTTTTAATGATTGGGAGATCCATTATGTTCAACGCATCGATTATTGGAAATAGTTTCTTAATGATTGGGAGATTCTTTATGTTCAACGCATCGAATATTGGAAATAGTTTCTTAATGATTGGGAGATCCATTATGTTCAACGCATCGATTATTGGAAATAGTTTCTTAATACGAGATAACTGGGATAACTTTTGTGTTCAACGCATCGATTATTGGAAATAGTATCTTAGTGATTGGGATCCTTTATGTTCAACGCATCGATCATTGGAAATAGTTTCTTAATGATTGGGAGATCCTTTATGTTCAACGCATCGATTATTGGAAATAGTTTCTTAATGATTGGGAGATCCTTTATGTTCAACGCATCGATTATTGGAAATAGTTTCTTAATGATTGGGAGAGCCTTTATGTTCAACGCATCGATTATTGGAAATAGTTTCTTAATGATTGGGAGATCCTTTATTTTCAACGCATCGATTATTGGAAATAGTTTCTTAATGATTAGGAGATAGTTTATGTTCAACGTATCAATTATTGGAAACAGTTTCTTAATGATTGGGAGATCCTTTATGTTCAACGCATCGATTATTGGAAATAGTATCTTAATAATTGGGATCCTTTATGTTCAACGCATCGATTATTGGAAATAGTTTCTTAATGATTGGGAGATCCTTTATGTTCAACGCATCGATTATTGGAAATAGTATCTTAATAATTGGGATCCTTTATGTTCAACGCATCGATTATTGGAAATAGTTTCTTAATGATTGGGAGATCCTTTATGTTCAACGCATCGATTATTGGAAATAGTTTCTTAATGATTGGGATCCTTTATGTTCAACGCATCGATTATTGGAAATTGTTTCTTAATGATTGGGAGATCCTTTATGTTCAACGCATCGATTATTGGAAATAGTTTCTTAATGATTGGGATCCTTTATGTTCAACGCATCGATTATTGGAAATAGTTTCTTAATGATTGGGATCCTTTATGTTCAACGCATCGATTATTGGAAATAGTATCTTAATAATTGGGATCCTTTATGTTCAACGCATCGATTATTGGAAATAGTTTCTTAATGATTGGGAGATCCTTTATGTTCAACGCATCGATTATTGGAAATAGTTTCTTAATGATTGGGATCCTTTATGTTCAACGCATCGATTATTGGAAATAATTTCTTAATGATTGGGAGATCCTTTATGTTCAACGCATCGATTATTGGAGATAGTTTCTTAATGATTGGGATCCTTTATGTTCAACGCATCGATTATTGGAAATAGTATCTTAATGATTGGGATCCTTTATGTTCAACGCATCGATTATTGGAAATAGTTTCTTAATGATTGGGATCCTTTATGTTCAACGCATCGATTATTGGAAATAGTTTCTTAATGATTGGGATCCTTTATGTTCAACGCATCGATTATTGGAAATAGTTTCTTAATGATTGGGATCCTTTATGTTCAACGCATCGATTATTGGAAATAGTTTCTTAATGATTGGGATCCTTTATGTTCAACGCATCGATTATTGGAATTAGTTTCTTAATACGAGATTACTGGGATAACTTTTGTGTTCAACGCATCGATTATTGGAAATAGTATCTTAATGATTGGGATCCTTTATGTTCAACGCATCGATTATTGGAAATAGTTTCTTAATGATTGGGAGATTCTTTATGTTCAACGCATCGAATATTGGAAATAGTTTCTTAATGATTGGGAGATTCTTTATGTTCAACGCATCGATTATTGGAAATAGTTTCTTAATGATTGGGAGATTCTTTATGTTCAACGCATCGATTATTGGAAATAGTTTCTTAATGATTTTGAGATTCTTTATGTTCAACGCATCGATTATTGGAAATAGTTTCTTAATGATTGGGAGATCCTTTATGTTCAACGCATCGATTATTGGAAATAGTTTCTTAATGATTTTGAGATTCTATATGTTCAACGCATCGAATATTGGAAATAGTTTCTTAATGATTGGGAGATTCTTTATGTTCAACGCATCGATTATTGGAAATAGTTTCTTAATGATTGGGAGATCCTTTATGTTCAACGCATAGACTATTGGAAATAGTTTCTTAATGATTGGGAGATCCTCTATGTTCAACGCATCGATTATTGGAGATAGTTTCTTAATGATTGGGATCCTTTATGTTCAACGCATCGATTATTGGAAATAGTTTCTTAATGATTGGATCCTTTATGTTCAACGCATCGATTATTGGAAATAGTATCTTAATGATTGGGATCCTTTATGTTCAACGCATCTATTATTGGAGATAGTTTCTTAATGATTGGGATCCTTTATGTTCAACGCATCGATTATTGGAGATAGTTTCTTAATGATTGGGAGATCCTTTATGTTCAACGCATCGATTATTGGAAGTAGTATCTTAATACGAGATAACTGGGATAACTTTTGTGTTCAACGCATGAAATATTGAAAATAGTTGCTTAATAAATGGGAGAGCCTTTATGTCCTTTTTAATTGAACTTGAGAGATACTGCAAAATTTCTTCACAACTTGAAATTCATTATTAGCTAGAATAGATAAAGTTTCGATTAAAAGAGGGCACATGAACGTTTAAATACTACACCTTATAGATACTAAGTAATTACAGAAAAATACGGTTGATTGGTTCAAAATAAAAATAAAAAAATTGAATACTTGTGACAAGTGGCTATACAATGAACGCCTATGAGTGCCTATAAGAAAAAGCACAACGTTTTAGATACTGCATTTACCATAACTTCGTAAACGCATATTTCAGCACTGTTTACCAATTCCGTTGTTTGAAATTAACTATGTCGTGTTCACGACGTTCCTGAGTAACTAAAGTGAAACAAAAGTCGAGGCTACCCTCCGTTTAGAATAATATTTTTTATTTCGAACTTCGTTAATTACTACAAACTGTTTAATCGCAAGGAATCATGTTGTTCTCAGAGTGCCCCGTTTATCCGGAATCTACGGTAGTTTTAAAATTGTGGGTTTTGAAATTTCTTGACAGATACCTTTGGCCATTGGTTGTGATAATTTATTTTGAAACAAAATTCATTTTAAATAGAGGAGCATAAGAAATTAACATCTTCCGATTCCATTAAATTAAAGGTCCAATAAATAGACTTTTAAATAAACGCTTAATATTATTTTAGAAAGACATATGCAAGGTAATCAAATGGAGTGTTTTACGAAACTTTAATCGTGTACCCTTGCCGGCGTTTGATGTGTTTGTGGAAGAGGAACGCAGTTCAGAGGCATGACATCTGAATAAACCCTATTCCAGTGAATGTAAAGAGGTAAGACAGACAGGCTAAAGCAATTCAGTGGCAAGCTTTCCATTCTGTGATTGTTTCCTTCAATCCCGCTGAGTAAGACAAGACAAGCGATTGGATTTCGCAGAACTGTATTTATTTATCGAACCCGCTTCCCAAAGACACAAAACAGTACTTAAATTGACTTACTTCCCTCTACTGTATATGCTTGTGATATGGAATGTCATTAGATATGCCAACTCTTATTTACTGTGTCTAGATGCATAAGTTTCAGAATTCCAATGGAATGAAATATGAGATTAAAAATAAATATTAAATGTATTAGTAATTCTGTTGTGGTCAGTTTGGGAATATTATGTGTAAACTGAGTCTATTACTGTACATATGCAATCATAAATTCCTAACCACATACATTATCTTCCTTTGCCAACTTCCTACTTAGTTCCTCTCAGCTCAAAACTTTACCTTGGTCTTTCATCTTTTACTTTATATAGTCTATATTTGTGTGCCTTAAGTTTGTTTCTTCAGTCTATTTTTCCTCCGCTGCCAATATATTTGTATGACCTCAAAGCTCGTAACTAGGTCTACCTCCCATCCCTTCCTTTCCATTTGTGTGTCTTAAATCACGTTCCCCGGACTATCTCCTCTCGCCTCTAATATATTTGTTTGCCCTTAAGGTGGTTTCTTCGGTTTATCTTCCCACCCCTGCCAATTAATTCTTATGCCCTTAAAGTTTGTAACTAGGTTTACTTCCCAACCTCTCCTTTCCATTTCTATGTCTTCAATCACGTACCTCAGACTATCTCCTCTCTCCTATAATATATGTGTTTGCCCTTAAGCTCGTTTCTTCGGTTTATCAGGTTTTTCCCCTCCCCTGCCAATTAATTTATATGCCCTTAAAGTTCGTAGCTCGATCTATTTCACATCCTCTGCTTTCCATTTGTATGTTTTAAATCACGTTTCTCAGATTATCTCCTCTCTCCTCTAAAATATTTGTCTGCCCTTAAGCTGATTTCTTCGGTTTATCTTTCCACCCTTGACAATTAATTTGTATGCCCTTAAAGCTCGCAACTCGGTCTACCTCCCATCCTCTGTTTTCCATTTGTATGTCTTAAATCACGTTCCTCGGGCTATCTCCTCTCTCCTATAATATATTTGTTTTGCCCTTAGGCTGGTTTCTTCGGTTTATCTTCCTTCCCCTGACAATTAATTTGTATGCCCTTAAAGCTCGTAACTCGGTCTACCTTCCATCCTCTGCTTTCCATGTCTATGTCTAAAATCACGTTCCTTGAACTATCTCCTCACTCTTATAATATATTAGTCTGCCCTTAAGCTGGCTTCTTCGATTTATCTCGGACTATCTCCTCCTTCTATCAATCTATTTGTGTGTCGTTAGGAGGATTTCGTCAGTCTGTCTTCCAGCTATACATTTGTATACTCTTAAAACTCTTAGCTTTGTCTATCTTCACCTACACTATTCTCCAATCGATTTGCATGCTCTCGAAGCATGTAGTTCGGTCTACTTCTCATTTCCTCCAATACACTTCCATGCCCTCAAATCTTTTACCTCGTTCCATCTCTTCTCTCCCTTGCCGTCCATTTGCGTACATATCAGATTTTTCTTTCTACATATTCTCTCAATGCAATTTCGCTCCTACTAACTTCACCCCTTAGGAATAACTTTCCTTTCTTTTCTAGCTCCTCGAATCTGAATCTTCTGAGCTGACGGTTTTGTAGAACATCTGCTGCGGTGATTATTAGACCATCTAATAAAGTTTCGTTTCGTACAGTTTTTGTGGATTACTTTTTGAGGACTCTATTCAGTTGTCTCACTCCATTAGGAAGATAGTTATAGTCATTTTAACATTAGACAGAGTATAGAAGAGCGGTGAGGAATGTAGCGATAAATTTTGGCGTATTTTTTAATCTCGTTTATAATTTTGCCTACTGGCGTCTTGAACACTTTAGTAACCTACAAGGCGTTAGTTACGGCGAACTCTTACTAATTATTATCATTTCGTGACCTGCTAATAAATACACAGATTTTTCATAAAAGCTCTTCTTTGGAAGATTATATTTAACACGAGTTTCTTCCTCGCCGTTTAATGTCACTACAACTTTCAGTTCCTTATCAGGGCCTACAAAGAGCTTTACGAAAGCTCAGAATGTCTCTCACTGACGTCGCAATTTCAAGAGCCGATCGTAAATTCTGCCTGATGTATCTTTGCCTAAATGACTTACAGGGGTATCTCCCCCCAACCATCACCCCGGTTATTTTCGGCTTTATTTTACAGTTTCCGGACAGAAGGAAACACTCTGACATATCAAGACAGTCATCTAGGTTTTTCAAATGTATTCGAAATAGAAGGTAAATTTCATTCTGAACCCAGTGGATAATTGGGGAAAAGAGCCCATTATTCTTTATATCCTCCAATGTCAGGGAAGATTTTCGTGTAAATGTTCTGCCAATCAGTCGGTGATGAGCTCTTGAGATTTTCATTTTAAGAAATCATATAATTTACATGGTTTTGCATATACTTGTACATAATTAAACGATGCCACGTCCTTGATATATGGGAATCAAACTCTCGTGTAAAAAACTCAGAGTTTATCTGAACTGAAAATTGACATAAAAAGTCAATTTTAAGCATATTTGTGTAATGTTTTCCAAAACTGGGGACAATGTTTGGTTTGATAAGTTTTACAGCTGTTAAGTTGGTAAGAAACGATCTAACTATGAGGAAAATCACTTTGAACAAGCATGATTATTTTTAAAAACCAATAAACTAATAAAAAATCCTTCAAACTAATCAATACATAGTTTATTAAACTAATTAATCACATATAATATACCTCCTTGTAATAAAAACGTCAATCTGTTATATCTACAGTCCTTAGATCGAGCGGGTGCTATGTTTTGTTCTAGCTAAAACAACAATCAATTAAGAACCTACCTCAAATTTTTTAAATAATGATTCCTTTTATGCCATGTTCTGTACCGAAAGTTCTTGGGGTACAATGCACCAACCAGTCGACGAGCCGGTGACCAGTCAAGGCTTTGGTCTCACGAGCAGAGGAAAGGTGCCATGGGCGTAGTGGTTGGGCTTACGAAATTTCTAGTGCAGTCAGTTATGAATTGTAATGATTCACAGCAACTGACTGTTCCCATATGGCAGTATCAGTTCTTGGGGTACAATGCACTAAGAGTTTGCTCATGTAGGCCAGTCGACGAGCCGGTGACCAGTCAAGGCTTCGGTCTCACGAGCAGAGGAAAGGTGCCATGGGCGTAGGGGTTGGGCTTACGAAATTTCTAGTGCAGTCAGTTATGAATTGTAATGATTCACAGCAACTGACTGTTCCCATATGGCAGTATCAGTTCTTGGGGTACAATGCACCAAGAGTTTGCTCATGTAGCCAGTCGACGAGCCGGTGACCAGTCAAGGCTTCGGTCTCACGAGCAGAGGAAAGGTGCCATGGGCGTAGTGGTTGGGCTTACGAAATTTCTAGTGCAGTCAGTTATGAATTGTAATGATTCACAGCAACTGACTGTTCCCATATGGCAGTATCAGTTCTTGGGGTACAATGCACTAAGAGTTTGCTCATGTAGGCCAGTCGACGAGCCGGTGACCAGTCAAGGCTTCGGTCTCACGAGCAGAGGAAAGGTGCCATGGGCGTAGGGGTTGGGCTTACGAAATTTCTAGTGCAGTCAGTTATGAATTGTAATGATTCACAGCAACTGACTGTTCCCATATGGCAGTATCAGTTCTTGGGGTACAATGCACCAAGAGTTTGCTCATGTAGCCAGTCGACGAGCCGGTGACCAGTCAAGGCTTCGGTCTCACGAGCAGAGGAAAGGTGCCATGGGCGTAGGGGTTGGGCTTACGAAATTTCTAGTGCAGTCAGTTATGAATTGTAATGATTCACAGCAACTGACTGTTCCCATATGACAGTGTCAGTTCTTGGGGTACAATGCACTAAGAGTTTGCTCATGTAGGCCAGTCGACAAGCCGGTGACCAGTCAAGGCTTCGGTCTCACGAGCAGAGGAAAGGTGCCATGGGCGTAGGGGTTGGGCTTACGAAATTTCTAGTGCAGTCAGTTATGAATTGTAATGATTCACAGCAACTGACTGTTCCCATATGACAGTGTCAGTTCTTGGGGTACAATGCACTAAGAGTTTGCTCATGTAGGCCAGTCGACGAGCCGGTGACCAGTCAAGGCTTCGGTCTCACGAGCAGAGGAAAGGTGCCATGGGCGTAGGGGTTGGGCTTACGAAATTTCTAGTGCAGTCAGTTATGAATTGTAATGATTCACAGCAACTGACTGTTCCCGTATGGCAGTGTCAGTTCTTGGAGCGCAAGTAAGAAATAAATCGAGGGGAATGAATTTAAACTGATAAATCCTGGACCTAAGGGAGGATCATTTTACACATGTTCAAAGTTGTGCTGAGCCGACCACATCCAGTAAGTAAAAATGTCAGATGTGGCATGTAATTGATAATTAGATTAGAAAGTGAAAAATGTAAATATGTAGTATAAAATAAGTCTTTGAAAAGTGTCCTTAAGAAACATTTAGGCTCGTGATAAAGACAAAAAATACTAGGTAACTGTCAGAAGTGAGGGCAAACATCTGTTGTTTTTGTAAACCAAAACTTTCTTCAGTAAAAGTTTGAACTTTTGGTGAGAACGTATCTGTGTATAAATATCAAGTAGTTTTTAACTGAATAAAGTATCCGTGATATTTAGCTTATAAGTACCGTATAAGTGTCTGTGTTTAGCTTTCTAGTCTAACAACAACTATGAAAAAAAGTCAATTCACCAGTGAACTCATGTGTATTTAAGAAATACACGAGTGAAACTCGTGTGTATTAAATGTGGATTTCCTTATGCTGAAATAATATTTATGTGGACAGTGTAAGCCTAGAATAATTTACGGCGCCTTTGGTAAAACAACAGATGTTCAATAACCTAGACGCCTCGCTACATTTCATCGGAAAATGTATTACACCCCGCGTAAGGTAGGGAGAAAAGTATGCCCACAGGAATATCAAGAGCTAAATAATTGCCGGACGTCATAATCAATCATTTATTTCTTAAACGGGTTTCAATGTCAAAGTCGACATCATCACTGTAGCTAATATTTATTTGAACGTTAACTGTTATAAAATTATTTGTGAGAACGTGTAATGGAGTAAGTTACCTAAGGAGTAATGAAGGAACATATCGATGGCTTACAAGCAGAATGCAGTGTCACAAAATACACTTTTGTGAAAAACCAATATGAATGTATAGGTTACCACCAGTGCCTTATTTTTCACATTTATGATTATGTTTGTGGTTTTCAGTATATATATACCTTTGTAAAACAACGTACACAATCACAAGTTGTTGAAATTTTTTATTCTGCTAAAATATTGGCCAAATACAGGTCAAAATGTATGATTAACACATGACTTAGTGTGTTCTTCATGTAAATTATTCATGAAAGTTGTAATAGTTGCCTTACTTTCTAGGACACCTATGGTGATTTAAATAAATAAATCTAATCATTAACTTTAAAAAACGCTTCATCACCGATTTAATAATACAAAACTACAGTATAATAGTTCATTCAAGTGAATTTTAAAAAAATATTCAAGCTCAAAAATACATTGTAAGATGCTACCTAATCAAAACATAATGTCCATTTCTCAAAATACACAAAACCCTAGTTGAAAATTCTTAAAAAGCACCTACACCTGACACAAAAACCACGTCAATTACACAATAACAGACTATTAAACAAAATTATTGATAATTTTGTGTCTAACATAGCCTAAAATTATTAAAACTGAAATAAAACCATTTTAAACACCTCTGTAATACATCCCAATAATCTTAATGGATTATTTAATAATATTATCCCCTGGTACTGAGAGAGAGGTAACTCACCTTCACGCATACCAGGAAGGTAGACCTGCCTTTACCGGGTCAAAGAAAGCTACCCATTCGATTTCCTCATGAATATAAGTGTGTAGATGTGTGTATTATGTTTGTATGTTTCTTGTGATTGTTTGACTGGGGCAAACCCTCTCTAGCAAGTACAAATAGATAAATACTTGACAAAACTAAGATAAATAGTCGGCTAATATATTCTGAGAACAAATATTTGAGCATAATTAGCAAAACATATATTTATACAATCAGCAAACATGCAGCATATCTTAGATATCACTAATATATTATTAAAAAAATTACTTTATAATACATGTTTTACAGCTAAGCTGTCGTCATCAGTGACAGTTGAACACAATTTTAACAAATGTTTCCAATATTATATTATATTTTTACAATTCTGTTTTTGTTTTCTGTTTAATGTCTTTTCTAAGTTTATTATTAATAAATATGCCTTGGGGGTTTTAATCTCCTTTTGTGAGAATTTTGTCCGTTGTGTTGAACAGTTACCTCGAAAATATTCAAACAAAAAAAACAAAAAGGTTTATATGTAGCCTTCATTGAAAGAAATTAAAAATAATATTGTTTCAAGCAGGGTTAAGCTGAAGTGACTATTTTGTGAAACCCGAAGCTTTAGTAGCTGTATAATTAAGGCTTTTCATGAGCGCAGAGTAGAACAAAAGCTTTAAGCTCGGCTACGAAGCCTTCGCTCGTGCTTCAGCCGCGGAAAACGAATGGCAATGGTCCCGGAAACAATGCTGTAAAATATTTTTACCCTTTTTATTAAAAATTTATTGTCCGTAGCTTCGGCTGAGAGGCTTACGGCGTTCTGTAAAACAAGAGGACTCTAGCCTTTGTCTAGCTTGCGGATACGGGTCCGTTTGCTAAGCTGCAGAACCGTATATTGTTTTAATGTTTTTTGCTCCTTACACATAAATCACGGATAAATGGGACTCCGATAAAAACGTTCAGTAAGGATTTGAAGTGTGAACGATAATTCAAAGGATTTGTAGAAGCAGAAGTCTGTACGACGAATGGGTAAAATAAATTAGATAAGTTACTTTAGGAAGACGGGTGAGAAACGAGCGAAATTGGTGAAACAATAATTGATTATGTCGTCGTCCGGATAGAAACCACCTGGTGATGGATGTATTGGAAGGACGAGTGAAGAGCTGCTAACGAAGGTTTCCTGTGACAGGTGACGTTAAGATAAATGCAGGCGGTAGGAAAAAGGGAGAGTTTGATGAAATTTTAGTTTAGGAAGAGAGAGGAATCCGTTTACTTTTAATGTCTACTGAAAATAAAAACTTTACCAAATGTTAAAGGTCATTTGTCATACAATGGTATTTTGTTTAACTACATTTGAATCCTTTCCAGTATTACATAACTTTATGATTATAAAATAACATTATAATTTATAAAAAAATAAAAACATACACAAAACTCACAAATTAATCATTTATTTACTCATACGCGTTTCAATGACCAAGTCATCATCATCAGTGAGTGTTACTACTACAAACTTCAACATACAACTACTGAAGATTGTAGTAGTAACACTCACTGATGATGATTACTTGGTCATTAAAACGCGTATGAGTAAATAAATGATTAATTTGTGAGTTTTGTGTATGTTTTTATTTGTTTCTAACATAACCTCACAAGCTAAGCTCAAAGAATATTTGATTATAATTTATGTATAGAATGTTTTAATTTTTGACATGAAGTCAAATCTATTTAACTAAATGTTTACAAACAAAATTTGTATGTAACAAATTTTTGTAGATTACATTTGTGAATAATAAATTTGTGTAAGCTAAATTTCTGTTACGTACTAACAATATTTACTCCTTTATAACATGGACATAGTTTAGACCAGATGTTCTCATTTTTATTAATCAACGTAGCACATTTTAAGTTTTTGTAATCATCGTAGCTTTAGCTATACATTTATTTTATAGTATAAATTGACTTACGGAAATAAACTTGGAGGCGGGGAGTCATATATCAAATTAAGTCGAAAATATACTTTAAAGCTGGTTCATTTAAATTTAGGCTACAGACAAAAAAATCATGTGAAACAAAGAAATAGTAAACAATGATCCGACTACGTCAGTTTATTTATATTCTTTATTAACAGTTTTATAACAACGAAAATTTACAACTGATATCGACAAGTTAATAGGAGGGATAAGCTTGTTTGTTAGTTTAAAGAGTTTACTGTGTGGTTCAAACTTTGATCAATTTAGACGTAAGTCATTCTAAAAGTTAACTTTTACTAAAAGTAACTGCCACTTTTATTGAGACGTATCTACTTTGTAGGTTTTTTTTCTTAATTTTTCATTTAGTTATCGCGTACCACGTTATATTTTATTCGCTTACCGCCGGGGAACGGTTACCACAATGATAAACACTGGTTTAAAAGGAAGACAGAGTAGAGCTTGTAGTGGCCTAAAGGAACTGAACATTGGACGGTAATTTATATCGTGATTAGAAATAGTTTCAGAATGAGAGAGAATTTGTAGTTAGGAACAAAACAAGTGCAAAGTCGATAGTGGACTTAAGAAAAGTGATCAAGTATAAAGAGCATGAAATAAAAATGGCAAAGCGAAAGTGTACTGAGGAAAATGGATGGATGGTGATTGAGGGGAAAGAGGTGAAGAGAAAGTTGTTGGAGGCAAAATGGACCGAAGAAGAGTGATCGAGTAGAAAGAAGACAAAGGAAAAGTAGATCAAGTAGAAAGAGCATGAAATGATGACAAAGGGAAAGTGTACTGAGGAAAGTAGATGGACGGTGATTGAGGGGAAAGGGGGTAAAGAGAAAGTGGTTGGAGGCAAAGTGGACCGAAGAAGAGTGATCGAGTAGAAAGAAGACAAAGGGAAAGTAGATCAAGTAGAAAGAGCATGAAATGATAATGACAAAGGGAAAGTGTACTGAGGAAAGTAGATGGACGGTGATTGAGGGGAAAGGGGGTAAAGAGAAAGTGGTTGGAGACAAAGTGGATCGAAGGAGAGTGGTCGAGTAGAAAGAAGACAAAGGGATAGTAGATCAAGTAGAAAGAGCATGAAATGAAAATGATAAAGGGAAAGTGTACTGAGGAAAGTGGATGGGCGGTTATTGAGGGGAAAAAGGGTGAAGAGAAAGTAGTTGGAGGCAAAGTGGACCGAAGAAGAGTGGTCGAGTAGAAAGAAGACAAAGGGAAAGTAGATGGAGGTAAAATGGACCGAGGGAAGGAAACATGTGGAATGAGGATGAAGGGGAATTGGCCGAAGGGAAAATGTACTGAGGAAAGATTGGCGGAGGCAACGAGGACAGTAGGAAATTGATCGAGTGGAAAATGGTCGGAAGGAAAGTGATCCAGTGAAAAGTAGAAGAGAAAGTGGATGAAGGGAAATAGTAATTCATCGTATTAAAATGAGGTTTTATTCTTCTCATGTAAAACCAAAGCACATTTTAAAAACGTAATAAATAAAGTCAGTGTGACGTGCATTATTTTCATAAATAATTAAATTAAATTCTAAAGTGATATACCACTGCTCATTTTGTATTCGATGGGGTTTGTGGGTTGAGTAAAGAATTAAATTTGTTTTCAAGATCGTGAAATGTTCCCACGCATTTACTTACCTGCACAGTTCAGCCCGTATATAAAACGTACGGTATAAATAGATTCTACCTCTAACATTATCCAGCACCCTACTCGATATTTACAGCCCAAAGGGTTGATATATTCCGCCCTTAAACTTTCCGCATCCCTTAAGACAAGTATTTTAACACGTCTTCGTCTTTTTCAACCCTCGATAAAATAGGCCTCGCCGCGAAGGTGATATGCAACGGAGGAGAATCTCGCAAGACAGAAAATTGGGGTAAATGGTCGAAAACACGATTTAAGGGAAACGTAGAGATGTGGAAAGGTTTGAGTTGTAGAGGAATAAATCAGCAGTTTAACGAGCCACCCCATCGTTAGCTGCGAATTTTGTTTGCCTTTAAATTACAAATTGTTGTATTTTAAATTATGTAAAGAGAATTGTAGCGAGTAAGACAAGAGTTGCTTTAATGAGACCCTGAGTATTTGTGCGCGAGGGAAACGTAGAGTGAAGAGTAACTTTAATCTCCCTCGAACAGGGACTGAAGAGGTTATCTATCTGACAGCTGACAATGACCCTTCTGACATGTTATACCTACTTGAAAGGTTTCGATGAACGGTGTAGGCAATCACGTTGATTCGTTGGCCTCTTAAAACAGTATGAAATTTTTATTACTTTTGTTCTTACGAACATTTTACATAAGTTACCAGAGTGACAAAACGTTTTAAAATAATATAATTTCAATGAGAAGAAGAGAGAATATTAGGTGACTGAGTATTTATTACCCAATATTTAATTAGATGGAACACTTAAATAAGAAATTATTGGTTCTGGGTTCAATTCCGAGTAACGCTAAAACATTTTGTGTGAGTTTCAGCCCTCCGGTAGACCCAGCCTGTGAGAATAATTACCTAGAGACAAACCTAGGGTTTGTCCTAATTGGCGGTCGGTGACCTAACAAACCTAATTGGCGGTCGACGAATAGTGCTGACCACCTTACCTTCTTTGTATTACCGTATGCTCCAAGTAAGGTACATTTACCCTTGTCTCTCCTACACCAAGCCTTTTTAGTATAAAAATCAGTCATTATCAATATACAGCTTATTGTTTTTTACTTAGAATTTTGTTTTCCCTTAAAAATCTTTAAAATATTTTTTGGAGTAGCTTTATTCAAGTAAGTACAGATTACTTTATTGAAGAGGCAGATTACATTAAATTAAGTGATCCATATAGATAACATCTACTTAAATCAATCAATTCACAGCCGCAATGCATGACTCTTTCGCCTTCCCTATAGGATTAATACGTGTTCTGGTTTTAGTCTCTTCAAAAAATTCAACCATCCTTCCACATCAGTACTACAGGATTTCATAGAGTGTACAGGTCATCAGGTTTAGCCTGACTGATGAAATGCTCAGGATGGGAAGCAGAACAGCGTTGTGTACTACCTTGTACTCTGCACCAACGATAACAAGTGAATGTTTCAGTTGGTACCTCCACCACACTCATCAAGCGCTTCTGCGAATCTCAAGCTCACCGGTCAGGCTAAACCTGACGCCCTGTATTTCAGAAATCAATTCCATCCAAGTTACGTTTATCCTTGATGTACTAGGGACGCTTTATGTCCGAATTATAATCTATAATCTCATTTTTGTTTTTTTATCGATACGGTTTAAACAGTTTTGTCTAACGGAAACAATCTTTGTCATGTGATCTCCTTTACCTGTAATTGAACCTGTAATGAGCCTACGTTATAACTTAAACTATTTGCTCCTTTCATATCATACAGTGTGCATCTGCGTGTTACAATTATAGCGAGCGAAACAATATGTTTTCTCCTTGGCTTCTGACCTTGTATTTTAGGCCCACAGTTACACAACCGAGGCTCACGATATACTATTTTGATAACACACAATTCTTACGGCATTTTAAAAAAAGGTTTTCTCACGAGTACGGTAGCATAAGCCACAGTAACCTAAATTTTCCGTATCCTATTTTTTCTAAATCTTCTCATTATACGGTGATATTGTTCTCCTAATTTCTTATTTTCTCATTATACTTTCATTATTATAATTTTCTTTATAGATCTTGATCCTATTGTATATAGACTCGGTTTATGAGGTGAAAAATATATTTTACTCATTTTTTAATATTGCAGGATAATATATATATATATATATATATATATATATATATATATATATATATATATCGTATATAGAGTTGAGTTTATTTAAAAGAAGATCGCACAAGGTATCGTGAACTCCAAAACTGTTTGCTATTTATTTATTTATTTAATATTGTCTCATTGTTATATAATAATACTATAATGGCGGAAGTAGTTGAAATATTTGTCTTTTCTTTACGAACTCCCATAGTTGCAACTATGAGCGCTTGCAGGTACCACGTGACTTTATGCACAGATCGACGTCACTCTCCACCTATGCATACTTATTTATGGAGTTATTTATTTATGGCTTTCCATTTCTGTTGTTAGCGATTCGTGGTTAGGAGTCGGTGAAGAACCTTCAAAACCAACGCAACACGCCGTTCCGAAATAGGAAGTGTTACGTCATAACGTGACGCCAGTGAGTCACGCACTTAGCGCCGGGTGCATGCTAATCGACAGTGCAGGAAGTGTCAATATACGCCGCCGGCTGGAAAGTATATGTTTGTTTTACCTAGCTACTAAGCATTCTATCTTGTGACCGAAATTCAAAATTTTTTTATTTATTAAATTCCCTCTATTAACTCACACTCACCTATATATATATATATATATATATATATATATATATATATATATATATATATATTTTGTACAAATTTTCAATCGTTAATAAAATAAGTTTTTATTAATCCAATCAAGTTCAAATAAACTTTTTAAAACCCATAGTGGATGACAATTGATGTTAATACAGTTTTTTCAAATATTTATTCATTAATTTAAATTTAAAAAATTTAAGGTCCTGGCCGGAATCGATCTGTGGATCTATATATTTAAAAACCAGCCCTTTTACCACTGAGCTAACTTTCCCAGAGCTAAACCTTGATTAAAGATTTACTATATGAAATTATAATAACAAGGTTCTTTGTACTAGTGACTCATTACAAGAGGTGTCTAGAATAAGAAATTATAGACCACCATCAGTATCATAAATTAGAAACTAAAAAAAAGAAAGTAAATAAATAGTAGCAAACAAAAAATCATAGTCCAACACCATATATTGTATAAGGAGTAAAAGGGTAAATTAATTGTAACGAGATTCGCTTTATATTTTGCCACTTAATATAGGGATTCTGCCATATATATATATATATATATATATATATATATATATATATATATATATAAAACAACATAGGTTATTCAAATACAAGAATATTTATTAATTTATATCCAAAGCTTTTCGTTGGTAAACAGTACCAACATCATCAGGAATGAAAATTACAATTGTTTGGATATAAATTAATAAATATTCTTGTATTTGAATAACCTATGTTGTTTTAAATTATTAAACAAGAAAACGTATTATATATATATATATATATATATTATAAAATAAAAAGTAACTCAAATAAAATTTTTCTTTGTCGACCTCAGTAGGAATTGACTTCAAAACACTATTTTTCTATATTACTTGTTTCTTTGGAGATAAATCAAAGAGTATTCCTTAACAATATTTCATTTTAGCAAGAGCGCGTACATTAAGGTTAAGTTAGATTTCTTCAGGTTAGGTTTTATTTACTGTGTCTGAGGTAAAACATAAGATTTACTAATGGTATGTAGTAAAAGTTCGAAATGAACGATTATTACAGAAGTTAGTAAATTTAGGGATTTTACAGTATCTTGTGTAAAAGAGGCGTTAGGTGAAAAAAGATTTTGAGCCTGGCTTTGGTTTATTGTCAATACTTTATTCGACAAGAGGGTAACAGAGTAAGATAAAGTTGACCGTAGCTAGATACACTTAGAATTAAACAACTGTACAAGAGAGTGTTGTGCCGTTCGTTGAAAATATTCCAATACATAATTCATCTCTAGGGGCTTCTCTCATCACCAAACCATTTTTTTTTTAAAGATACTACTATACTGTAATAATTTTTTACTTTTTTTCTAAATGTAGTATCTAGACACATAGAGGTACAAACTCCGTTCTAGTGTTCAGTTCAACATTACATCAGAAAGGATTTTAATTAACATTGTTTATTAGTGTATTAATGGAAATATTAAAATGCGTGTCCTTTAAAAAAACCCATTTGCAAAAGGATTTCTGTAATGTAAAAGGCTATTATTTATAACCTTATTACGACGTAATGAAGCTATTAAAATGTAAGGTTTCTTAACAAAGAAAAGTTCCCCCTCCAGTAGTAATACTAAAACCTTGAGACAGTTTTGTTAAGAATACAAAAGGCAAATTAAATTAAAAACCAGTGGCCCAGTTTCTATTGTTACCTAGCAATTTGTCAAAAGACAAGTTCATTTTGCAGAAATATCGATCTGAAGTACGTTGTTAGAGGCCGTATATAGTACGGGATCCTCAGGAAGGTAAGAGAAACTGTATGCTTTGGGCGGGTAACAATGGTTCACAGCTTGCGTGCGTGCGTGCATGCGCGCGTGCGCATGTGTGTTTGTGTGCGCGCGCGCGTATGTGTGCGTGCGTGTGTGTGTGTGTGAGAGAGAGAGGGCACGCTCACGAGCATGTGTGTGCGCGTGTGTATGTTGTTTTACCCTAAAACTTACCGTATTTTAATGTTACTGAATTGTAAAGGATCAAATGTAAAATTTACTTTCCAGGAGCTCATCTTTATTTTAAAATTGTAAGACATTTTAAATGTCTTTGATATAATTTAACAAAAATAACTTTTCGGCTTAGTCTATTTTCTCAACTAGTTCATTTATTTCATCTATGTCTTTGACATAAATGGGTATGACGTCCTGACACAATATAAAGCGACTGAACAGCTTGACGTTTCAGGAGTTGGACCGTATCCCCCTATATTAATGTATGTGACATGAAAATACCAACAATGATGTTCCCTTCCAGGTGTTACAACTCAACTCCACTTGCTGCTGTCACTAACAATTAGCGTGTTGCAGTTGAGAGCGGAGTATAGTTCGGGCTGCAGCCCAATATATAAAGCTACTGGCATTATATGATCTCTATCGAAATGTGTCTACGCAAAATCTTTTACTTTTCGAGGTTGCTTCGTCTTGCTGTTCTTATTTACCCTGCATTCTATTTCCTTTCACTATTCCGTTTTGCAAGTAGCTGAAACTTTCCTTAACCTTAGGGTTTCCTAAAATACAAGATCTAGCCTAGATGGCGAGGGCTCGCAAGGGCTAACATATTTGAAGAGCTAATACACAAGAGCTGATCGACAGAACACCTAATATAAGAGAGCTAATTCATCAAAGAGCAAATATACGAGGGGTGTTATATATAGATAAGCTAGTATACGAGTTCTAATGTATCGAAAATCTAGGTGTACGAGGGCAAATATATCGAACAGCTGGTATATAGGGCTAATACATCAAAGGGCTATACGACGGCTAATATATTGAAGAATTAATAAACGAGAGCTAACATGTCTAATAGTTAGTATACAAGAGCTAATATATTAAAGAGTTAACAAACGAGAACTAAATGTCTAATAGTTAGTATACGAGAGCTAATATATTAAAGGTTAATAAACGAGAGCTAACATATCTAATAGTTAGTATACGAGAGCTAATATATTAAAGAGTTAACAAACGAGAACTAAATGTCTAATAGTTAGTATATGAGAGCTAATATATTAAAGAGTTAATAGACGAGAGCTAACATGTCTGAGAGTTAATATACGAGGCCATATCTGTATATTTTACAAAGCTAGTATACGACGGCTAATATATTAAAGAGTTAATAAACGAGAGCTAACATGTCTGAGAGTTAGTATACGAGAGCTAATATATTAAAGAGTTAATAAACGAGAGCTAACATGTCTGAGAGTTAATATACGAGGACATACCTGTATATTTTACAAAGCTAGTATACGACGGCTAATACTCGTATGTCTTAGAGTTACAAACATTCAACACTAACCTCCATACGTTACTTGTTTGTAACTCTTGGCTAACTTTGTAAAAAATAATTTTAAAAAAATTGTTTTTGAATTAACATCTATTCAATAGACTTTAAATCTTGTTTGATTCCTTTTTTACATGTAATTTTTAAAAAGTTCTCCTGTTATTATTATTCCTTCTGAAAGCTAGTAGATATGTGGTAATAGTATTTCAGTGCTTTAAGAGTATAAAATACAGCTTTAAAGCCCGAACGTCTATAGAAACTCGAGCTGGGTTACCTCAGAACTAATGGGAGTTGCAAGACGTGAAGCATGTAGCGGGTCGAGCAGGTTTTCACGTAAGCGAGTCTGCCTACTCGATGACATAGGCCTATATTTCCCTATTCGTACCGAATTCGTATTTCCCTACCCATGTTTATAAGTAGATGTAAGGTAGAAAACTATTTAGAACCTTCATAGAGAGTAAGTCTACTCCATATACACGATTCTGAGCTTTCATAATCCCCCCATAGTCGACACCACGATTTCTATGTCTCTACTCTAATCCTATCCGTATTAACAATTATTCCTTATACTGCACCTTAAACTACCGTATGCGCCAAAATAAACAGTATTGAAGCAGTTGTAAGATTTTATTTTATTTTATTTTGTTTCGTTTACGTAGTTTTGCAAACACATACTAGTAAAAAGCTAAATCAATTAGACTCGAGTATAAACATGTTCTGTATGACCTCCGTCCAATTTGAGCCAACACTCGTACCGTTATTAAAGGTTTTGCGTCATTTTGGTGAAGAGGGGTCGTTTCATGCTCGTTATACACTGTCATTTTTTCCTGTAGTCGATGGTGGTTGGTGGGTCATCGCGGAAAGCATGTGGGGAGAGATAGGGTGAGTGGGCTTGGTAAGGAAGAGTTTCAGTGTGGCTGGTTGCGCCATCTTGCTAGAGAATCATTGTGAACGAAAAGCGGGGTTTCAGACACAACGAAAACTCCTGAGGACACCTATAAAACGCCCAAAAGTGACCCTATATCGGTCATTCTACTTCGGCTGATTCAGTTTCAATACTGTTTATTTTGGCGCATACAGTACAAACACATAGTAAACGTATTGTGATAGATAAAACTGTCCTTGAAGTTTTTCCTTTTCCCCACCACTGCTACATATCGTTACTTATTGAACTATCGTTTTAGTGAACTATCGTAGATTAGACATAAATAAGTAGCTTATTTTACTTGGTTCTTTCGTCTATATTGCTTGTGAAACAGCTGTGTGGTGTCAGGGAGTTGCATTAAGGCCGTGAGAGAGATGTTTTGTTAAAACCTGCCGACAAAAATTTGAATTAAAAAACCCGCTGTTCGCCATTTATTCAAACGTTCACCCCGTTTTATAACTGGGTATGATTTAGTATTGAAATTTAATACTTTAAAGGGGTAAAGCTTTGTGTTTTAAAGCCTCCGGAGACAGTCCGGGGTGAGGTGGGAGGAGGGAGGGAGCCATACAAGCGCCCGATCGATGATTTAAGCCCGCAGTGACTGAAAAATGCTGTGAGTTACCAACTTGTATAAGGCAGATGTCCTGTTGAGCGTTTTGAAACATTTATTAGGTAATTAAAACTATGATGGATTGCCCCTTAGTGGACAGCTTTTTTAACATTTTTTGTATCAACTTTAGAAGATTGAAAAAACAATTTTATTTTGATTAATAAATACACTTATATTCATTTCCACTTCATTGGAAAATTTTGAACAAGCTCCAAAAGTACGTTTACATCAAAATGTTAGATGAGTTTAAGCTTGTCTGCTAGAGGCAAATGGCAAATGTAAACGGGGGATAGGAGATTGGAAGTATATCGCATATCGCATACTACAAATATTAAAAAAAAAAAAAAAAAAAAAGATAAAATACTCATGCAGGGAGTTCAAAATCCAGCCACCAGTCCACCTCTGCAGATTCGTTGTATTTCTACTGTTATAAAATCGATCATAACATACAATATTGGTGACAAAAACACAATCGTTTTTAACACACAAAAATTAAGGAATGGAAATTCGCTGAGGAGAAAAAAATCATTAGAATAAACGTAAAAACTAAAATTTCACCTAAAATTGTGAAATAAAAATCGCGCAAACCGAAAGTAAAATTAGTCTTTTTCGCAAAAGAGGCAAAGTATGCAATATAGTTATTTCGCTCTATTTGGCTTAAAATAAATGATAACATATATTTCGTAAAACAGCTGATTTTATGTTATAGGTTATGTGGTAGAAGAGCAATTTTAACGCATAGTTTGTGTTACTTTATTTATAATAATTGTATCTATTTAATAAAAAGTAACTAAAATAAATGTTTTTTTCTGTTGATCTAAATAGAAATTTACTTCAAAAATTTTGGTTATATTACTTGATTTTATATTCAATTTACTAATTAAACATTAGTTCTCCGATTAATTATCGGTGTATACAATTTTGAAACTAAACATTATAAACTGCAGTTTGGTACTCTACCCAATTA
This sequence comes from Prosapia bicincta, assembly GCA_036971475.1. Lineage (NCBI taxonomy): Eukaryota > Metazoa > Arthropoda > Insecta > Hemiptera > Cercopidae > Prosapia > Prosapia bicincta. The sequence goes on along the minus strand of JBAIZL010000010.1, from coordinate 82,351,153 downwards.
TAAATTCTTTTGATATATGGCTCTGAAGATACGTGGAATGTCAGAGCGAGAAATGTATTAGAAAGAAAGGTCCAAAAGAGAGAAGTAGAATTGTCGGTGAAGGTAAGAAAACTGCAATATCTGGTAAACATAAAGCGAGGCGAAAGGTACTGTACTATGCGACTTATGTGTAAAGTAAAGGTTGTAAAGGGTTGAAAATAAAAGGGCAAAAGGTGAGGTAGAAATTACAGAGAAGACAAGAGGAAGGAAATATCTGCGTAGTAAAGAGTACAGTACTATGCAGAAAATGTGAAGGGTAAAGAAGTGGGTAAACCCAGTGTCATGAATTTGGCTAAAAGAAAGTTTCCCAAAGATGTTGCAGAATCTACCTGTGGTAGGCAAAACACATTTTTCAGATTTACTTCTGAAGAGAAAGTGACATTGTAGTACACTCTTCTGCCTTTCCTAACATCAAAATATTATTCTTCGTTGACGCGTTTCAGATTAACTTCATTATCAAAAGTTTAAACTGTACTCTTTAAAGTGCATGAGGACAGTTTTAAGTTTTGATAATGGAGTTAGTCCGAAACGCGTCAACGATGAATAATGTTCTGATGTTAGAAATGGTAGAAGAATCTACTCAAATGTATACCAATATTCCTAATGGGAATAAAGAGGATCATATTAAGAATTTCAAGTGACATTTTGACTGATTCATCATTCGCAAACTGGTTTTATAAAAAGTTATGGAAATTGAAGATACATTTTTGAAATTTTGAATATATCTCTCACTAAACTAATTGACCTTCAGTGGTTCTATTGAATATTGAATACATGACGAAAAACTACTCTCAGAACAACAACACATTACATAACACTAAAGCATTACAGATACACAAGGAACACAACATACTTGAGCAGGTAGTCTTGCCCGTTACTAGCACCGTGAACAACGGACTGACCAAGTGTGGATCGGGGTCTGCTAAGAAATCTCAGTAAGTAGTGTTTTTTTCCAAGTAAATCGATAAATAAGTGGGCACTTGAGTGATGTTACAAAACTTACTTTGGACGTCCATAGAATACTATCAACGATCCATCCTCAACAGTGCTTTCTCGTATTTGCTTTACGCCGCAGACGGTAAATACATTTATTTTTTGTATTTGTAAGAGAATATACTTTTATTTTAATCACTATTAAATTCTTTCTATTAGCTCACACTCTCCTGATAAATATTTTGTACAAATTTTCAATCACTAATCAAATACGTTTTTATTCATTCAATCAAATTCAAATATATATATATATTTAACCTATAGTAGATGACAATTGGCGTTAATTCAGTTTTTTCAAATATTTTTTCAATAATTAAGTTATAAAAGCAGAGGGTTTAGGTTGGATTCGAACTAAGTATCTTCATGTTCGATGTCCAGCAGTTTTTGGCACTAAGCCGACTTTCCATAGCTAGAAGTCAAGTTCTCAAAGATCTATATGAAAAACCTCCATTGTATAGCCTTAAATTGTTGCAATGGTTACCACACAATATTATAAATAATACTCTTCGTTTAAAAATGGACGAAAAGAATAAAATAAACAAACAAACACAAACTAAATATACGAAAGGAAAGCGAAAAGAAACTAAAACACAATGCAAGCGATGAAAAAAGCGTATGAATAGTAACAAACAAAAATAATAGTACAACACCATATACAGAAAGGAAAATGGAAAATTGCAAGAAAATTTGCTTTCTATTTTGTCACTCTTAATATTGTTATTCTGACATGTGCATATACATGTTTATATTGATTATAATTATAGAGAAAATAGAAACTAAAATACAATTTTTCTTTGTTGATTGAAGTAGGAATTGGCATTAAAAACTTTTTTTTATATTAATTCTTTTTATATTTTCTTTTAAATTTAACTAAAATTGATACTAGGTTTAGTTTTGCATTAATGGTTAAGTTGGAAAGCAATAGAAATGTTAGTGCTTTCCTTCAAGAATAAGGGCATGCAACGGTTCCAAAGCGTTCAATCTTGAACTAGTCATCTTGATTTATGTCTCGATGTTTTACTTGCCAGTTCATTTACCTTACACATTTGTAGCTGACGTATTATTTCCTCAATTCCGAACCTGTCTCGCCTTGTAAAAGCTAAAATTGCTTTCAGAAAACACAATTATATTGTCTGTGACCAACTTTAGATGTTTACGTCTAACTATAATTCCAAGCTGTTGGAGTGTTAGAGTCTTGCAAAATTTCCAAAATTCACCTTTCCTAACTACGAATCTAGGATGTTTTACTTATTGCACTGCAGTTTATGAAAAATTTTCAATCATGTATAATCATACATACACACACACACACTGTATTTAGTTAAAGCTTAATCACATTCACGTCAATGTTGTATTCTAGTATCTATGATTATTTAATTAAGTCTTTGTAGTGTAAAACTCATATATAATGGTATTGCTAAATTTTCATTAATGCTACTTAATTAATAATGTCTACTTTTTATGTAGACTAGATCTTCAAAAATCCATATATATAATTTCGTAATTCGAATTTTGAGAGAAAGATTCTGGGAACTTGGAAGGTAGCACAGAGCTGGAAGACAGCTCAAATTAAAGGTATTGGCACGTAAGAACGGGTAAATATATATGTTTTTCTCAAAAAACAACATTTATAGGTGTCTGAAAACTTAAAATACCCAAAATCTCCATAAGAAATACATTACAATGAAAAAAAGGTGAGTATGATTTGTAAAAAAACAAATATTTTGACAGTATGAAAGCAGGTTATGTCTATACATTGAAAGCAGGTTATGTCTATGCATGGCAAAAAATGTAATTTATAAGGAAACTTTGTTATAAAAAACTTGAATTATATTAAATTTATTTTGTATTAAAAAATAAAATTACAATACAATATTTTAAAATTTGTTTCATGAATAGGCGCATTTGCCTCTACAACCCGCTAGGCAACCTCTCTCTCTCTCTCTCTCTCTATATATATATATATATATATATATATATATATATATATAAAGAACTAAGTCAAAATACAAATACAAGAATTATAATTGAATTTCCAATTCAAATTGTAAATGCAATTATAATTCTTGTATTTGTATTTTGACTTAGTTCTTTATTAACACACAAGAATACATATTGCGATATTTATATATATATATATATATATATTGAAACAACATAGGTTGTTGTGAATGCAATAATATAATACTCTATGACAATCCTCTATGGAAAAAAAAAAGAAAAAGAACATTATATAAATTAACAGATGATTTGTAATTGTTTTAGTTTTTTCTCAGTTCTTAGTTTAGAGTTTTGTTTTAAGAAAGATGTGAAGTAATAAATAGTGTTTAAATATGAAATAAGTTTTATTACCAGCATAATTATATAAATATGACGAGTGTTCCGCCTGTAGCGGCAGTGTCAAAAGTTTATAGAAACAACATATGGCGACCGTGACAGGATAATAATTTGGTTACAGTTAAAATCTATGATCCATTAGTAAGTATTTTATAATGGATGCTCTGGAAAAGAAAAGAAAATTGTTTAGAACCGGATTTTCACGTTTACACAATACATTATTAGAATCCATAAAAAATGAAGATGATGTGATTTTGTTAAAAGCTAATTTAGAGCTATTACGTGAAAAACATAATCAATTGGAGGTCTTAGACCGAGAAATTATTGAAGTTTTACTAAATGAAAATGCATCTACTGAAGTTTTAGAAAATGAGGTAGAATCTGCCGATGAATACTCAGGCAAGTTTAAAATAGTTGAGTATTTAGTTGAACAGGCTATTGACAAGGCTAGGCCTAAGACAGATACTAGTGTGAATGTAGAAAAACGTAAATTTAAGTTACCCACACTTGAGTTTAAAAAGTTTGGTGGTGATATTAGTGATTGGTTGCCGTTTTGGGGCCAATTTAAGAAAATCCATGAAGACCCCTGTATTGATTCTGATGACAAGTATCAGTATCTCCTGCAAGCGACTATCCCTAATACTAAGGCTAGGGAAATTGTCGAGAGTTTTCCCCCATGTGGACGTAGTTATGAACAGGCTATTGAACATTTAAAATCTCGCTTTGCCAAAGATGACCTGTTAGTAGAGTTTTACATAAGAGAAATCTTGAAAATTGTAATAACATTAAATAGCAGTGAAAGTAAAATTACTATTTCCTCACTTTATGATCAAATTGAGTCAAAACTAAGGTGTTTAGAAACTTTAGGTGTAACAAAGGAGAAGTACGCTGCTATGCTCTTCCCATTAGTAGAATCTTGTCTCAGGGAGGATTTATTAATAGCTTGGCAGAGAAGTAGGCCTAACTCTCAACAGGACGAGACCGCGTCAGAAAGTAAAAGTAGGCTAGATAGCCTAATGAATTTTTTGAAAATTGAAGTGGAGGGAGAAGAAAGAATAAACTTAGCTAAACAGGGATTTGGTTTACAAAAAACAAAAGTATCAACAGGTGATAATACTACGAGTTCATATAAAAGAGACTTTGCAAGTAAAGATAAGCATATTAAAAATACAAGAAGGCCTACCAGCAATGTTACAGCAGCTGGCCTTGTAAATGTAAAATCAAATACGTCTACAGTAAGCACAGATAAGACGAAGTTATCGATGTGTGTGTTTTGTGACGGTGGTCATTTAAGTGAAAACTGTTTTAAAGCTAGGGACATGTCTTTAGAAGAAAGGCAGAATATTCTTACTAGCAAAAGGTGTTGCTTTTCTTGTACAAAAGTAGGACATTTAAGTAAACATTGCAGAGCTATTGTTAAATGTATTATTTGTAATGGAAAACATGTACCACTTATGTGTTCAAAGTTGCAGAATAATTTTAATAGGTCTAACATTAAACCTAAATGCGAGGAAAAAGAAGCTGAGCCCAATTTTGAGAATTCCTTGTCCAATGTGAATGGCAATCAGGTTTACATGCAAACTCTTGTTGTCAAGGCTGTTAGTGACACAAAAGAACTCAATGTGCGTTTACTTTTTGACAGTGGATCCCAGAGGTCATACATAAGGAAATCGACTGTTGAAAAAATGAAATATGACACTTGTGGTGAAGAAACATTATTACATGGCCTGTTTGGAGGAGAGGTCACTAAGCCTCGCAATCATGCATGCTACAAAGTCAGACTACAAAGTATAGATAAAACATATTCTTGTAATTTCAAGGCACTTAGCGAAATAAATATTTGTACTTATGTTCCTGCCTTGAAACCAGGAAGATGGACTGATGAACTGATGGAAAGAGGTATTAAATTGTTTCAGGATGCAGACAGTCCAATTGAGATATTAATTGGGGCTGACATATATGGGAAACTTCTAACTGGAAGAAAAGAGGTTCTAGATTGTGGTATTATAGCCCTTGAAACTCATTTAGGATGGGTTTTGACAGGAAAATTTCAAGAAAGTAAAGAATTTAGTTCTATGACAGCACTTTCTATGTTTGTACAAAGTAATTCAATATGCAAGCTGTGGGAAATGGATGTTTTAGGTATAAAAGACCCACTACAGACCAGAAGCAAACAAGAAATTGAACATTCTGTTCAAACACAATTTTTGGAAACTGTGAGAGTAAATGAAGAAGGACGCTATGAAGTCAAATTACCTTGGTCCGAAGACCACCCAGAAGTTCCAAGAAATTTCAATCTTGCAAAAAAAAGGCTTGAAAACTCAGTGAAAAGGCTAACAAATGAAAGTTTATATAATGTATATAACAATGTGTTTTCAGATTGGCTGGAAGATGGTGTTATTGAGGAAATCCCAATAAGCAAATGGGATGAAGGTCACTATTTACCTCATAGACCAGTGATAAAAGAAAACAGCACCACTGCAGTAAGACCGGGTTTTGATGCCTCGTCTAAAGAAAAGGGTTACTATTCCCTTAATCAGTGTTTGGAAATAGGTATTAACTTAATTGAAATAATACCAGCTTTGCTTTTACGTTTTCGACTTTATAAAATAGGAGTTATCGCTGACATAAAAAAGGCGTTTTTGCAAATAAGTTTGTATGAAGAGGACAGAGATTTCCTAAGATTTCTGTGGCAAAACACAGATGGATCACTCAAGATTTTCCGACATAGAAGAGTTGTTTTTGGAGTCTCAAGTAGTCCATTTTTGCTCAATGCCGTCATCAACTACCACCTGCAGAAGTATTTAGTACCGTGTGCTGAAGACAATCAATTTTCTAAATGTACAATAGAAAAGTTGTTTAAAAGTTTCTATGTTGATAACTGTGTTACAGGTGTAAATAATGAAAGGGATTTGAAACAGTTCATTTCAGAAGCAATACAAATATTTTCTTTGGGAAAGTTTGAGCTGCGAGGATGGGAATATACTGAACCTGGTCTGGAAGACAAGACAGAGGCTTCAGTCCTAGGTCTCACCTGGGACAAGAAAGAAGACACAATTTCTGTGAGTTTTCATAAAATAGTAAATTTAGAAGAGAACTTGGTAACACAACGTGTTATATTGTCCACTGCACACAGATTGTTCGATCCTATTGGATTCACTTGTCCTATTTCCATATGCCCTAAGTTATTATTGCAGGAATGCTGGAAAGATAATTGTGGGTGGGACAAAGAAGTACCAGAAGAAATCAAACAACGATTCAATATATGGTTTCAGGAACTCGATCAATTAAAAGAGATGAAGATTCCACGATGGCTACAAGGTGTGGATGACGTAATCATTTCTGTATCAGTTCACATATTTTGTGATGCCAGCAAATTTGCGTACTCAACAGCAGTATTTATGCGTTTTGAACTTAGTACATGTATTCAATTACAGCTAATCCAGGCAAAGTCACGTGTAGCACCTGTAAAGAAGATGACAATACCCAGACTTGAACTAATGGCTGCTACTATAGGTGCTAGATTAGGTTCTTCAGTAGTGCAAGAATTAAGAGATGAAAACAAATTTGAATGTAATATTAAATTTTTTTTTGGAGTGACTCTTCTACAGTAATAGCTTGGATTAAAAGAGAAGAAAACTGGGGAGTATTTGTTAGAAATAGAGTTGAAGAAATCTGCAGCCTCACTTCCAGAACATCTTGGCGGCACATTCCCGGCACTATGAATCCAGCAGACTTGCCCAGTAGAGGATGTTCAGTTTCCAGGTTGATTAGTTCCAGATGGTGGGAGGGCCCGTCATGGTTGAAGTTGCCTGAAGATACCTGGCCATCAAATGAACCTGAACCTGACGAAGAATTAATTTCTTTAGAAAAAAGGAAAGGACCTACACCTTCACTTTTAAGTAATAATTACCCAAAAGATTGGTTTTATTACTTTTCAAATGATTTTGATAAGATTGTGTGTGTTTTTGCATGGTTGCTGAGATTTATTCATAATTGTAACCCCTCAAAGAAGGAAAAGTGTGTGAGTAAAGTTTTGTCATGTAAGGAGATTATTGAAGCTAACAATTTTATAATTAGAATTGTTCAACAGCAATCATTTGAAGGAATAAGGGAGCCTAAATTGGCTTCATTGTCACCATTTATGGCTGCTGATGGTATTATAAGGCTAAAGACAAAATTAACAGAAAGAAAGGATTTGGAAAATTTTAAATTTCCTGTTGTTCTACCATCAAAACATGACATTGTAGATATTCTTATTCTTACAATACATAAGAGATCATGTCATGTGGGAGTTCAAGGTCTCTTAAGTTTATTAAGAGAAAACTATTGGATATTGAGAGGAAGAAAAACAATAAGTAATACTTTGAAAAAATGTATTCCTTGTCAGAGACATAATTCAAAAAATGTAGAAACAATCACTCCACCCTTACCTGAAAGTAGAGTACGAGATGCCGCAGTATTTGAAGTGGTTGGAATTGATTTTGCGGGACCTTTGTTTCTACGAGATGGCAGTAAAGTTTGGATCTGCATATTCACTTGTGCAGTATACCGTGCTGTTCATTTGGAGTTAGTAAAGTTTCTTTCTGTCGAAGCATTTATAGATACACTTAGAAGATTTATTGCAAGGCGAGGAAGACCATCAATAATATATAGTGACAATGGTACCAATTTCACAGGTACAGAAAAGGCATTTAAAATTCTAGATTGGAATGCTATCTTAAAATATAGCTCATGCCAACAAATTGACTGGAGGTTTAACCCTCCCTCTGCTGCATGGTGGGGCGGATGGTGGGAGCGACTCATCCGACTCATGAAACAGTTGCTACGCAAAACCTTGGGCAAAACGTCATTGGATTATGAGGAAATGGAGACAATCTTATGTGATTGTGAAAGTATCATGAATTCTAGACCTTTGACATATTTATCTGAAACTTCTTCAGACCTAACTGCTATTACTCCAAATATGTTTTTACATGACTTAAAAGAAATTGGAGTTCCAGATTGTGACCATGTAAATACAAAAAGTCTTAACAAGAGAGTACGTTATCGACAACACCTGAGAGAAGCATTGCGAAAAAGATTTAGGATTGAGTATTTAGGACAATTAGCTTTAAAAAGTAAGAAAAACGGCAGACAGTTGAAAGTTGGAGAATTAGTACTGATTGAAGTTGAAAATAAAAAAAGAATTGATTGGCCAATAGGACTGATAGAAAAGACTATCATTAGTAGAGATGGAGTGTGTAGATTAGTGCAATTGAAGACTGCTTTTGGAAGTTTATTGAGACCAATACAAAGACTATATCCTCTTGAAATGCAAGAAGAAACCATCCAAGAACAATTAAAAGAAAAGATTAAACCAAAAGTGACAAAAACCAATGAACATGAACTACACCTGGAAGAAGATAATGTGACAAAAGAAAATAAAATTGTGACATATTCAAGAAGTGGCAGACAAATTAAGCTTCCACAAAAATTTGTTGATTAATCTTTTAACAATATACTATTTTTTAATGTTTTGAGTTAAACCATAACTCAAAAGGTGGGAGTATGTTGTGAATGCAATAATATAATACTCTATGACAATCCTCTATGGAAAAAAAAAAAGAAAAAGAACATTATATAAATTAACAGATGATTTGTAATTGTTTTAGTTTTTTCTCAGTTCTTAGTTTAGAGTTTTGTTTTAAGAAAGATGTGAAGTAATAAATAGTGTTTAAATATGAAATAAGTTTTATTACCAGCATAATTATATAAATATGACGAGTGTTCCGCCTGTAGCGGCAGTGTCAAAAGTTTATAGAAATAACATAGGTTATTCAAATATAAGAATATTTAAAATTATTGTAATTTTCATTCCTGATGATGTTGGTACTGTTTACCAACAAAAGCTTTGGATATAAATTATAAATATTCTTGTATTTGAATAACATATGTTGTTTTAAATTGTTAAACAAGAAAACGTATTATATATATATATATATATATATATATATATATATATATATATATATATTTATATAAGTTTGGTAGCCCAAAATATTGTATAAAATAAATGGTTGGTAGTCCTTTGATACAAGGTGTGTTAGGTTTCTATTTTGTCGTTGCACTATATTTAGCTAAAGATTATGTTCAACGTCTGCTTTAAATAGTGACGAAGAGGATCTATTAACCCCCACCCAAGGGGCCTTCCCCTGTGAACACTCCTCTATTTCACAATATTTTATTATCTGATTATTTAACCAACCAGTTCTTAAAGTCGTTTTACTAAATTGTTTGCCGTCAAAATATACTATAAACATTGAATAATAAGTCAAAATTACCCTTTATACGGATTGTCATGCCAAAAATAGTCTAAATATGAAATTATATGCCAAATATATTCTAAATATGATTTACCATGATAAGGTAGTCTAAATATGGAATAAAATGTCATATTTGGAACAACAGCTTATTCCATTTCAGACAAATAACCATTTCTAAACCTAATCTAGAACACTCTGTGATGGTTCTTAGAACACCAAAGCTTTACAAAGTCCAATTCCCATATTTTTATTTACATGACCAGGTTTTACCAAAGGTTTATTTACCTGAGTACTAAGTAATATCAAAGATTTACTGGCCTTCCAAAATCTAGTGGGTAACGTTTTCAGTGAGGACAGAAATGTAGGTCGGAAATATCACTCGGTAGCGTTGCTGTTAACAGAATTAACTGCAGACTAGCTACTCTTCTAACATCATCCACCACTACCACCCATACTTTCTGAAATACCCTGAATTAGATTTTATAAAACTATTCCGTATTTGGTACATTAAGTCTAAAAATTTAGTTTCATACAAGACATTTTTTTAATAAACTTTACTTTCCATTAAATACGTAAAAGCTACTTTTTAAATTCTTAATATACTCATCTTCATTTTTGTTAGAAATACTTCTATATATTTGAGTACAGTTTTCTGCATTTCTTAACGTTACCATATTCTCCTAACGTTAGGATATTGTAACTTTAGGAAGGACAGAAAACTGTACTCAAATATATAATTACGTTCAAGTTACCAAATTATATTTCCGCATGTAAATAATGTCATAACCAAACTCTCATTGTGAATACATTCATTCGCATATTTTACAATTCCCTTCGGCATATTGGCTGATTACGTTTCTAATATTAAAATCTGAATCTAAATATTTCAGCGAGGTTAAACTTGACAGTGCTACAAATACGAGGTCAATGAAGTTTGACTTCAAAGACGCTCCTCCACCAGCTTGGATGGAGGATTTGCATAATTGCCGTGTTTTACCGGCATCGGCTCTCATTAGGACTTGTTCCGCTCTGACTGCAAAGCAGGTGTTTGAGATTCATAATTTGTTTTTTGAAGGAAGCGTTATTATTTGCAAGCAAACTGTGTGAAAACATAGCTTTCCACGTCTAGCTAGCTAAGCACGTATACAGCCAACTCCGTTCGTACTAATACGTTGTCGGCGAGCTATTAAAACTGAAATATGGGGAGCAATGGAAAATATATTTTAAAACTAATTGAAACAACTTTTATATATAAGATCTATTATATATTGTTTACATTTTCATTGGGCATTGTTCCAAAGAGTAGATTGTGTGTATATATATATATATATATATATATATATATATATATATATATACATAGATATAATCAGTTTTTATGTATGATAATAAAAAACAACTGAGGCTATTCAAATACAGAATTATTTATTAATTTTTATTCAAAGCTTTTTGTTGGTATACAGTTATAATTTATTATATTATTCATTCCTGATGATGTTGGTACTGTTTACCAACGAAAAGCTTCGAATGAACATTAACAAATAATTCTTGTATTCGATTAATCTCAGTTGTTTTTGATATATATATATATATATATATGAATGTGTGCGTGTGTGTGTGTGTGTGTGTCTGTGAATGTGTGTGTGTGTGTGAGTGTGTGTTTGTTTCTGTGTCCACATATGCATCACACACACACACACACACGCACACTCACAAACTCACACACACGCACACGCACACTCACACACACACACACAAACACACACACCACACACACACACACACACACACATACACACACACACACACACACACACACACACACCCTTTATTGGTTTGATATTTACCTGATAGATAAACTGATCTAAACCGGTAAGTCTCGGATCTGCTGCACGAAAGCTAAACTGTTCGTAGATAAATATCAAATTCCGGTACCAGAAAATGTTCAAGTCTCGCCCTTAACCCCACTCCCCCCCCATTTTTTCCAGAAATTTCTATACGATAGTGCTGTGTATAGACAGCTCCCTAATCCTCCAATAGAGAGTAGATGTATTTCGATGTACACGGTCTTACCGACTTACTTTTTATAACCTTTGCCGTTGTTTATTTCTCTTCCTCAATTGCTAAGTCAGTAAGAAAGTAATGGTTTATCCATTGACTACGAACCTAATTTCATAGACCTGTGCCTCAAGGAATAAACCTCTCAGAGGAACCAACCCCTGAATTTTTGATAAAACCAATTAGCCTCCGATAAGCCCTGTTCAAGCTCCTTTTCGGGTAGTGGAATCTTTGAGAGACACTTGTGATTTAAAGACTATACCTGGATACCTAGTGAACTTATCTTATCTAGAATGAAAACACAGCTAATTGGAAAATATACATTTTTATTTATTTGTTCCAAGGTTCAAATTAATTATTATTGTTTTTATTTAATTTCACAGGATTTTCTTGACTAATTATTTTTTCAAAATTTCATACAACTTGCCATTTAACTAAACATTATCATCTCCTTCTGTTTTTAAATTTTCTTATTATCATTAATTTTACATATAATTTAAATTATCAAAGTTACCATAATTAATTTTGTATATAATTTTGATTAGTAGAGTTAAATTTAACATATTTTAAAATCTGATTCTTTTTCAAACACTTAATATTACTATGTAATGCCTTTAGGCTAGGCCTTGAACAATTAACTTCTTTGGAAGTTATTCATTAGAAATTCACTTAGAAAAAGCCATATAAGATATACATCTTTATACTTAATCCATACATTCCCGCAGCGATGGGAATGGAAAGTCAATTTTGAATCTTTATTACTTAAATTTGGGTAACCTAAGAGAGTTGACTAATCAGTCCCTTAGGTTATTCCCATCTTATTTAATTTTGAAATTAAGTTAATATAATTTGAAGTAAAATGTTATTTAAAAAAGAATAATTAAATTGATTATATAACCTTGTACCGTAGAAATCTTTTTATCTTCATTAATGTTGTCATCTGTCGGTCCCATTACAGCTTCAAGGGTCTTGGTAGGTAGGCGTCTCTCCATAATTCCGGTTAATCTTCTTATTTTCTTTAATTTTGCATTTTGGTGGTCGAAATTTTGTTCTGGGTATATATGAGCCCTTGCTCATATATATCTTCCTTCCCCTGATCACATCGTAGCACTTTTTACTCTGTTTTTAGCACATTTTTTCTTGTCCTGATCGCATGGTACAAAAACACGTCTGCTCGCTTTGAGAGCCTAATGCATTCTGATCTTGGATAGCGTTCTTTTGTGAGGCCTCCTTCTCCAATTTCAAACTTCCCACGTCCCAGTATCCATTTTTCAACTTTTGACCAATCAGAAAGCCGTTGCCATGGCAATTGACTTTGTTTGTTCGGAAATTCTGAACTAAGATTAGTTTCCCTTTTTATAAAAGGCGTTTCTGTATTCTGATGTGTCCTTTGCATTTTTACCTTTTATTTAATAACGTATTTGACTTTATTTCTTCTCATTTAATTTAATTAACTTTTTAACATTCTTAATCCAAAGTTCGACTGTAGCGCTTTCGTTTCGTAGTGACAAGATTTATAATCAATGCCCTAAGCGGATTTTTCCGAAATCAAATATGACTTCTTCTATTATAACCTAATTTCTTAGGCTATTACACTTTAACATTTAATCTTTACTTTTACATAAATACTATTTTCCCTAGCTAGGCCTAATTTACTTTCCTCACATCTTAATTTACATTCTTTATTCCTGATTATTTTTAAGTACAATTATTTTAATAGCCGGCATCTAGGCCTAGTTTGTTATACTACACAATTACCGTCTTTTTTTGTTTACATAATTTAGGCTATCCACTTTGAAGTGATAATTTTTCTTATTGCTTATAATTTATGTTTTTTAAGTCTAAAGTTATTTCTAATTTTCTTCATTTTACTATTATTTACCCTAGTTTTAATATTATTATTATTATAATGTTTTAAAATTTTTATATATAAATTTAGTCAATTATTTAACCCGGTTAGGTTTGATTCTGGTATTCTGTACAATTACCCAGATTCTTTGCATCGGACATTCTGGCCGCTGCAACGGGAACATCGATTCTTTCTCATCTTACAGGAAGGGGATATTCTGTTCCTACCATGTCATCGTCCTTTACACATTCTGCACAGACCATTACAGCCTGGAGTTTCCTCATAAAAAAATGAATAAATGACGGCCCCTAAAGTTATGAGAAATATTTGTCGATTATTTATTTGTTGTGTTTTAAAGCTCTCATCTTTTGTTACAAAAATGTTCTCAAGAATTCAGATAGTCTATAGAGGGATCTGGTTGTATCATCTTTTATTAGAGAATTTTAATCAAGCTTTAGGCTATTGAGGTCGTTGAGGTTTTCTCGGAGAGTATCAACTCTTGTTTAAAAACGATAATCGATATATAAATTAGAATATAAGAGTATCTGACTATATTATCCATTGTTGAAGAAATTTAATCATGATTTAGGTTGGGACATAAAGGTTTTCTTATTTAATCATCCATTGTTGGAGAAATGATTTCAAGATAAAAGTTGGTTAAGGAGGTTTTCTTGGAGAGTAAACCTTAGCCAAGATATAAATTGGCATATAGAGGTATCTGATTATAGAGGTTTTCTTGCATAGTATCCCTGGTTAAAAAACTATAGCTACGATATTAATTAGGATATAGGGATTTTCTGGTTCTGTATGGGTTTCACAAGCTTGATATAATTTTACTTAAATATAGCATCCCTTTTAGTTTACACACGATAGCCTCTTTTATATTCCTGGTTTGGTAATTTTCTTTTTAATTTTCCAAACATAATAAGCAAAGGTGGCTTTTATCAAACATAAATATAACTTGATAAGTGCACATCTTTAGAACTTTTGATGTAGCTTTACTATCCCGAATTTTTATGTCAAATTTGACTCACTTATTTATGTTAGTAATATTTATTTTTAACAGAAATTAGAGAAATGCTTATATATTTTTAACATTTTGGCGAATAATCTACAAGCTATTCTAATGTCTGTGAGAATATAAACCAACAATGTGATTACAATGTATAACCGGTGGATTCAGGCCAACGCCAATATAAAGCCGTTTTGTCAGTCCGTTAATGAGGCTGGCCTAGGCAATAGCTTCTCACACACTTGATTATCAAGTGGTTGCAATCTGAATCACTGGCTTGCCAGTTTATAATAAGGTAATTACTATTAGTATATTACTAATTGGTTACTACTCCAGTTGGCACTAAGTTGCCGCTATTCCAGGAACATAGCGTTGGGATTCCGCTACTGCAAGCGGGTCAAATTATACGTTTGTTACTAATGCGTAATTATGCATCAAATTAATATAATCTTGAAATAATTATATATACAGAGTAGCACTTTGAATTGAATCAAATAAGTTTACAATAATAGTTTTTCAGAAAAATAAAAAATATCGGCATACATACGATATATATATATATATATATATAGTGCAAGGACTATACTGCATGACCTGCACTGCCACCAAGCAGACTCTGACACTGTTATGGAACTACAAGTCTCCGCTCTTCCAGAACTCGCTTTCAGTACTGCTAGATAGTTAGGTTAGTTCGGCGTATCTGTATGTAGAATTGACCTTCAGCGTAAAAGCCGACAATTGATATGAATCATCTAATTGGCAAAACTAAGTTAACAGTTACTTGTGAAATGTTTTGTTAACGTTAAACCTTAAATATTTTTCACGGTCTTAATTTTATCCTTTGAGTCTGTTTCTACAATTGCATAGAGTGTTTATGCTGCAAACAATATCTTCGCACTCTGGTTCAGATAATTAGGAAACCTCCTCAGCCTTGTTAGTGAGAACACGTTATCGAAAACCAGTCAATGTAACTTGTTCTTGGAAGCTAATACCCTATTAAGGCAAAACTTTAACCTTTAGGCCAAAAGTCACTACTACGTCTCTGCTACCTCCAACTAATTTAACGCCAATTAAACAGTATTGTTATTATATTCCTTAGCTGTACTGTATATTAATTTTCTGTCTGTTTTTTTCAGTTCCTTCTATTAGTTCACGCTTTCCTTATATATATATATATATATATATATATATATATAAATATATTAAATATAGTGATATGTTTTCTTGTAATGTAGTTAATAAATTAAAAATATTTCAAAAACAAGAATACTTTTAATGAATATATTTATTCAAAGCTTTTCGCCGATACAATAGTACCAGCATTTTCAGGAAAATAATTATCTAATAAGAATTATCTTCAGATAATTATTTTCCTGAAGATTCTGGTACTATTTTTTCGGCGAGAATCTTTGAATAAATATATTCATTAAAAGTATTCTTGTTTTTGAAATATTTTAAATTTATTATATATATATATATATATATATATATATATATATATATATATATATATATATATTATACAAAATTTCAATCGTTAATAAAATACTTATAATTTTAAAATAAGTGATAGCATATGACTTCATAAAACAGCTGATTTTATGTTATAGCTCATGTGTTAGAACAGCTGTTTTAACGCATAGGTTATGTTACTTTATTTCTATTAATTTTAATTATTTAATAAGAAACAATAAAATAATTTTTTTTTTTTTGCTGACTTAAGTAGGAATTGGCTTTAAAAAAATCTTTGTTTATATTTCTCGTTATATAGAAAAGCACGACGTTTGGTTGGTAGAAGTATAATACATTTGTAAAGTTATAGGATGGATAGGGAATATGCGTGAGTTTCTCTTGTACCAACTGTTAAAACGGAATCGTAAGTTACCTAACCTCTACGCAATGTTATGAAGTTACTCATTCCTTGCCAATAGCGTACTGAAGAGAACAGCCCTAAGGCTCTGATCAGTAGGGACCTCCAACAATCCGAATAAAGATAAAAAGAATTATTAAAGTACTATGTATCTCGAAGGATAAGAAAAATTGATTCTGTATTCTGGGGAAACGTTCAAGTGGTACTAAGGTAGTACTGCATTAAAATACAGTTCATTGAAAACGTTTGATTATGACTGTCTCCCTGTGGTAAACATTTGTTCATCAGATTTAGCGTTTTTGTTACCGAGCTTTGATGCATTTAATGATGGTGATCAAGATTTTTCAGCTGCTTAAGGGTTTTGTGAAATACCAGTCATATCATTAATCTAATCCACAAAAAAATTATTCTCGGTAAACGCTGGTAAGGCTTGTATAAAAAAAAAATCTGCAAGCACTTTTTTACAGCTTTGAAGAAGGATTTTTACTCTAATTACATCTAGTAGGAGATCCAGAATTTCTTTATTAAAAATAAGATTGAAAATAAGAAGGCTCCTCAAAACGTTGGGAAAAACTTGAAAAAGTTCTTTCCGTAGATTTAATAAATAAAAGGAGTTACATTAGATGAGAGCAATTCCTTCTTCCAGGGCGCAATTAAGTAGTAAGCCTTTAACGAGCGGTGAGCCCCTCACGGCGGGCATAATTATGTAAACGAGTTAGTGCGACGGAATCTGAAAAAGCCCGCATAGACCTGTGTCTGGGGAGGGTTTAAGCGAAATGCGAAAATTACTTGATGCGCCAGTTTCTTAGGGTGTGAACAAAATACAGACATCCGAAGTATTTATTCCTCCACTTACAGTGTGTGTGTGTATGTGCACGAGAGCATGTTTGCGTAAACCTTTATAAATTATTGAAAATTTGTTCCTTTTAGAGTAAGTCTACTATGTAAATCAATAATAATCCGATCGGCCTAGTTATCATTCTAGCGTGATAGGCAGAACGACACCGTGGGTTCTTTTAACGATTGTGAAAAGTGAGATAAGCAAATGAGCTGGGACTTGAAACTGACAGAAAATACAAAACTTTTTATCTTAGTTTTTAAGTATAACTTTAGCTAAATAACTCAAAACCAATAGTTTCTTCATATAACAGGTTTTTATGACAAAGTTATCATATTCATTGAGAATAGCTTATTCAACATTAATTATAGTTTTAATGTATTAGCTTAGTGATGATAATGATTTTTGCCACAGAAACGCGTTTGAATAGTAAATTGTTGATTGTAACTTGGTGTTCGTTACTGTTTCTTTTCTCCTTTTTCTTCCTGTGTTGGTTAGCATTGAGTTAGACTAAATACCGTCTGGTTACATTTACCAAATGAACGAGGAGTCCTTAGCTATTGTCTTTTGTCATGGGCAACTAACTCATCTATAGGAAAAATCCTCCTTTACCGGATTCTGGTGCTGTAATACTTTCTTATTATTTTTCCGTCTTTTTCGAATATCCTTCGTCGTCCTCAAGAGACTACTACACTTCGATTGTTGCAGTCCTCATAGCTACATAACCATATCCTCGCTACATTTTAATGGTTCTAAAAGTATTTGATCTAGTCCCTAATATTAGCCAAACAGACAGTAGCTTCGTATAGTTTTCTTAGTGCAAACGTATTTAGTTCATATTTCGAGAAATAAACAGCACAGAAATTAACGACGCTTTGTCTGTTCATTAATCTCTCATTGCGCATCTATAACCATTGTTGTTAAATGAGAGTCCATTGTTGTTAATCTACGACTATTGTTGTCTTACGTCATAACTAAAGTTTATAACTAACAAACAAGTAGTACAATAGAAAGTTTTAACATTTGTCCTACAATTCTCTATATTATATCTTTTAACTACCTTTGACGCTAAGCCATGCGGTCCACTACTCACTGCTATACTTAATTGGAGTAATTATGGTACAAATATTGTTTGTTGTTTGTGATTCTCTTTATTTTTCTAATTTTTTACGACAGCTACTAAACACTTACTATTTTTGTTTAAATTACTTATTTTTAATTAAAAATAACTGTCTTTTAAAATTATACTAGGATAAATATTTTTAACAATCTATTGTCGTTGCTTGACCGTTCGCCATGAATCAGAGTAACTAAAGGATTATATTTTGAGGCCTCCCCTCACCTGCCAGGAAGTGGGACTAATGGAAGGATTACAGTTGTGACGTGAAGATTTGATCTGATAAATCGTACCCACGGTTAGATGTTGAATCCTTCAGACAGACTTATAGACCATAGAGAGATGTCTACAAGCTGCTGAAAGTGGGGAAGCATTATTGCCGCTTTCCTGAAGTAAAGTCATGTTCTACCGACTGTGTTACAATTAAATAATTACACTCTAATTAAAATTACAAAGGTATTTGAAATAAGGCAGAATGAGAAAATAGTAAAGCGTGCTATAAATTCTTCCGTGTATAACTAACATTGATCTTATACATAAGTTACTGGAGAAGAGAGGATTGACGAGAACACGAGCGACAGTGCGGTGACATGTTTTTAAATGGCGATACTGAAAAGGCCTTGGTTACGCAAAAGCGGTGACAAACCCCTCGCCCTTTTAATATAGGTTCCCAAATACCTTTCTAATTTTAATGCTAATAAAGAAGCACCCATAGGAAGTAGAGTGTAACTCTTTTGGACAAATATAGCTTCGGCTAGGCAAAACATTCGCGGTGTATTCCAGTAAACTATGTTTATAATTAGTGAAATATTCCTTGAAGTATAAGTTACAATCAAATGAATTCGCACCAAACGCCGTCAATAAAACGCCTTTTACTTTTCCTGCAGAGCTAAATGCCTCACACTTTGCTAATGATTTATCACTTTCTTAAATCATTAGTTTGATTCAGTTATCTCCCATACGAATTTGTATTTCGTACCACTTCACCTTCGCAAATTTTATCGAGGGTTGTAATACGGGAAATGAAATGGCCTTGTTAAGGGATGTGGAAAGTTGAAAGGGGGGAATATATCAGCCATTTGGCTGTAAAATGTATCTTATTACCGAGAAGGTAAATATCGATCCCGGCATCAGAGTGCTCCACTCGAATGCAAAGTGCAAAGTTGGGACTTTGCATAGGTAAAAGCTATTTACTTTTGTGGAATATAAACGAGGGAATTGTTTCTCCACTAACGGAGGACTTTAGTTATTAAAATTTTGTTTGAAATGCTTTGATTGGAATTAATTAACTCACCGGATCGCAAGGGTAAGGAAATAATGCAAAGTCACGTTGACCGTAGTTTGTGTTCACACTTTTGCTGATTATTTATTGGCGTCTTCTGTTTAAAAACCTGGCTGTTTTATAAGGAGCACAATAACGTACTAGCCAATTTCTCGAAAGCAGTATTAGCGATGCATTGTTTAAACATTTGTCGTACTGACGAACAAACTTCTTGCTTTTCAAGGTCACTTTTTAACCGTCTCTATTCGGATACTTATATAGATATAGCTTAGATATTTATCTTTTAATATTAACTATATATCATATGCTTACAAGGATTTTGGTGATATGCATGCGTTTATAATAAATACAAACTATTTATGACAATTATAAATTCAAGTTATTAAAGTTATGATATTAGGGCCTATAGGGCTTATTAATTATTTTACATAAACCAAATGCAAACTCGACTGAAAAACTTAAGTTATGCCAGTTAGTAAACACATGAAATTCGAATAGAAAAACTAAAATCTGGAATTAATGAAGTTTGAAATGTTTGTAGCCTAAAAGACACGGCTTGTCTTGGCTGTATTTTATCACCAAATGTTTTCTACAATCAGGGCTTGGTTAGCTGAGGCCTTCTCAACTTCTGGACGGAACTTACACTGTGGCTTAACAGCATGAATTGTTTGTGAATTTGGTTGGTAATTTAATTATTACGAATTAATTAAATAAACTTTTGTTGTATTAAACTTCTATTAGAGAATTATAAATTCCTTGAGTTACATGATGAATCATGTGCTTTTGATGAGTTCACAAGTTCCGTATATGCCTACCAGTCTTGGTGTTAAATTCAGTAATGTTATTGATAAAAGGGTACTTTCATTTTTGTAGCTCTATTTCTTGAACCAGACACACATACACACTCGCACGCGCGCGCGTGTACATACCGAGCCTGTTGCCAACACGAATTGTCAGCCTTATCAATAGCTATGAGAAAAGCACTATTATATCTTACTATCTATCTATCTATCTATCTATCTACATATATATATTGTAATTTTCATTCCTGATGATGTTGGTACTGCTTACTAACGAAAAGCTTTGGATATGAAATAATAAATATTCTTGTATTTGAATAGCCTATGTTGTTTTAAATACACACACACACATATATATATATATATATATATATATATATATATATATATATATGTGTGTGTGTGTGTGTGTGTGTGTGTGTGTGTGTGTGTGTGTGTGTGTGTCTGTCTGTGTGTGTGTAAGACATAAAATTTATGTCTATTATATTTAATATAATATTAATATATGTGAAATGTATTTAATTGTGAGTATAGGTAAACAGTCTTTTAATAGTACCTTACAACTATTGTGAATATGTTGATTCATAGGTATTGATAGGTAGAGATGTAACTGTTTTCCTTCCCGGATATGAATGGTGGGAGGGAGTCATAGTTCATATGTGTAGTGTCACCGTCCTGAGATAGAACTGTCCAAGACAACCGGACTCCGTTAAGGGTGCGAACTATACAAGTGGGTCGCGGTAGATGAGTAGCTCGCGGTCGCGGTTGAAGGTTAGGAACAAGGCCAGATTATTTAGAACATAAAGTTAGGAAAAGGAAATCGGGGAAAGAGGTATTTCCTCCAATTACCAGGTATTGGTAGCGGGGAAAATGAAGAGGCTGCTCGTGAGCTGTGTGGCAAGCTACATCATTTTATCTCATGTTCTAAATATTTTTATCTACAAAAATTAACCAGAGGAAAGGCTTGGAACATATTGCCATGCAAATTAAACTTGACCGTGTATTTTAAAATGATATTAAACGATACTTCATATCTCTAAAGGAGGGTGTTCAGTTCAGCATTAGTGGCCATTAGCTAATAACCTTTGGCGACAAGAACGGATATAAGCTTTTAGTCTCCCCCTCATTTAAACGCTTCAATTTCCTGGGGAATATTCTGGAGATTTATTACAAATACAAGGTTTGGAATTGCCTGAAAGCACTTTGTTGGCCACTGGAGTATAAAGCGTCTATAAACCTGGTCCAACTAGATGGGAAGTGAACATCATTCTTGAACTCTAATTGAGGACTAGAATTATAATACTCACATCTTCAGTAGGTGTAGTTAGATACTCTATATTGTACCAATAATAAGTGTCAATTGATACGTCATTTTTAAAAAACACACTGCCTCTTGTCAATTCTTGTCAAACAATGTTAATCCTCAAGTGCAAAATTGGACTGAGGGTCCCGCATAATAGGGCCTCGTCACAACGTATAAGAAATTTGTAGGAGACCTTCGGTCAGAATCAGCACAACTAGGACTCTTGCCGGTGCCAACCTACCTTACGCGTCGCCGCTTACTTACCAACATCCTGACTGTTATAAACACGAGGACTATCAGCGCGAGAATAGCATGAATTTAACTTGAATATCGTCTATAAGTAATAAAGTCAAATTTCCTGATCTACCGGACTTAAGCTTCAGAGTGATAAAGCCATGAAAGATGTCATGTCCCGACTAAAATTATTTAAAATCAATTATAAAAGCTTATTCCCTATATTATTACGACAGGAATCTATTTTGCAGCGAAACAAATTCAAATTGGAGAAAACTCAAATTATAAAAAACGCATAATAAATTGCAAATTTATAAGTATTTAAATTGTAAATTTCATAATAAAAATAAAACGTTAATTTATTTTAAAAATATATAAAACTCATTAGTATGAACTGAATTTGCATAATAGGTACTAGTTCGTTTTCCCCTTTGTCTTTATATCCCTGAATTTATTGAATAAATATGGTGTCACGCTTGAAAAATTATGTAGACGAACTGAAGGGTTGACAGTTTCTTTGGGGCTTAGGGGCAATCGCTGACTTAAACGTTTTTGGTGAAATTATTTCAAATCTTACTGCCCTTTGTCATTATCAGTCTATTATCCAACGAAATAAATTCAAAATCAATAAAATTCTGTACCTAACGTAAACTTCAAAGTAAAAAATAATACATTTGCAAAATTTTTAAAAACTTTTCAAGCCATTGGTTACAAAATATAAATTTAATTTTTCAAATCACGTGTTCGGATTTTTTAATCAATCCAAGAAATCTTGAAAATCAATCATGGCCCAATGATTTTTGGCAATAAAACCAATTAAAGAGGCTTAGGATGCATCCAGATTGGCGACAGCAGTGACGACAGAGATAACTTTGTTGTTGAAAAGTTTAAATGGGAAAATCTACTGAATTGAAATGTCAGATTGCATTAGTTAAGAGCTTTATGCAATGACAGGATAATCTTGGTGCTAGCTTTACAGTTTCATTGTAATCAACTGATTAGGCTTTGCGTAGATAAACTAACTTTTGACAGTCAACATTAGAAAGCTCCATAGTTAAATGACAATAAAATAAATATGTATTGTAAAGGTACAATAAAAATATTAATGCACTTTCTTAACCAATAGTGTGCTTACCTGAGTGTAGTATAGATTTTATGTTTGTAGGAATGTTTAGTGATCGAGGGAATACTTACGGAAGGAGGTCAGTAACATTTAATACGCATCATCGAAACTTAAAGTTTTCACCTAACCTTTTCACAGTTACATTTTTATTAAACTTATCAAAATGTTATTGGATACATTTTCACCTTCAGAGTATCGAAACCAAGAACTATTAATCCCTGATGGCGAGACGTTTTCAGTTACATCCTAAAATATATTTTTCCTAACTTGCAGTCTATATAATTACATAAAAATCTAACGGCCAGTGTGTGTGTATGTATTTGTGTGTGTGTGTGTGTGTGTGTGTATGTATATATGTGAATGTGTCTGTGTATGTATATCTGTGAATGTGTGTGTGTGTGTGTGTGTGTGTGTGTGTGTGTGTGTGTGTGTGTGTGTGTGTGTGTGTGTGTGTGTATGTATATCTGTGAATGTGTGTGTGTGTGTGTATGTATGTATTTATATCTGTGAATGTGTGTGTGTGTGTGTCTGTGTGTGTCTGTGTGTGTGTGTGTGTGTGTGTGTGTGTGTGTGTGTGGGTGTGTGTGTGTGTGTGTGTGTGTGTGTGTGTGTGTGTGTGTGTGTGTGTGTGTGTGTGTGTGTGTGTGTGTGTGTATCTGTGAATGTGTGTGTGTGAGTTGTGTATGTTGCCACTTAAAAACTACTGAACCCATTGAGCTAAAATTTTACATGGACATTCTTAGCGTCCCTGGTTAACACGTAGCCCTATTTTTTTTTTAGAAATTCCGATACCGCACCGCTCCACTGGCCTTAAAAACTTCCTTAACCCTCAATTATCTATACTCCATTATATACTTGGCTTAATCAGCTGATAGTAAATGTATTTGTAATCACCTGTAAAAGTCAATTTAAACAAAACTAAACAGTAAAAATAGTAAATGTTTGTTGTTATTCATCTTTAAAAGTTAGTTATTCTTTAAAAATGTCATGTTACAAGCAGAAGCTTTTCCTTCTCTTGGGTTTTCAAGACAATAATCAGTAAGTTTATAAACTATATTTTCATATATTTATTAAGATTTAATTTCAGTAAATTAAATCAAACCAACTACAAATACAAATTAAATCAATACAACAATACGTCAACCCCACACGAAGGACGGGTACTCTGCTAGTATATTATTACCATTAACATTCAGACATTATTCCACTTAGTTTTAATTGAAGTTTATAATTGAAGGAGGCCTCCCATACATTTAATCATAAACTACCAGAATGCTTCAGTATATAAACTTAATTGTATAAAAAAACATTATCACACAACTAACTAATAGAAACACAAACACTATTAGTAAATCACTAACGATGATAAAAGAAGTAATAAACAAGAAACATTTTTAAAGTTAATTCTTACTGACGTCAACAAAGAAAAATGTTATTATAGTTACTTTTTATTTTACATTAAATATAAATATATAATTACATTCATATATACATACGACAAAATCACAATATTAAATGCCAAGATAGAAAGAAAATTTTCTTTTAGTTTTCCATTTCCCTCTATATGCAGTATATGGTGTTGGACTATTATTTTAGTTTTTTTTTGTTTTTAATTTATAAAGCTGATGGTGGTCTATAATTTCTCAATCCATCCGTCTCCTGTTATGCTTCATATTGCAAGGAACCCTTCTCTTATAATTTCATATACATCTTAAAGTAGCATATTTCTATGTGGAAATTGGCTCATTGCTAAAGTGCTGGATTTCAAACTTATAGTCATTCGGTTCGAATTCGACCGAAACAATAACTTTTTTAACTTTTTTAAATTTAATTAATGAATAAATATTTAAAAAGTCTGTATTAACATCAATTGTCATCCACTACAGGTTTTAGAGAATGTATTTAAACTTGATTAAAATGTATTTATGTTTGATTGGATCAATAAGAACGTATTTTATTAACGTTTAAAAATGTGTACAATATATATATTTCAAAACAACATAGGTTATTCAAATACAAGAATATTTATTAATTTATATCCAAAGCTTTTCGTTGGTAAACAGTACCAACATCATCATGAATGAAAATTACAATAATCATATATATATATATATATATATATATATATATATATATATATAAAGAGAGTGTGAGCTAATAGAGGGAATTGAGTAAAAATAGAACAAATCTCATACACAAAATGAAAGACATAAATATGTCTCAAGACACAACTTTTTTTCACATTTAACTTATGAAACCGGGGTTTCTACAACTTAAAATCCCAACTGACGTAGAACAATGTACCCTAAATAGTTGTTATTAAAACCCTGTTCATTTTCAATCAATTACGAGGCAAAACCATTTCATTTTCAACTCCATAAAAGATGACCCAAACATAGCCGCGCCATCCTCAGTGGAATTCCTATACCATGCTGAAAAACAACTAATTTCTCTCACACAAAATCATAAACTGGTGCAAATAAGTTAAAAACATGATCACATAATATTTCTAAATTCAGTAAATAAAATATATCCAAACTTCCACTTCACAACAGCTCTAATCAGATAAACTCTCACGTTTTATAGACCTCTGAATAACAAAAGCTCTAAACACGCCTGAAGCCCTTATACAAAGCCCACAATGACACATAAAGTTGTCCACAACACTTCACACCACCCACCCAAAAACAAAAATCTAGCTCCATAGCTTTAAATAAGTACCAATGTCGCAGAAAACACCAAGAAAGAAATGAACCCGATTGGATACTTAACATGAAGTGCATATAGTAAAAAAATAATTGATAAACTTTGTAAAAAATTTAAAAACACCAAAACATCACAACTGGAAAAAAATAGTTCATATATATTTACAACCAAAAACACTAACACACCCCAACGTACAAATCAGTGTATATGGAGCATATAAAACAAACGACAATTTACAGTTTAACGTTTATATAACTCAAATAAATAAATCCATCATTTTAAAAATGACACTGATGTTTATTCTAAGTACATCCTGTTCTAGAAACTTACACAGACATCAACTAAATCCTAGAAATTCTATTAGGTAATATAAACAAAAATTATTTAAAGTCAATTCCTACTTAGGGCAACAAAGGCAAATTTCATTTTAGTTACTTTTTATCAAATAATTACAATTTATATAAATAAAACAAGATAACGTATGCATTGAAACAGCTGTTCCACCACATAACCATTAACATAAAATCAGCTGTTTTATGAAATCATGTTATCACTCATTTTAATGGGACGAAATAACTATATAGCATACCTTCTGTGAAACATTTTTGTTCCACATAAAATTAAAACTAATTCACTATTAAATTTAATTATTGAATTAATATTTGCAAAATACTATACTAACATCAAGTGTCATCCAGTATTTTTGGAAATGTATTTTTTAAATTTAAATGGATGAAACAAGTATTTTATTAATGATTGAAAATTGGAACAACTTATATTTAAGGAAAGTGTGAACTAATAGAAGGATTTGAAAAAGGGCATCATCTCAACCCACTATAACAATAAAAAAACAGACAAAAACAAAAACAAAAAAACATTACAAAATAAAGATGTAATAATTGTATACAAATCCCATACACTCTGCTCACATTCTCGAAAGTCTTTAAAGCCGTTACAATCTAGTTCATCAATGCAGCCTGGGGGAAAAATTAGAAATAGTGATGATCACTCAGTGCAGTCAAAACGTTTGGTCCCAAAGTTACTTTAAATATAAATTTTTTCAAACCGTAAAATACGAAGTTCTAACATAAAAGTATCGCAAAGGTCAAGGACAAAAATCCACGATTATGGTTACACTATAGGTTACTCTTGTCGGTTTTAAATCTGCGCAGTGAAACATGCATAAAATTGGATCAATTTGAAACTTGCTGAATTTGGTATCGACATCTTTGAACTCCAAAAGTTAAAGATGTACTGTAATGTTTGCTATTTTACGATACTAGATAAAGACAAGTCGTTTTGGAGGCAATAGTTAATGTAAGAGTTGATCCTGTAGTTATTCAATTCCTACTATTAGTTCAAACTGACCCTTTTTATATTTATATATCTGATTTCTAAATTTCAATCGTTAATAAATCGTTTAATTCATCCACTCTAGTTGAATATATTTTCTAAACTGGTAGTGGATGACACTTGATGTTATTACATTTTTTGCATTATTAATTTATTTATTAAATTTAATTAATTCATTTATTTTCTATTTTGCCAATTAATATTCTGATTTTGTCATATGTAGGCCTATATATAAATTTATACGAGTTGTAATTATTTAATAAAAAGTAACTAAAGTTTTTTTTATCTAAGTACGAATTGCCTTTAAAAAAAAATGTATGTGAAACATGTTTTTATGACTAAAAACAAGTCGCAAGTTTTAGGCATAAAATAGGCCTATTTTAAATAGGCTACACTCAGAAAATATGCCAGATTAATTCCTCAAAAATTGTTGATACATATATGAGTTTATGCTGTTAACTACTGTTAGACGGTCTGAGCATCAACATTTATTACAGTCTGTAAAGTTTATACATTTATTAAGAGTGCATGCAATTTTGTTTGTTGTTTTTTGTATTTTCCGTTAGGTCTTTGTATTTTAATATCCTCGATTATATATATATATATATATATATATATATATATATATATATATATATATATATATATATATATATATATATATATAGATAATATATTTTTTTGTTTAGTGATTTAAAACAACATAGGTTATTCAAATAGAAAAATATTTATTCTTGTATTTATATATGTATGTATATATATATATATATATATATATATATATACAGGCAAAAAGTTTACGTTTCCAAAATCTAGAAGATTAAACAAGAATGTGCCGCAAATATAAATGTGAAAGGCGTAAAACCGAAGACTTGGAAAGATTCAGGAGCTGACAGTGCGATCGAGTAATATTTTCGCCAGCAGCGTTTTGTGGAAATATATTAGGTCCTACGTTCAAATGTCACCTTGCATCAGTTAATATCGAGAGCTTAGCGAACTGACAGTATAATCCTGCCGCTTTGCGGATTCACTAGAACCGGCAAAATGTGTTTTTAACTGATAAACAGCATGTCATAAATTTAATAAGGCTTTTACCGCTGTCAAAATGAATAAATTTCGAATCGGCAATGTCGACAAGATTACACAAAATTAAAACTAATAAAGCTAAAGACTACCGCATTACGCAATCACAATTCTTCAGTCTTAGTTCATCTCCTTTCCTAATTAAAAAATTTGACATGTATATTGAAGCGAAATATTGGAGAGTGAAGGATTCAGGAATGATTTCAAAACGAAATCAAATCACTTGGGCTCTGTACTGTACCAGAAAGCAGTAGCATACAGTTGGGTGTAATAGTCTACACTTGCGCCCAAATGGTTATATATTTGTATGATTTAAGGCGAACAGTCAGTGTAGGCTATTCTTGGTTATGAAGATTGTGGAAGGAACTGAGAATAATAACCGAAGTTAAATAGGGCATCTCCTTGCACGGCAAACATAAGTGAAAATATTTAGTTAAGAGAGATCTCCTTGCATTGCAAACACAGGTGAAAATATTTAGTTCAGAGAGAAAATCTCCTTGCATGGCAAACACACGTGAAAATATTTAGTTCAGAGAGAAGATCTCCTTGCATTGCAAACACAGGTGAAAATATTTAGTTCAGAGAGATCTCCTTGCACGGAACATGGCTTTCATAGAAATGTTACCAATACCCGGTTGAGTCTACTAGCACGAGAAACTCATATCAAGTCATTCAGTCCAGTGGAGGGATCGCCTTGCACGGAACATAGTTTACCTGAAGAGAGAATGGTGTATGTTCTACACCTGTTTAAAATAAATAAAACAATAAATATTTAGTGTACTTTGGATGTTCAAATAAAGTGTAATGTATCTGTGTGTAAATATGTTTATGAGAAATATGTTTTCAGTAGAATTTGATTTGCCTAGATACCGCGATGGCGCCGATCGTGTAGCCCCTCCCTCTGAGGCTTATCTCCTCCCCCAGAGGGTAACCCCCTCCCCCTAAAGAACTAACATCATTTATGTCTTTATTTAAGATCGTACTATTTTTAAAAAGTCGAACATTATAGAAAGGCACATCTTGATGAGTAGTGAAGTCTTTATATTAAGGACAACAAAGAGCTCCCGGTCTATTTTATGGAGTGACATCGATACCGACTCCAACGCGTCGTACTCGGACTGTTTTATTAATGCTAGCAAACACGTTTTCCTCTTGAATGCTTATTAGCTTCTTTGGTTTACGCTGCGATGATTCTGACCTCAAATGGGCTATCATTACGCGATTGGGCTTCCAAGGTAACAACGCTGGTCAACCATTTCTTCCTGTAAACTTTTTCTTATCTGTAGTGTGCTTTAATATCTAAAAAAAAATCCAATTATGTCTCGCGAGCTGAGGAAAGGTTTAAAAATAGTTTATATATAATCCATCTTCTATGCAACGCCCGCTTTTTGCTTTTCTGTCAAGCTGTGCTGCGTAGCCCTGTACAGGATGGTGACACATTCAGTGAATGGAATCTACTTGAGAAGTTATTCAGTTATATAAAAGTAGAAAGTAAATCAACTTCACGTAAATTTATTTCTAATTATCTTGTAAACTTCATCGTGTTTCATATGTTCAACTTTATGAAATAAGTTCATCGTATAAAAAAAAACTGGAAAATATCAACACATTTTGTAAAGAAGTACAAGCGCAAATAGAATGCTAGGGAGCTAATATTGCCGACTAGTCAGGGCTGAGCAGATAGAAGGAGGGTCAGCCTACCACAGTAAAAGCTCTAATATCCAGTACCATCGGGATATAGCCGGCATGATGCCGGGGATCTAAAATTTCCGGATAATAGAATCTAACCTATATAGAATATATACAGTACGTACTGCCCATAACGTTAGGCTACCTATCAAGGAAATTTAATCTACTGTTGAAATCTTACCTTCCACATTTATTTGTATCCAATTACTGTATTTCCGCACTATGATAAAATCACACGTTCGCGCGCACAAAATTTATGAGAAAATTTTAATAAAGAAGACACATTTATTGCTAACAAACCTTTTCGTTCACCAGTACACTTAACTATACAAGGACTAATGATTTTATGTTTTAATGATTATTAAAGACTTTAGACTTTAGCGAGACATCTCGACAAGTCACTGTATTATAATTTAACACTTTAAAAAAGTATGGATTTTATCCTCATTGCTGACTGTGAGCTGGCCTTCATTGGTTTACGTTAGGCCTAGACGGATTGTAATACGTTGTTGGTATAAGACGCGGTGAATAGAGAAAACTTTGAAGTGCGTCGAATCGCAACAATAACATCGCCAAGAGAAAGGAGATTCGTTGGTATTCCTCGGCAATTCCGAGACTCCGCTACTCCTTAACTGAGAGAGGATATCACTTTTGCTTTTTATGGTTCATCTTCCTTTCCGCGTCCAATAGTAACCTCATTTTTCTCTTCGTATAACCTCGCGTTATTTTATTTCCGGAGAATATTGTTTTTTTAGTCATCTTTTATCAAAAGTTTTCGCTGAGTGCGAATATTGCTGGCTAGCTTTCTTATGGGAGATTGTTTTACAAAAATGATGAAGGTACTGCTGTAGGCCTACTTAATTTTCACAACAAAATGTTTAATCTCTTCGTACATGTCTCGGCATATAAGTTTAATTTTATTTTCATAGGGCTGTTTATATTTTAATGCTAATAAATTTAGATTAATTTTATCTATTCACTTGTGGTATTTTTTGCTTGAGATAAATTTAATTAGTTAATTAAACAATGCTACGTTACTTATATTTATTGTTTGTTATTTACTGATGATAGTAACATAAACGCTGAAATATGAATGACGAGGTTAAACTTTTGGTTGAGAGAATTGTGGTTTATGGTTTTTACATGTAAAATACTACAGTAAATAAATACTACAGTAAATAAATACCACAGTAAATAAATACCACAGTAAATAAATACCACAGTAAATAAATACTACAGTAAATAAATACCACAGTAAATAAATACCACAGTAAATAAATACTACAGTAAATAAATACCACAGTAAATAAATAATACAGTAAATAAATACCACAGTAAATAAATACCACAGTAAATAAATACCACAGTTAATAAATACTACAGTAAATAAATACCACAATAAATAAATACCACAGTAAATAAATACCACAGTAAATAAATACCACAGTAAATAAATACCACAGTAAATACATACCACACTAAATAAATACCACAGTAAATAAATACTACAAACCAAAGTCAGGATATTATAAACACGAAGGTATTTATTTAAAGATTTTTAAATAGTTTGTCTTTTTTATACCTTTTAAGTAGATTCTTCAATACGGTCTACATATTTCTAAACCCTCATAAGGTTTGAAACACAAATATAGAGAAAATGCAATCATGGAACAGTATCTAGAACAGTAGACACTTTGGCAACACATTGCACACATCGTAAATATGGCAATGCTGTCGTATAATTATTTGAGTCGATAGCCTACAGTAAATATTCTGATATTGTTTTGTTATTAGAAGAACTGTTAAACGGGGGAACATTTTAGCTCGGAACGTTTGCGTGTTCTTTCTGAATGTATTGAAATTATTAAAATTGTGTCAAGGATATTTGTTACATTATTGTTATTCTCTATATTTAAAACTGTAAACACAAATAATTTTATTTATAAATTATTTTAAAGCTTTTCTTCAACTAACATTGTCAGCATTATGAAGAACAACTCTTCTTGTTGAGTTTCTTTCCAATACTTCAGAGTTGGATTGGAACAGTTCATTATTCTATTGCATTGTAATTCAATATGAGAAGTTCCTCTTGATAGTACTGTACTAACTGTTAGTTGGCGGAAAATTTTATTTGTCATATAGGGGAGCCTATCTTAAACTTATTCTTCTTTATCAAGTGTTTATAAAAATAATATACAAAGAAAATGCTCACACACACACATACACACACACACACACACACACACACACACACACACACACACACACACACACACACACACACACACACACACACACACACACACACACACACACACACACACACACACACATACAATATAATAAACCAACCGGAAAAATATGTCCCAAACGTAATAACGGAATTTATAAAATCGAATACCCAGACTGTAACAAATTATACATTGGCCAAACAAAAAGTAATTAAAAGACAGATATAAAGAACACCTCAATGCATACATCAAACCTAAAATTTACAACTCAAACATAGCTATAAACTCCATCAAAAACAAACATACATTCCTCACATATGAAACATACATCTAATAAAAAAAACTCAAAATGACAATATGGAACAACTACAAATTTATAAACATAATAATATCAAAAACGAATAAATACAAATAAAATTAAAAAACAATAAATTTTCCAATCTCATAGACAAAATTAACCCCAAAACAAACTAAAAAGATTCCTACAGTGCAGTGATTCTGGAAATAGAACAATAACGGTACATCACGTGAGAATGGAAATTCCACACACCTGGCAATCTACTACAACACCCAATTCAGTTGATGCTCGACAATGAAGATACCATCCATCTTTGAAGGTTAACTCGCATAAATACCAATTAAGATTCTTGTTTAAGTACGTATAGTGAAATTGAAATATATATATATATATATATATATATATATATATATATATATATATATATATATATATATACGTATATTTAGAGAGAGGGGGGGAAGAGAGAGTATATGTTTACAAACTTTAGGAAATTAAGAAAATAATTCTTATGTTGGATTACCTAAATCTAGAACTGTAATACTGTATACTTAGGCTTCATGACTTTTCGTTAAGATGGATGCTCACCTTGCAAAGTCACTTCTATATCACAATCACAAGTTAATCAGCCATGTTTAAGCTGCGCGTTGAGAGGAGCAAATTATGCATATTTTATGCAAATTACGGCCGAACTGCTCGACTCTCTTGAGACGTCAAGTTTGTGTAAATGATTTGGAAACAGTTAAGTGTGTCTGCAAGACAGACAGACAATTTTCCAGTCCAGTTGGTCTGCTCCAGTAATAGACATATTGTGTTGTTTAATTATTCTGCTACCTGGGACCTTCTCCTCCGCCGCTTCATAAGTCTCGCGCTCTTCTTTAGTTAACAAGGACCCTTACAACGGAATTAATTGTGTAGAAATACTGCAATAACATGATCACTTTAGCTTTGTATTGCTATGCTCTTCTGAATACATCAAAATTTTAACATCAAAATTTGAACTACAAATCACAAATTGAGCTAATAGTTTTGCAAAATTTTCAAAGAAAGAAATGAAACCATAAGATTATAGACTAAACATAAGTTTATATACTTATTATTATCGTTAAATTGAATTATTTGTATTGAGATGCATTCAATTTCAAATATATTAACGCACACAGACATATATATATATATATATATATATATATATATATTATTTATAATCAGAACTATTTAATAACAACTTTTTTCCTTAACAATGTTCAATACATAATCTAACATAATCTCCGTGTTAAAAAGAGTTGTTTTATAACATAAATAACCAGCTGATACATGAAATCATATGTTACCATTTAATTAGATTGCAGGTGACTCATAGCGTAACCTAATGAAATTTATGATGACGTTATTATTCTGACGGGAATTATATCGACGCGAAATTGTATGTTTATCTCCATTCAATACATTTTTGTAGGCGTCGCTATAAAAGTTTCACTTCATAAACAATAATAAATAGTTATTATTAACTAGGATCAGACCTAGTACGTATCCTGAGTGGCAAGACAGAGAAACGTCAGAGCCATTACTGTATACATAAAAGTGAAAAAGAGCATCTTCGGATATATAGCATAACTATGGGACTGTATTCAGTCGTTGTGCATGTATAATGTCAAAGAATCGAGGAAAGCTTACAACGAGCTGGCGTGTTGGTTACGCTGTCCCTGCCCGTTACGACACCCACGTTTACGCTAATCGATACAAGGTCGAGGTATTGTTGAACGAACTATATTTCGAGAAATTGCCCTGATCTGGTAATAACAGGTGAAAACTGGATATAAATAATGTGTCCTACTTTGGTTGCATGTTAGGCCGTCCCACTTTACAAAGGAACGCTTGATAAAGAGTAACACGAGGTTTATGCGGATTGGGGCCTTCGTTTAGTGGAGATTAGCGGATTTCCATAATGGAAAAATACATCTATAGTGTTTAGAGCGAAAGGAAACGAGCCTGGAGTACTTGTGTGAAAGAAGGTTTGAATAAATTTTGAAACATCGTCGCATGTATGAACGCATTCTTGAGAGATAAAGTTTCTATTGTCAGGTTTTTTTTGTAATTATGCTTCGAGTTTGCAAGAGTGGATACAAGTTACGTTTTATATTAAGCAAGAAAGGTTTTTAAAAATGATTTTTATTTTTAACAAACCTTTGAATTTAATAAACAATTAATTTAGAAAACTGTTACATAAATTTTTACTTAATAAAACAATACAATTGATATGCACTCAATCGGAGTGGAAAACGTCTGTGCGATACAGTGGCGACTTACACACTGCCGGGGCTCTGTTCTCACACCTATATAATACTAAAGCTGCGTAAGCAGGAATTTTCCTAGCACGCATTTAATTATGAAATGTTCACATAAAATGTTTATATAACTCCTCCATCCCTAAAGAAAACTTCGGGGGTTGGCGAAGTTTCGGCGTTGGTTGAAATCTTCTTCTTCTTCCTGATGAGGGCGAAGTATATAAGCTGCTGAATAGGCCTCCGTAAAGGGCAATTTTCGGCATGGGTTGAAGTCCTCTTCACTGGAGAAAGTCACCAGGCAAAGGTTGATTTCCAAGATCCAGTTAAATGGGTTGTCTGCGATTTCCAACGCAGTATCCTCGTAGTTTGTAGGCGTTATTGTTTTTGATGATGGGCATTTTACAGTCTAATTTTCTGTTCATTATAATTCAACTGAGCAAAAGTATTTGGAATTGATTAATACAATTTATAATGAGTCTTTTCTATCATAGGATAGATACAAAATGTTTATAACATATACAATTGTTATCAGAATCTAATTTTTGTTCTACAAAATTTACATTGATTACAATAAAAGTTTTATATAATTTTTCATAATTTGTACCATCATTTACATTCAACTTGCCTGTTATAGATTTGATAAGGATTCTAGTCAGTTTATAAGAATTCTTTTTGTTTTGTTATCTCTTTAAGAGTATAGTTTCTAATTTTCTTCAATTACAATTCTCTTTTTTTTTGTGATTAACATATTTCAAATAATTAACAATATTTATTACCATAATTAGTTACATATCATTTAATTAATTACAAAAGTTTGTAACACATACAATTAATAAAAACAATGTTGTTTAAAACTTTAATAAAGTTTCTTGCATAGAACTAGTGGACAAAGGTATGGTTGGGATTTTAATTTGATTGTGTGGAATATGAACAAGAAGGATTTTGGTCATTAATTACATTTTTTATCTTCTTAGGCCTTTTAATTTTCGACAAATGTATTTTGTCTTTTGTGTTATGATGTCTAGGCTTTATTTTTCCAGTTTTTCTTTCTTTATCTATCGAAGCTATTTCTTCCTTGCTATATCTGTTTTTCGTTTTGCTTTGCTTCTGAATTGATTTTATATAAACTTCAGATGGTATTTCTGGAAGTGGTTCTTTGTTTACATTCCTTTTTTCTAAAACTTTTTCTTTAATTCTTTGATTGCTATCCCTAATGTTTTCGTAAAGTATTTTTGTTTTTTCCTTATGGTTTAAAACGTAGTCATTTACAATTTGTTTTTCTAAATCTATATCTAATAAAGAGTTTGAATTTATGTGTCCAAATAAGACTTCGCACGGCGTTAATTTTGTGACTGAATGAATGCTATTGTTATAGGCAATTATAGCATATTTGACTTTCTTAATTATACTGTCTTTTTTAAATTCGATTTGATTGTTTAACAGCCTTATGTGTTCTATTAAGGTGGAATGAAATCTTTCACATAATCCGTTTGATTGGGGGTTTTGTGTACTGATAAAATGGATTTTGATTTTATGCAGGTCTAATATCTCCTTCACAATCCTGTTATTAAACTCCGTTCCATTGTCTGAGATAATAACTGTTGGTAAGCAGAACTGCGCAAAGTAATCTAATAACTTGTCTGCAATTTCTGTAGCTTGAGAGCTTCCCAAGCGATAAGCTTGAGCATACTTTGTGAAACTGTCGACAATGCTGATAAACGCATTCTTTTCTAAAGAGATAGTGTCGATGTGAATTATCTGGAAAGGCCTTGAAGCTGTAGGCGTCAAGTTCATCTCTAATTGTAAGGGCATTCTGTCATATTTGGTTCTTTGACATATGTCACACTGATTTATGAAATTTTGGATTAGTGATTTTAAATTAGGCCAATAATATCTTCGCTTAATTTGTTCGTATGTTTCTTGTATCCCTCGGTGATTGGTTTTGCTGACATGATAATTACTTATCGTTTCTAAGGTATCTTCTTCCGAAGTTAGGTCTAAGAGTTTGTTATTACACTTAACCAAATTTAGTTCAGTTTGTTTGAAATTTTTGGCTACGCATGATGCAAATTTCTCGTAAAAATCGTCTTCAAAATATAGATTATATTTTATTTTGGGTACCAAATATGATTTTACGAAGTTAACTATGTCTTCTTTAAAGTTATTTTCTGATATTTCGACCATTAAACGAATTTTTGAAGTTCCGAATAGTTTTATAATTTTTACTTTCTTTGGTTCGTATTTTACTAATGACAAAAATATTTGATTTCTCCCAAAGTTTACAGGTTCGTCGGAAATTGGTATTTCAATTTGGGTGTTCCCTTCGAAATTGGAATGCACGGTTTGACTGTCACTTTCTTGATCGTACTCTAAGTTGGCATTATCTGTTGCGTCGAGTTGTACGACCATAGACTCGTTATCTTCATTTAATTCCGGGAAGAAACGTTGGATTAATCCAGCTGGAGATAAATCAAGGTCTGGTTCTACAGTGTGTTGGGTGTTTGTTGACCTTTTATTAGTAATGTTCAATTGTATTCTAGACAGGGCATCTGCGTTTTGGTTTAATTTCCCTTTTTTGTATCTTATGTCATAATCATATTCTTCTAATTTTAATCTCCATCTTAAAAGCTTGGAATTTGGTTCTTTAACTGAAAATAACCATTGTAAAGGTTTATGGTCTGTATAAATTTTAAATTTTCTTCCAAATAAATAAGGCCTAAAGTGTTTAGTGGCCCATACGATTGCTAGTAATTCCTTTTCAATCGCGGAGTAATTAGTTTCGCTGTCATTTAAAGTTCTGCTGGCATACGCTATAGGAAGGTCCTTCCCATTATTGTCCTGGCTTAAAATTGCTCCTAGTGCAAAATTACTAGCGTCTGTTGTTAGAGTAAACTCCTTTTCAAAATCTGGGTATTGTAGAAGGGGCTCATTAGTCAGTATATTTTTACATGTTTCAAAACATTCAATGAAGTCTGGATTTTCTATATTTATTTTTGCATTTTTCTTTAAACAGTTAGTAAACGGTTTTGTTATCTTGGCGAAGTTTTTAATAAATTTTCGATAATAGCCTATTAGTCCTAAAAATCCTTTAATTTGTTTGGTGGTTTTGGGTATTGGATAGTTTTTGATTGCCAAAATCTTTGCTGGGTTAGGTTTTACGCCTTCCGGTGTAACAACATGCCCTAGATACGCTACTTCTTTTCTTAAAAATTCTGTTTTATCCAGCTGTACTTTAAAGTTGGCTTTGCGTAATCTGTCGAATACTTCTTTAAGTCTTTGTATATGTTCTTGGAGGCTAGTGGAGTAAATTATAATATCGTCTAAATAAACTAAACATGTTTCATTTTGGATTCCTCTCAGAATGTTATTCATAATTCTTTGAAATGTAGGGGGGCTATTCTTTAGTCCAAAAGGCATTCTTAAAAATTCATAGTGTCCCGTTTCTGTTGAAAACGCTGTTTTTTCTATGCTATTTTTATCCATTTCTACTTGGTGAAATCCTGAGGCTAAATCTAAAGTTGTAAAATACTGAGATCGTCCTAATTTATCTAATATGTCGGTAATGTTTGGCAAGGGAAATTTATCGTCAATTGTTTTCTTGTTTAATCCTCTAAAATCTATTACTAATCGAAATTTTCTTTTGCCAGAAGCGTCTTGTTTTTTGGGTACAATCCAGACAGGAGAGTTCCATGGAGAATTTGAAGGTCTAATAATTCCTTGTTCAAGCATGTCCTCAGTTTGTTTATTAATTTCGTTCTTGTAAATCTCTGGATATCTATAATTTCTGGAGTATACGGGAATTTCATCAGTAGTCCTAATAACATGTTTTATTTGGTTGGTAAAAGTTAAATCGTTTCCCTCAATATGGAATAAATCTGCATAATCTTTTATTAAACTTGTTATAGCGGATTTTTCTTCCGAGTTCATATGTTCCATTCTAAATTTTGATAAATCTAATTTTTTTTTCTCGAATTTTTTTGTTTATAATCTAATAAATTGAAATTAGCGTTCATTTGCATTGCATCAGGTCTAAGGATATTGTATTCTTCTAAAGATTTTAATTCTAATGGTTCATTTACTGTTAATTCTACATTTACTTCTGTGTTGTTTATTATAGGGCAGTAGGCTTCTCCCTTGTGTACTGAGACTATACACTGCGGAATTTCTAATCCATTTAAGTTTTTGTATGGTAAGAGTCCTTCTCCATCTTGAATATTTTGTATTCTAAATTTAATCGTTTGGCTAGCGCGGGCTTGTATAACATAACTTGTTCCCTTTTTTGCTTTCTGTTCCTGACATTCGCTTATATTATTATTATTATTGTTATTATTATTATTTTGTTCTTCTGTGTTAAAATATTTGATCGGCATTTGCTTATTGCGAAATATTAATTTATCATTCACAAAATTTAAATTAATTTTTAATTCTTTTATGTTATCTAATCCAAGGAGTAAGTCAAAATCTTTATGGAAATCAAATAAATAGAATTTGGTTGTTTCTTTTCCTAAAAGGGGTAGCGTACAACTGTATTTTTCTTTTGATACTCCATGAGCTGTACTCACTTCAAATGGCTCTTGTTTTAGAGTGTTTTTGAAAAATTGGAAAGCTATTGATTTTTTAATAAATGATCTCGTACTTCCAGTGTCAATCAGCATCTTTAAATTGGTCTTGGGATCGTGGATGTACGGTAGTTCGTTTGTGTCGTCTTCTATATGCATTATGGAAAATGTCTTTTTAATGTGGTTAGTCCTAAAAAATGATTTTGGGTATGATTGTCCTCTTGAGTGAATCCGCATGCGTTTTCCTCTTGCGGGGAATCATCAAAGTCTATGTAGCTGTCAGGGTCCTCTTGCGGTTCATAATCTGTTTGTTCGGTCAGATAAGAGTTAGTCATTTGTTCAGTCAATCGATTCATAGTTTGATCGTAATTTTCCTCCTCTATTGGTTTCCCTGTCATCTGATAAAGTCTATTTTGTCTAATTGTGTTCCCTGTTTGACGTGTGGAAATGCTCATTGGTTCTGGTTCAAATTTTTGATGAACTTTTAATGGTGTGTAGTTGTTAGACTGTCTCGGTTGTTGATTTTGCTGCACGTATGAGTTAGGTTTAGTAAATTGGTTAGGATTATTTTGGTAGTTGGGCCTATAGTTTTGGAAGGTTTGTTTGTTAGGAAGGGGTTTGCGAATAGGCGGGTATTGTGGGGCCCTAGGTGGAATGTTCTGTTTAACATTTTGAAATAATTTGTTATTTTTAAATTGAAAATCGTTAGTAAGCATATTAAGTGCTTCGCTAAGAGAATCTGGATTTTTGGTTCGCATTAGCGATCCTACAGGTTCATGTAAACCTCTAAGGAGAACTCTTAAAGCTAGTTTCTGAACATATTCTATTAAAACATCTTTGGCCAATTGTCTTTGTGGCT
Source organism: Prosapia bicincta (assembly GCA_036971475.1). Taxonomy (NCBI): domain Eukaryota; kingdom Metazoa; phylum Arthropoda; class Insecta; order Hemiptera; family Cercopidae; genus Prosapia; species Prosapia bicincta. The sequence goes on along the minus strand of JBAIZL010000010.1, from coordinate 82,310,927 downwards.
CTTTATTAACAAAAAATGAAATTTGTAAATTTAATAGTTTTTGAATTCTTTCATAAAATTTAAAAGGTGATTCGTTATGCTCTTGTTTTAACTCAGCCATTTCTAAATTTAAGGTAAAACAATCTCTTTTGTCTGAATAGCTGGTTAATAATACTTTTTTAATCTCATACCAGTTATATGAGTTTGAGTTTACTACCATTTCTAATGCTTGGCCTTTTAGTTTAGCTAGTATAGAAGAAAATAAATATTCATTTTGAAAATCCTCTGGATTTTCGCTTACATAAAACTTATTTACTACTTTGTCACATATAGAAACAAATCTGTGGAGCATAGTGGGCTCTCCACTATACTCAGGAATCATGTTTAGATATTCCTTCTTTAATGTTGGCGTTGCCATTTTAAAATATTATTTTCTTTAAAATAATAAAATTAAAAATCAATTATATAAAATTAAAAAGTATTTACTCTACTTTTTCTTAATTCTATATCTTAAGATCTACTTACAAGTTGATCCAAAATACTTTGCTCATTTGAACAACTTTCACTTTTCACTTTTCACCTACACGATATTCGCTCGTGTTCTTAATAGATATGCGCTCTATTAAGTGGTTGTAGATATTCACTCTACTTAAGGTTTCCTCAATTAACGGTTAAAACCGACGGACGTTATATTCGTTAACTTCCTTGAGGTGTCCTACCGACTGCGCCAGTTACGTTTTATATTAAGCAAGAAAGGTTTTTAAAAATGATTTTTATTTTTAACAAACCTTTGAATTTAATAAACAATTAATTTAGAAAACTGTTACATAAATTTTTACTTAATAAAACAATACAATTGATATGCACTCAATCGGAGTGGAAAACGTCTGTGCGATACAGAGGCGACTTACACACTGCCGGGGCTCTGTTCTCACACCTATATAATACTAAAGCTGCGTAAGCAGGAATTTTCCTAGCACGCATTTAATTATGAAATGTTCACATAAAATGTTTATATAACTTACATGAAGTAGATTTATTTGCTGTAGGGTATATAATGCAATGTTTACTCCTTACTCCAGACTGTAGGAAAAAATAAGAAAAGATAGGTTAAATATATTGTTTTGTTTTAAGGCGATCCAAGCATTAAGTACGACTATAATGGTATACGAATAGTAGGGCAGTTTGGTAAATATAGACAGGATAATGGTAGGCACATAAAACCCTGTAGTAATCGCTAAAAGGTAGGATTATGGTAGGAGCATAAACACCATTCGTACAGGATATATGAGAAGTTTCCCTTGGGAGTAGAATGCGAAAAGTAAGATAGAATTAGGTAGGACTATGGTAGAGTCATAATGACCCCATGGTACTGGGAATAGGGGAAATTATGTCATCGCAGTGCCGGTCTCGTACCTGAAGTACTCCTACACCTATCGATGCCGTATAAATGTGTCTATCGTTTCCTCCGCCTTGGGAGAAGAATGCGAAAAGAAAGATAGAATTAGGTAGGACTACGGTAGAGTCATAATGACCCCATGGTACTGGGAATAGGGGAAATTATGTCATCGCAGTGCCGGTCTCGTACCTGAAGTACTCCTACACCTATCGATGCCGTATAAATGTGTCTATCGTTTCCTCCGCCTTGGGAGAAGAATGCGAAAAGAAAGATAGAATTAGGTTTGACTACGGTAAAGACATAATGATCCCATGGTAAGGGAATAGGGGAAATTATGTCATCGCAGTGCCTGTCTCTTACCTGAAGTAAATTTACTCTTTATGTAGGGCAGGGTTTCTCAAACTGTGGTACGCGTACCCCTTGGGGCACGCGAAAATTTTCAGGGAGTACGAGGGGCATGATAATGAAAAAGTAAGCCATTTTTGTTTATTTCTGTTTCGTAATCACGCAAGGTTATAATTTAATAACGGAATCTAATTGAATACTTGTGTGCTCGAGCTACTTTAAAGCAACAGGTGCGACAGGTTTGTCTCACTATCTCGTAGACCTCTTATCGTTTGATGGTATTGAAACTAAGAGCAGCCTCACAATATTCCACAAGGAACAACTAATTGAACTACCATGTGATCCGACGTTAAAAAAAATATTTCAGTGCTACGTTGTTAGATTTTTGGATCGGTGCTGGAAAGGAGTACCAAGAGCTTTCAAAAATTGCTATAAAGATTTCTATTGGGTTTTCAAATACATGGCTGCGTAACAGAGAGTTTTCGAGCAGCTTAATATATCTAAAAAGTAAGTACAGAAATAAGCTTAATGTTGAAGACGATTGAAGGTTGTACTAAACAAAACTTGAGCCGAACATTGAGGAACTATGTTCCTTCTCATTAACTTTTTATAATGCGTTTCAAATATATCTCCAAAAATATTGTGTTTTTTTATGGAAATGTGTTTTTACCTAATACCTGGTACTAGGAATATAGGAAATTATGTCATCGCGGTGGCAGAGTCTCGTACCTGAAGCAGATATACTCTTTATAGAGGCCATAAAGACGTGTCTACCTGTTACCCCTTCTTGTTGTTTTGTAAGAAGAAGTAAAAGGCAGGGAAGATAAGCTTGCTTAGACTAAGGAAAACACATTGTGACAGCCTGGTACTAGGAATATAGGAAGTTATGTCATCGCGGTGGCAGAGTCTCTTACCTGAAGCAGATATACTCTTTATAGAGGCCATAAAGACGTGTCTACCTGTTACCCCTTCTTGTTGTTTTGTAAGAAGAAGTAAAGGCAGGGAAGATAAGCTTGCTTAGACTAAGGAAAACACATTGTGACAGCTTGGTACTAGGAATATAGGAAATTATGTCATCGCGGTGGCAGAGTCTCGTACCTGAAGCAGATATACTCTTTATAGAGGCCATAAAGACGTGTCTACCTGTTACCCCTTCTTGTTGTTTTGTAAGAAGAAGTAAAAGGCAGGGAAGATAAGGAAAACACATTGTGACAGCCTGGTACTAGGAATATAGGAAATTATGTCATTGCGGTGGCAGAGTCTCGTACCTGAAGCAGATATACTCTTTATAGAGGCCATAAAGACGTGTCTACCTGTTACCCCTTCTTGTTGTTTTGTAAGAAGAAGTAAAAGGCAGGGAAGATAAGGAAAACACATTGTGACAGCCTGGTACTAGGAATATAGGAAATTATGTCATTGCGGTGGCAGAGTCTCGTACCTGAAGCAGATATACTCTTTATAGAGGCCATAAAGACGTGTCTACCTGTTACCCCTTCTTGTAAGGAGAAGGGTAAGGAAAGTTAGATGGACTTAGGTAGGATTAAAACAAATTAAAGTTACTGGGAAATTAATGATCCCCTGGTAGTGAGGATGACAAGTTGTGGCATCGCTTAAGCAAGGGCGTTTATTCCAAGTACACCTGAAATTACATGTGGCGAAGAGAGAGATCTATTCAATACCCTGATTAAGTGCTCGCGTATGACGTGATGTGACATAATGATTCCCTGATAGCGGCCTGATATGAGAAGATGACGGCTATCGCGCTTAGTAGTAAGTCTCACTACCGGGGTCAATAAAAACTGCCTAAAAGTTACTAAAAGTAACTAAAGGTTTGTGTGTTGAATGAGGTGTTTGTTACATGTCGTGTTGTTTTGTGAGAAGGACGTCAAACCTAAATTCTTCTTCATAAAGAAGAACTCAGCTTTATTCATATGAAAAAGATTTGAGAAAAATAGTAACAGATTTTGAGTAAATGCAAATATAATTTCGAAACCAAATTCTACACACGTTTTATATCTTCACTTAAATCGACATTATTGTTATCAATAAAGAAAAGTATATAAAGCCTGTTTGACAAAGATTGTTATAGTGAGTACTCAGTGTTTTAAAGGAGGATATTGAATAACATCGCAGAAAAAAAACTGAACACCAAAGAAATGTCATCAAATAGTGAGAATAAAATGGATTCTTTCTACAAAAGAACAAAAGCTGGAAAGTAAAAACCCTTTTTAAAATTCCTCGTCCTTCATTGCCGCGTGGTAACACTATTTTTAATACTGATAATCGATCAAAATTACTGCACGCGATTAAGAGTTTATGTTGAGATATATCGCGCTATTGAATTTCCATATCATTCAGGATATTTTGCATATTGTGTGACTTTGAAAAAGTCCATGCGTGCACGTGTTTTTGTGTAATGAAAACAGTATACATTAAAGCAGCCTTTTGTTCAGTTTGTGGGGAAAATTAATATTCGGATTTTGTATATACTTTGTGTGATTTCAAACCAACATAAACACACACACACACACACACACACACACACACACACACACACACACACACACATATATATATATATATATATATATATATATATATATATATATATATAAATATATATATACTCATATTTAGCTGTAGTACGGTTTAGTTAACAATAGCAAAGGGACGATACAATTTGTGTCCACCGTTATAACTCCTAACGTCACTAAAAGGTTTATATCAGGGAAGAGATTATGTCCTATCGCGTATCATGCTCTTAGTATTGAATGGGAATCAACCACTGCCTTAATCCTTTTCAAAGCCTTACTTATCGGGCAGGCAGTAGTGTGTGTGTGTGTGTGTGTGTCTGTGTCTGTGTGTGAGGGAGAGAGAGAGTGTGTGTGTACGTGCACGAGCAGTTTCTATCTTTGCTGTGTTTGTGGAAATCTCTAAGGGTCTAGATAGAGATTATGAGTCTACGGGTGTGATTTAGTTCCTTATCAAGAAGAAACTGGATAAGGTTTTTCCTTACTTATTTCCTAAACCTCTATAATAAATCCCATGTCTCTACCTAATCCTGTATCCTCGTATTGTTTACAGTGCTTTTCACATCCTCACAGACGATTTTAATTAAAGTTGTACTGTTCGTATTAATATAAACACATTAACCAAACAATTACATAACGAACACCGACTATCAATTATTATTGTATTCTTCAAAAGCATTTCCATGACTGAGTAAACGTCATCAGTGAGTAAGGCTTATACAATATCTAAAATAAACATTGTAGATTTATAGTTATACTTTAGATAAGTAGTTCCCAAAGTGTCACCTCAGTTACCTGGGATGCCGTGACCATTGTCAAGGGCGCCGCGGCTACTTGGGGTTCCACGGATCAATGTCCTGGGCACGGCGGCTACTTGGGGTTTTACGGATCATTCTCACGGACACAGCGGCTACTTGAGGTTCCACGGATCAATGTCCTGGGCACAGCGGCTACTTGGGGTTTTACGGATCATTCTCACGGACACAGCAGCTACTTGAGGTTCCACGGATCATTGTCCTGGGCACAGCGGCTACTTGAGGTTCCACGGATCATTGTTCTGGACACAGGGGCTACTTTGGGTTCAACGGATCATTCTCACGTGCACAGTGGCTATTGGGGTTCCACGGATCATTGTCATGGGCGCCGCGGCTACTTGTGTTTTGCGAATCATGATAATGGTTACATACAATTTACTTAAAATTTTATTACCCACAAAATAGTAGCCAATATTCTGTAAAGGCGCTAAAAAGGGTTCCGTTGGGTTAAAAACGTTTTAGAATCAATAATTAGATGTTTCATTAGTTACATTTATTTATGATGAGGAATTTGTCATTTAAACACGTTTGTGGGATAAATTGTTGATTGTGAGTTGGTGTTCGTTATGGTTTAATTATTATCTGTGCTCACAAGGCACTCTAGAGGTTTTGGAGCACAAAATATTTTTTTTTAATTAGGGGGAAAAGAAGTAAGCCCAGGGTAAATAGTACAAAAACCGGTAAAATGACCAAATATAAAAAAATCTGTTATTCTGGCAAACATGAAAAAATCTTGTTTTAATTGTCGCTTGTTAAATTATTTTTTTTTACTTTTAGCATAGTCTAGCGTTTTTTCTTCTGACATTTATTATTTTCTCAGTTTCGAAATGGGTGACAATGTATGATTCTATCGCACCTCATTTTCTTTAAGAAATACAGGTAATCTAGCATAAATTCTAAACAGTTTCACCAATTTAATCAGATTGTAATTCGATTTAAAAGTAATGATTGATTAATACTGTATTGTGTACAGAGACCTCCCTGCTATTTTTCTTTCAGTTGTATAAACTCTCTGGCTCTTTACGGATACTTTTTTGTCGTAACGTATTCATAGAAACGCTTACGTAATTAATCAAATGTCAAATCGTCTTTAACTGACTGTAGAAAGCTTTCTCAGTTTGCCGTCGAAATCTATTTTTACTCGTTGAATCAGGGAGCCCTAAAAGTCAGACAGAAGTGTCTTTTTATGCTTATATTTAAAGGAACACTGAATGGCGGTACTCAAAGCGTTACTTACGTCCTCTATTCTCGTTCCCTCCGTCCTACACTAAAGCATACTCTAACAAGATTATTGTTACTTCTTTAAAAACAAATCCAGGTTTCCTCAAAACAATAAGCAATATAAACGTTAACTAGGACGGAAGTGTTAATGCAGAAAAACACTTTGCGTGATTTACCAGAGCTAGTGTGAAGAGAGACATGCAATTAGAATCGAAATTAACCAGTGCAGCAAACACAGAGGTGAGGGGGCGACTATCCAGATGTTTCCCAAGTACTCAGGAGTGATGAACGGCAGCAGAAGAACAATAACGAAAGGCGGAGAATATAAAGTACTTAACAAATGAAAGAGGTTTTAAAACACTGAGAAAGAGATTATATTGAACATATGACAAAATGTTTTACAAAAAGTCAGTTGCTTTTTAAAAAAGAAACATATTTTGATTATTGGCATGGAAACGGTTTAGAGTACTAATTGGACAAAATCAGAGCCCGGAAATGGAAAATGTTCAATTTCAAAGTTGATGACTGTTTAAATGTTGTGAGCAACCAAAGCTATCAAATGGCAAAACGCCAATAACAACGCTGTTAGAGATTGTTTAATTTCCTTTAATTTTACGTTGTAAATAATCTAAAGTTCTGAGAAGATTAGCCCGTGCGTATTAAGCAAGGGGAAATGCACTTCCGGCCGCCGCTAGCTCACGTAATTAATTACAAATTGTTTTTAACTTTGACTAAAATCTTGTTGCCTTTTTTATGTGAAGCAAGCAATTAACTTATCAAAGTCGAAAGGGCTGAAAGATTATGGCGGGATTTGCTGATAAATTAGTTGAGAGTTTAAAAAGATTGCGACAGATTAAATTTTAATATAAAGGCTGATGAACTAATCCCGGAGTCAAAAACACAGCCGACTTAAGAAAACCTCTTTACAAAGATCGTCTTATTAATTAAACCTTAATAAATTTATCAGACATATTTGTATTTAATAATTTTTTAAATATTTATTTTAATCATAGGAGAATTAAAAGATTGTTAAAAATAGTAGTCCATCTTTGTTTTCCTTATGTTTTGGTGTCTATTATTCAAACCTATTATAATTTTATAACCACACCTAGTTGTCCTATATAGGCCTATATATATATATATATATATATATATATATATATATATATATATATATATATATATTTGTAGATTATGCAACACTGTTTTCTTGTATACACTTATCACTTTCACTTATGTACTTAAACAAGAATCTTACTTGGTATTTATGCGAGTACTTTCAAAGACTGGTTAGTGTCTCAATCCTCGGGCATACTCCAAGTATGGAGACACTAACCAGTCTTTGAAAGTACTCGCATAAATACCAAGTAAGATTCTTGTTTAAGTACATAAGTGAAAGTTATATATATATATATATATATATATATATATATATATATATATATATTTGTTCTTAACAAACTCTTGACTACCACATTCTATCATCTTAATCATATCTGAATGGTTAAATTTAAATTAATTTTTGACGCAACATATAATACTTTTTTACGTATGCCCAAGTTTTACGTATTTGTACATTCCCAAGTTCAGTTATTTCGATCTGGTTTACGCCACTTCATTAAATAAAATCTCTTAAATTTAGGGATTTTATTTGCTATTCTGATCTTGAAAGTCACAGATGTTACATTCTTATCTGCGGTTTTTATAGTTCGATAAACAGGTTTGTAGAACACACACACACACACACACACACACACACACACACACACACGCACACACATATACACGCATACATTAACAACCATGCACACACAGATTGTGTTAAAAACTGTGAACTTGATTTGTGCATATTACTACAATGAAATTTAATAAATAGTATTTGTATAGCGTTTAGTCACAATTTAGTTTTTCCACTAGACTTTATACTGGCTGTGTAAAATATTTTTTCCTTTTTTTGAATTTCAACAATAAAATGGTAATTTGAAAGTAAGAAGAAATTTTCAATGTTATATTGATTTGGAAAATTGCGCTGACAACGTTTTTCACTAGAAAGAGAGCAGACGTAGAACTGTTAAAGAAGAGTAAGTTTTCCTTGAAATTAACGATTCAGGTTATGTGGGCCAGTGGCGTGGGTGAAATCAAAGCCCTCTGACGATATAGATGTAGATGAAGGATTGAGTTGTATAGTAAGACCACGAAATGACAGAGAGAGACCACGCCCATCGCAATCGGGACGCAAAGGGAGTTTACAGGTCTAAGCTATAGTTATACTGACGGGTTCCTTTCAAAAATATAAATTAGTTTTGATATTACATTTAGCACTTTTCCGATTTCTGAAAAGGTTTGCGAAAGTTGCATATTTCTTTTTTATGGCCATTTATCCAGTTTTCTATCATCGTCTGTGCAGGATATGAAATTATCGAGAGTTAAAATAGGATTATGGTGAAATATAAAATGTACTAGTCTAAAATATAGCAAATGTGTACTGCTTCCAAGTTCAAATACCTGAAGTCCCTTTATCACTATGGTAAATATTGGGATAAATATTTGGGGCGCCCCATGTGTAGGAAGAGGGACAGTTGAAGGAGGGGAGACTAAGGAAGAAAAAGAATAATTCCATAATACTAGAAAAAAAATTATGTCTTATGCATAGGCAACTAAGTAGATGCCCTTATATAGGCGTTAAAAAGAGGTGGGATCGGTAGCTCTTTTTAGGTTATATATAAAAGAACGAAATTGTTGAAAGTGTTTATGAGTTTGTATTTCAGTTCAGTTATGAGTACTGTATACATGTCAGATGACATATGAGTACCGTTGCTTGAGTTTTTGAGACACACAGCATTAGTAAATAAAGGTGACCAACTGTCTACGTATTTAGTAAAACGTTAGAGATGTTTTTCATTTCTACTCTGAAAGGCGCCACTCCCATATCAGTAGGCATTGCTCTTGAACAAGTCCATTTATAAATACTTAGGTCTACTTAGTAAAGAGTTAGTGTTGTTTGACCACGACATTTTAAAAGACGAAAACCCCTCTCAAAAGGCGTGGTTCGTGCGCTAACCCATTGTGGCTGCATACTTAGTAAAGAGTTACTGTTGTTTCATCAGAGCATTTTGAAAGTCGCAAACCCCTCTCAGAAGGCGTGACTCGTAGGCTAACTCATTGTGGCTGCATACTTACTAAAGAGTTACTATTGTTTCACCAGTGCCTTTTGAAAGACGCAAACCCCTCTCAGAAGGAGTGACTCGTACGCTAACCCATTGTGGCTGCATACTTACTAAAGAGTTACTATTGTTTCACCAGTGCCTTTTGAAAGACGCAAACCCCTCTCAGAAGGCGTGGTTCTTGCACTAGACTATTGTGGCTGCATACGTAGTAAAGAGTTAGTATTGTTTGACCAGGACATTTTTATTGTGGTGAAGAAACCACAATTACTGTATCTGATGTTCCACTGTCCCTAGACACGAGGGAGGAGTAGACAGCTGTCTGGACTTCCACCTCTACTAGTCGACGAACCCCTTCGTGAGTTATAAATGGTGACATGTTCATAGAGAAATGATTAGATAGGTAAGATCGCATGGTATTTTACAAGAGAGAATCATGGAATGCATAGACAGGCTTCATACATGATTTATGTCTTTCACATGAAGTTATAACTAACAATATTTATGTGATAATATAAACAGTAACACACATAGTTTTTCTTACCATTAGCGATCTTCCTTAGTATGTCTTCTTTGTGTTCTTCAGAATGCGGCTCACCGACAATGATGAGCAGATACGCACCAGAGAGCGGTGAGGGTGGGGGTGGAGGTTGTCCCTTGTCCGAGGGCGGGGCATCTTCCCCAGGCCCGCTGGTACCCTCCATTCCCCCTTTAGATGTTGCACTGAAATCGGTTTAGCAAACCTAAACAAAGAAATGTACCTTTTTACAAATCCGTAACTGTAAATTTGTCGTAAAAAAGCTCTAAAGCGGGCGATTTTCTTAATGATTAAAATCAGGTTTTGTTAGCATTCTTATCAAAGTGTTGGATTTTCGGACGTTGTTTAGTACAATTCTAGTAGCCTTTGATAACACTACAGAGATAATGTTTTTACATTTTATAATGAAAAACAAATTCAGGGGAAAACAATTTGCATGTTTAGGCTACCGATGAGGGGAAAAGGCGGCCAACAATTTACTGATCGATAAACATACAAACTCAAAACTTGTACACCTGTTTGAAACAAAAATTTAAATTTTCTGAAAATTAACTTTAGTTATTGGATTATTCCAATTAGAGGTATACTTTTTATCACGTTTTTTATTAGTTCGTTTTACGTCATGTCTGTCTATCCGGGTAGAATTTTGCAATCGAGTTTAAACTAACTTCCCGATGAGATAAAGACCTGTAATTTTAAACATAGGTCAGAAATAGATGACAATGAAATATTCACTCGGTTTCTTACCTTTACATTTGTCCAAACAATAGTTTTTTAAACAAATCGAATTTGGGTGATGAGCTAGAGACTTAAATTTTTTTAAATACAGGCTATGTCAGAACTGAATAATAACCTGATATTCCTTCTGTTCCTTGTCACCAAGATTGTTTAAACAAATTAAATTTGATTGACGAGCTACAGACTTGAAATTTTACGTACAGGTCAGGAATGAATGACAATACAACATCCATTCACTTTAAGTTTCTTTAAACATTATATGTTAAAATAAATTAGACTTGCTTATTATTACAGTAAAACCTCTCATATCTGGATCAATGTGGCGACAACCCAATCCGGATAACGAAAAAAACCTGTTATGCAATGGTGTACGTATGTAGTACTTTATCACAATTATTTCAATTAGAAGTTAGTAATGTACTGTACATGCATATGTACATTAGATATCAGTTTTGGTAAAACAAATAATGTAATGATGGTTTACTTGTTTCGTTGAACACGTTTCTTTCATAAAATATCCTACCACCTTCCAAATAGTAGAAGATCGGCTGCTGTTACCTCGTCTGAGTTGTTCGAAGTTCTCGATCAGCTGGTCGATCAGCTTCGCTATGCGTTATGATTTGTTGAGACATCCTCCCTAGGCGATAGCTGTATACTCACTAAGTCTATAATATAATAATTCGCGGAATAAAGACGCTTACATTATTTTCATATACGTCCGGATATCGGAGGTTCCGGATATGAGAGGTTTTACTGTATTTGTTTTAAATAAAATTATCATAGTGAAGTAAATATCTGTACCGTTTTATTTTTCAGTCAATTTCTTTATAAAGTTTAATAAAACTGGGGTTGTTTTTAGACATACGTATTTGTGATATAAAATCACATCTTATCAGTTAATCTTATCAGTTAACTGTTATAAGACCCTTATAATTTGGGCATAAAGGATAAGGTAAAAATAGAAAAATAGAACAGTTTTCTAGTAATACATTAAATTCCATACGTGTTGCTAAACAATGGAATAAAAATCACAGTTAAAGGAAAATTTTAGAAACGTTCTTTCTATATATATCCGTTTATTTATTATTTCTTCAAATCGCCTTTGCACTCTGTGGTTTTGGTGTTCGTTATGCTTTAGGATGCAAGTCCCAAGCATTTACTGGAACACTTCAGTTCTTGGTCACACAGACCTTCGGTGTCTGGTGTATGTCGAAGGACGATATCGGCCTCCGAGATCATTCACCTCAATTAGGAATAACTCTTTTGTGACCTCCGCTCGAGCACGTTAGGTTACAAGGGTTCGAACGTGAAACCCAGCTGAACCCAGAGAACCCTTCAATTCGTGGTCATGCAGACTTAGGTCTTACATTAGTCTAAGATAGCCAGTGTGTTTTGTGAGACAATTAAAGAAGAGAAAGCAAGGTGATAAAAAAAAAAATGTTGGCAAAGAGTAGGCCCTAACTCACGCGACTCAGGAGCATTGTTCGTAACTTGGAGAATCTCCATTCTAGTATGGAATAACAGTGTGAAACCATTACCCCACGGATCAAACGCAGGCCTGAGACGGGAGGGCTTGGTGCTACGGCATGTGGTGCCAGTTTGCAAGAGTCCATGCAACCTTACTGGGAGGCCTGAAATGGTGACCGGCGGTAGGACTAGATGGACTCCAACCAGGCACTACGGTAGCTATTGATAGCTTTTCCAGAATTATACAGGACCAGCATAACCTGCCGAATGGTCAGGTGCTCAATACGGTGAGCATTCGGTGAACAAGTAGTGCACTCGGATCTTTATCCACTCTCGGTTAGCCTCAACTAAGCGCCGAACTAAGTGTCGGGACCTGTGTTGTAAAAACCCATCAGTGGTTGACGACGGCATACGTTGTTGTCGAATCTGTTTTACTTTGTGGGGGTAACAGTTCGGCTTCTATTTATTCTGACAACTACGCAAAACACCATACTAAGAAGTCGTTATCTATATGGGAAGCGTTACTTCGATGCCTATAAAAAAAAGGAATTATGATTAAATCTGTAAAATGTTGTAAAAACAATTTTTTCTCTTTAGACAGTTTATAAAATAATAAAATCACTAGGTTGTAAGCCTTAACGAGTAAAATTTCTATTTGACTAAAAGGGAAATCTTTTCCAAAAGAAGAAAGTTATGGCAAAAACACTTGTTTTGGTAAACAATGTACAAGAAGAGCGAGTGAAATTGGCACCATATTACGCAAAAACACCTGTGGTAGGCGTACTGGAACTTACTCTACCGTGAATGGCAACCGGAGTGTTTGGTTCTTGACACTCCTTGCTTTCTCAAGGCCATTTCTTTCAATTGTCAATGTATTTCAATAAATGAGATAACTGATATTTTGCTTATCTTTATATATACAAAAGTTACTCTTTAAACTGTATTAATGCTTCGGCAGTTTTCGAAATTCTTCGGTAGCCTTCGGATATTCTTGAGATATTTTCTTTTTACTTTGGTAGTATTTGGTTTTACGTTGTAGAACCTACGGCACTTATAAAATTCTTGTTTCTCAATAATATATATGATAGTACAAAACCTGTGGTATTAGGAAGAAGTATTTAATCTATCGTCTCTAGATTTCGTAATCTGGGCTCTGCCAACTGAGATTCGGTCCTTTGACTCTACTACTAGACATTTAAATCAAGTACAATTAGATAATTAGAAGATCTAGGTAATTATTTGATTAGAATTAGGCCTCGTCTTAGTTTATATTTAACGTAATGTCACAAGTAGTTTCGGAAAAACTGAAGAATGGCTTCAATACTGGTCTTTAGATGCGCCTTGCTCATTTGTCACTTGGAGGATTGGGAATAATAAATCATAGTAATTAGTCGAATACGTTAAAAGTTGAAAGCAGTCAATCGATATACTCCTTCTTATATGTTGCACCAATGTTTCCCCGTTCTGGTCGGCCGATTTTCTTTAGTTTCAGCTATCCAGGGCTCAGGCTTGATCTGCTGGTTATAACCTATTTTTAATCGTATTATTTATTAACTTGTACTTACTCTACAACTGTTATGTTTCTATAACTATGTAATGAGACGATTTATTATGTGTGAAACTTCAAATATCGCTTGATATTACACTAAATCCACGTATTTAAACAGTTTAACTCATGTATATAAATTTTGTACTAACTTTACACAAAATTCATACCTAAATAAAATTCTGAACACCACTTTTTTAAAACTACAAATTATTTTGTCGACAACACAATTTCGTATTTGCAGGTTAAAAAAAAAAGAATGTTCAGAAAATAAATCCTCACAATATACGAGAAGTAAAAGCCGAACAGAGAAAGGTTGAGTACATTTGCAGCATTAAACAGACACTCTGGCCAAACCTTTCTCTTTATAGTCCTATTTCTTTGAGCTTATATTACCTCGCATACGTTTATGACTGCATAATTCATTGCCCAACTTGATCGTGTTTAAAACTACTTATTAGCAAAGTATATGCAAAGTGCACATAGCAAAGATTAAAGGTCACTGATGTAACTCTAGTTGTCAAGCCAGAAACTAACAGGTAGGCGAGTACAGGAATTTGATCTGTGAAGTGGCAAGAATTGTCGAAACAAATTGACATCGGCCTTGAGTAATAAAGCAATACAATATTTGGTGGGGAGATTGTTGCAACACTAGTTTAAGACGTTAACAGCTGATGTGGTAAAACAACAAAGATTTTCGCTTTCTGCGAGCTGTTTTATGGAAATTTAGACTTGTTTAGTAATATCAGTTAATAATGCTGACTACGTTCTAGAACAACACAAAATGAATAACCAAATGTCGTTTAATACAATGCTGTCTTTGATGTCTGTGCGAACAGCAGAGTTTTAGAATAATAATCAAATTATAAATAAGTCCTATTTCACACATAAAAAAATTCACGAACTCCTACTGTCGTCTACAAACTATAGATGCGTAATTTAATGTTATCTTTACAGTGTCCATCTTGGCACAGGTGTAGTAAGCCTCTGTTTAGGTCTATACCTAACTTCGTTTAGCTCATGTTTCAACTATACTATTTTGCTTCTGTTATAGCTTCTTTTCAAGTTTATGTTATTCAGGGTTCCAAGACAATATTTTATTTAGAGATTTTAAATTCTGTTTCCAGTATTAAAAAAAATATAGTGTTTAAGTTACTGACAATTATAAATTCTCTAACCATGGACCTAATGGGAAGGTCTAAATGCTGTTTTTTAATGGGTAGCAGTCTATGACCCCGATAGAGAGGAGGTAGCTTTAATCAAGAAGCTTTATTCAAAATCCTTTTCATAACAGATATTGATTGATAATACCGTAAAACTAAAACAAAAAAATGGCAAATGCGCACGGGAGGAGATAGAAGGCCACAATTTTGCGGAGTGTAGAGATGAAGGGTATTAGTGAAAACCGCCGTCTGGAAGTGACAGAAGGTCACAAAAGGCTCGTTCTGTGCGGTGAAGCATTAAACTAAGACGTGTGGTAACAGCATTCGGGAGCCAAGAGTTCGCGATGCGGTTTTACTTGAAGGAAAACTAGTGGCAAAAGCACTCGGGAGACAAGTAGGCCACGGAAGTTTTCAGTGTGGTGTGACGTGGAAGGAAAACAAGTGGTAACGGTGATAGGTAGGTGATAGAAGGCTGTAACGTGTTCGCAGAGAGAAGACTGGCCGAGGAAGGAAAAGAGGAGGCAATGATGCTCGGGAGGGTATAGTGAGTCACAGTGAGTTCACAGACTGTAGCATGGCCGTGAAAGAAAACAAGAGGCAACGGTGCTCGGGAGGGTATAGTGAGTCACAGTGAGTTCACAGACTGTAGCATGGCCGTGTGAAAGAAAACAAGAGGCAACGGTGCTCGGGAGGGTATAGAGAGCCCCAGTGAGTTCATAGACTGTAGCATGGCCGTGAAGGAAAACAAGAGGCAACAGTGCTCGGGAGGGTATAGAGAACCACAGTGAGTTCATAGACTGTAGCATGGCCGTAAGGGAAAATAAATAGCAACGGTGCTCGGGGGGGGGGGGGGGGGTATAGAGAGCCACAGTGAGTTCACAGACTGTAGCATGACCGTAAAGGAAAATAAATAGCAATTTTGCTCGGGAGGGTATAGAGAGCAACAGTGAGCTCATAGACTGTAGCATGGCCGTGAAGGATAAGAAGAGGCAACGGTGCTCGGGAGGCTAGAGTAGCCCACGTAGAGTTTCTTCCCAGAGTACAGTGTGGTGGAGGAGGGGTGGTGTAATACACACATGATACTTTTAAATCTTACAACTATAGGCCTTACAAAGTTTATATTTTTTATACTAGCCTTGAAATACTTAAGGGTATTTTCCTTCATTTAAAGTATTTCAGTTTGTAAATGTTATGCCTATAAAACATAACATATCTTTTTCACATAACAGCTTCATATCTTTTTCACGAAAATTCTTTAAATTTTTTATAATGAATAATCCCCGACAAGCATTACTGATATTAATATAAAGTTATCTACATCAGATAAATTGGTTATCGAAGTGGCAATCCCGTTTAACTATTGCATCGATGGAAATTTCGTGTTTCCAAGTGTTTCTTAGAAATTTCTTGAACGTTAAAAACAAAAACGTTTTTAGAATCAAATAAATTCCAAAATCAAGTCGAATGTAATAGTTTTAGAATTTAGCACTTTGGCTAGTCATTTGACAGCGATACCGTCCGCATAGCCTGTCATAAACAGCGAACCTTGTCCGCACTTCCAACCTGATGTTTACCTACATTGCATGGTGACAAGAGATTGAGTTGACATGTCGATATTAACTTTGTCATACCATCACAAATGAAATAGTTAGGTGAATGGACGTTGTACATTACTTAGATCACGTCTTTAAAAAAATTAAAAACCGTTTAATCTTTGAAAGAGAATCAATGTCCCCTGTCGTGATGTACTTTTTTATCAAGTTTGTTTTGTAATTCTGAAAATATTCATTCACTCCCATATGCTTTTTGACAATTTCCTGAATGTTCTCATCTTAGGAATTCATGAAAGCTTTCAAGGCATCTGTTTACCTCAGTTTTTTTGTACACTTTCTTACGTGACACGCTATTCGCACAGATTCACATGTGCCTTTTTGCAATAAAGAGATTGTACAGCTATATTTTTATCTTGTCATTGCGCGATAAATTGAAACTAAACTCATTACCCTGTAGTTCAACACACGAAAAACTTTCATTTTAAAAATTGTCAATCTGGGTCAATAAGAAAAGGTTTTTGGCGCAGTTATTTTAAACGATAATCTCATGTGACAGAACTGACAAGTTATGCCAACGCAATACAGTGATTTGCTGAAGCATATTTCTTATAATGAAGAACACTCTATTTCTTCCCCAAGTGGGAGTCTATCGACCACAATTCTACGAGTGGTCCATGCTAAATTATACCGAATAGGAGGGTTTTGCACATAAACATTTTCGTGAGTTTTACAATCCGACAAACTCTACTTACCACTCAGATTTCCTTTTTTTGTTATTACAACATCAAATGATTCTTTATAGAAATCGGTCACCAAAAGACAGAATACCTGGGTTGTTTTTTTCAAGCATACAATAACGACAAAATATCTTGTCGATAAAATGACGTGACGATATAATAACGTGTGTGTAAATATCTTTTACACGCGTTATGCACACTTAGGTTTACTGATTCCCTTAATCCCATTGAATATTGAGGCATATGGTGTTCTATAGACAGGTTGTCCTCTGAATAAAACCGCGTTACCGCCAATAAATGTAAATGAACTACTTTTCTGCTAGGTTGTAGGCCTATATACGTTTCTGAGTATCACAGTTATCTGTTATTCTTACTAATATCACAATAACTTTTGCTAATTATTTAATTGTGTTAATTAACATAGTATAACCTCTATTAACAAGAATATTTTGTACATTACTTATAAACATTAACTCTCGCCCCAATTTTACTGTTTTGGTCCCGCCTTCATACTGATTCCCCTTACTTATACTTCGTTTGTCTATTTTTAATTTAATTTTTATTTTGGAGCAGTCAGTTGCTTTTTGTTGCCTATGATGTACATAATCAATCGACTATAATGCTTAGGAATCTTACTTACTTACTTCTAGCCAATGCCCACCCTTGGCTGTTGAGCCATTTGGTGACGCGCTGACCAGTAGAGACGAGCTGCCCGGTATACTTCTTCTTGAATTGAATGGTCAAGTGCCGGGCATACAGCGAGATGTTCTGCATCCATTGTAGTGTAGCGGCACAGTTGACATTGTGGTGTTGGGAAAACTTTGATTGGCTGCCAGGTAATCATGGCCTGTTTTCATACGGAATGTAATGTTTAGGTATCTAAAGTTTTCCAAATTAAAAAATAAAAATGCAAAACAGGCAAAACGAACATTATGTTTGGAAAACCAGTACGAGGGCGGGGCCAAACCTGTTAAACAAGGACGTGGCTAAGTACGTATATAAAGACAATTCCCATCGCCCAATCTTTCTGATTTATGGAGGTTCTTCAAAACGCGTCAAGAAAAGTTGTAATAATGCTAAGAATGTCAAATGACTATAACAGTCAAATTATTAATGTAAATGGGCCTTGGCAGTTTTTTTTGAAGCGCCTCGTTTCTTTGGAAGTGCTGCCTTTTTAATCTCATCTTCAGTTCAGGGAAAGTCATTCAGTGCTAGGTCATACTTTATAATGAGTGATTACTTAAGGAGTTTATCGTTTGCATAAGCACTGAGGAAGAGCGTTGACATAGATCAAACAATTCCCGAATTCAGGATGTCCCAGACAGGCAGACGGGGTGCGCTCTGCTGACCTTAGCCATGACAATTCCTGTGCTATTCCCGGTAACACGTTCTTAAAGAGGGCATTGGAAAGCTTGTCCAGAAGTACAAAAATACTTCATTAGCCAAGGTGATCATGTCGACAAGGAAGGATTAATCTTTGTGTTCTTTGACAAGAATGAGGAGTCTAGAAATAGGTACTCCTTGTCACCATTATTCTTTTTCACCATCTTTCTTTCTTCTTTCACTTCATTACATAACACAGTCCCGAATATTCATAGGTTAGCTTATCTTTTAACAACAAAGTAATTGTTTGTATTAACTTGTACTAACTTATTTATGACATATAAGAAGTTCAAAAATCACCCCTGTGTTACGATTGTGGAAAATAAAATATATATCTACATTCATTATATTTGACGTCCTTTATATTATTAGTCAAGCAGGCTCACAACAAGGATATTTGTCTTCTTAAGGATACGAATTGTAGGCGCTTACTGCCAGACCTTCTTAACTGCTTCTGTTTCTTACATGTTTATGTTATCAGTCAAGTTCCCTCCAATTTACAGCTTGATCTGGAGCGGTTAAAAATAAACAACATTTATACGACAATGGAGATTAACTTACAGAACGTCAGTCAGTATGATCTTCGAATACAATAAGACCTTTACACGTAAATGCATTCTTCACTATGATTGATAACCGTGCTTTCTGAATAACAACCGATAAGAGCTGATTAGTTGGATTATTTTACAAGGTAACGTTTACAAAAAGTGAAGTAGGTTTTTTATGATTTTTATAGTGATATTGTTCTGGTATGTCTTTGGAAATGAAATGTTTTGTTGGAATATATTGACAAAAACCTTTTACTGTATTTATAATGTTTTAAAAAAACCTTCATTTGGGATTAAAATGTCTTAATGTAAATTATCAATACTAAGCAAATCTGTCTTACTGACGTCATAAGACGCATATTTTTCGTTTATGGGAACCATTATTTTTCTTCTTATAATATCCCGGTATTGTAAATTACGAATAGGTATGCCCTTGATAAGCTTGTTGTACTAAAGTATTTTGTATTTTATACTTATATAATCATTTTTTTAAATAATATTTCTTTGCGCCTGGTATTTTCCATAAATTGCGAATGCCTAGCTACTTGTAAAGCTTGTTTTATTGGAGGGAGATGACGATAAATTTTACTTTTTTTTTAGATACAATCATGGATTTTCTTGTAATATTTCTTTGCGCCTGGTATATCCTACTATAAACTACGAATATCTAGGTATTTGATAAGGTTGTTTTACTAGGGTGAGATGACGCTCGTTTATATTTTTTTGGACATAATCATGGTTTTTCTTATAATATTCCTTTACGCCTGGTATATCCTACTATAAATTACGAATACTCGTACATAGATACTTGATAAGGTTGTTTTACTAGAGTGAGATAATGCTCATTTGAATTCTTTTGAGACATAATCATGGTTTTTCTTATAATATTTCTTTGCGCCTGGTGTTACCTACTATAAATTACGAATACCTAGGTACAGTAATTTGAAACCCTGTTTTATTTTTGAGATGACGCTTATTTATCGTTTATACTAACATAATAGTTTTTAATATAATAATAGGGCAAACTAAAGTTGAACAAACTGCAGAAATTCAAATTAACACTTAATAATACCAAGAATTGAAAACGCTATTTCCTACGTCAATTTCTTGGTTTCTTTAAAACCGTCATAAAATCTATATCCGATTATTCAAGTATAATCCACTGCATTAACTCCTGTGCCAATCAATCAGTAAATACGTTTTTACTGTTTTATGGCATAATTTTTGGTTATTAAAAATGTATTTATTGTATTAGGTAAATTTATTTTATTTACATTTATCACAGTATCTCGAACAGTGTCATTATAAGTCCGATAACGTTTTACAACTGGCAGCAATCACGATTGGTTTTCATGCATAAATCCTACAAGGTCGAGTGTCATACTTTATATAGCTAGGTTTTATCTGGAGCGTCTGATAGTTGGGTGGCGTAGTCGATAATTGGTGAAAGCGTTAAAACTGTGCTTTACTCTAGAAAAGCAAGTGTAATTGTTTCAGAACAGCGGGTTTTAATGTACCGGCAAGTAACTGTTTAAACAGTCAGTGGCCGTTGCTATTGCGCCCACCTTCACTTTCCTTTAGGTATTTTGTTCTATAGGCTGTCATTTGCTTTGATTTCATCTCGAACAACATTTTATACAGCGCGATACACCTAAATAGGTCGTTAACTGGACGAAGCAATAAATTACTCATTATCTTGCAACACTAACGTTAATTAGCTGTTAATTGCGCGGATACCAGAGCATTTTAAATAATTTCCAAGAACAGTTGCCGGCCGATACAATTAAAAAAATGTACAGCCATTTAAATTGACCGGTCTTTGAACCGCCTTCAATAATTATTAATTAGTACAGTTAATTAATTATGCATTCATTATGCACAATTAACTTGACTAAGTGTCGGTTAAGGTTATGAAGCATTGGTGTAACCTGGTGCTTATATAGGTTAAGCATGGTTGTTGATACAATCATTGTGCAAAATCAAAACAAAATATTTTCCAAATCCTCCAATTTTTTATAATGCTTTGAGGAGGCAAAGCATTTAAATTCAGTTTTTTACTTAAAAATTTGGCAATACGAGGGTAATCTTCTTTCCTTAAACCTTAAACTCCAGTTCTTTATTATTTATCTTTTTTTCTGTCCCTAAGTGTAATAAAATCCTCCAGAAGGTTCAATCAATGCATATTTCACAGATTTGTTATTAAATTAAAAACTAAATAAATATAAAGATTTTGGGTTACGTTTCTCGATAACCACTAACCGTTCCTACCTACATAGAAGATTGATTACACTTTGCGCAATCTCTCATATCCTGAAATTTAATAAAACATTGGGAACAGCTGTCATATAAGAACATATGGTTTGTTCGATAAGCTAAATGTCGTCGTGTCAGCTGATCCTTAAACATATTTAATTATTACTTTTTAAATTTCTTCTACTAGTTCACATTCTCCTTATATATATTTTGTTTAAAATTTCAATCGTTACTAAAATACTTTTTATTCATCCACTCAAGTTCAAATGCACTTTTTTAAAACTTCTAGTGGATCACACTTGATATTAATACAGTTTTTTCAAATAACAATTCTTTAAATAAATTTAATGAATTAATTTTAGTTTTATATGGCAGAAAACTTTTCACAATAGGGGCTAGGTATGGAATATAGTTATTTCGATTAATTTAGGTTAAAACAAGTGATAACATATGATTTTATAAAACAGCTGTTTTATGTTATAGGTTATGTGGTACAACAGCTGTTTCAACGCATAGCTTATGTTACTTTATTTATATTATTTGTAATTATTTAATAAAAAGTAACTAAAATGTAGGAATTGATTTTAAAACATTTTTGTATATATTATACTTTTTTTGTTCTTATATTTATTCTTGAAATAGAAGCATAACTGAGTATTTATGATTCGTTTAGGTTATCTTGTTAGTAAATAAACTCTGATAGCAACAAGCGGGGTATGAAGCGATAGTTTTGCTTCTTAATCATACAAAAATAGAAATTAATTTCCTTGACTTTAAAGTTGTTGGAAAAACGAATTGGTAATTGTATTTAAAAGTAATCTTTAGTAGTAATTTTCAAATTAAAATATGTATAAAAATGGTATACATCAGTAAAAATACTTTATGAGAAACAGATGCACAATAATTAGAGATTAGTGTACAGAGGTCTAGAAATAAGGTTTTACATTTAAATTAGTCTTCAATGACGTTTATTTTGTAAATTTGTGTGTCGAGCAGCTAGTGTGACTATTACTGACTGTAGGGGTAGTGAATAGAAGAAGAGATATAAAGTCCCCTGTTTGATAATGTAGCAACATATATTACCACGGAATCATGTGGGTAGGGTCGCCTACCTTGAAGTTCACGTACTTTCAAACAGAGGTCTTACCCGTTACATGTCCTCGAACGAAGAAGGATAAAGAAAGGTAGATGGAATTAGGCAGGACTAAGGGAAGTACATAATGATCTCACGGTTCTGGAGATAATGGAAAATGTTGGCATCAGGAACCGACCTACTCTCATCGGGAGTTAATCACTACCCACGAATTGTAGAGCGAAACTTTCAGAAAGCCTTTAATCTTGACGCGTAACTAACAGAATTTGTAGGCCTTTACCATCGGAAATTAAGAAAGTCTTCCAGGATAAATGACCGTTACATACTTTATGGTTTTGGTTGTATAAAAACTCAGTAGGTCGTATGACCTAAATTTCTTACGGATAGTTTCACAGGACAGCTTGACACTTTGCACTTTGATGAAAAGCCAAAACGGGTAAGTGGCGCAAGAAAATTTAGTAGTTTTGACTAAATCTTAGTGTTTTAGTAAGACCTACTGAAGTTAGATGAGTGGCAATCTAATAATACAGTAAAATATATAATAAAAATTATAAATATTAATAGCAATGAATATATAATTGCCATGACCAATTACAAGACAATATTCTGATAAGTGTAATACGGTCACATAGCGAGAATAAGTAATGTGTCTCGATAGTTTCTTCAACAAAAAAAAAGAAAGGAATCTGCACAGAATTAATAACGGCCTCTGGGTATCCAGTACAGGAACATGTAGAGTTTGGACATTTTTGAAAGAGGCAGCTGAAAGAGCTTCCAAGGACGACATAAAGTGGGCGGGAAAATGTAGAAAATCAAGGAAATCGTTTCAAAGTTAGTACTTGTAAAGTTACAGCTAAAACATAAACAGTTAAAGCAGATGGGCTCTTAGTTGGCCTTAGTAGACACTAACTCAGACGATAACTGAGTCTGCAGAATTGAGTGCATTATGCTTATGCAGTTATTTTTATATTTTAAATAGAACGCATAATCTAAAAACTAATCGTACAACATCTGTTATTAAAACATATGGTTTGCAAGATAAGCCAAATGTCATTGTGACACTTGATCATTTAATTTGTTATCTTTGTTGTTTAGTATTATTTTGTTATTTTATTTATGTATATTATTCTACGAGTAGGTGTTTCTGTCGCATGATGTAAGGGGAATACTCAAGTTTAAACTTTAATTTTTTGATTTAATATTGTTATTTTCGTGGGATCAATTAAGATACTGAAACATGTTTTTATAATTAATATTATTGTTTTCATTTTCAAGGACAAAATCTTCTGAAACTTTTTTAAAACATTTTTGTCATTCTAACTGTATAGATGTGCTGAAAATTGTTTTAAAATTTTAAAATTATTTTTTTAATTTATACTCACTATCAAGATCTTCCTGAACTTTTTTTAAACTAATATAATTTGTATACTCACGGTCAAAATCTTCTGAAGTTTTTATAAAATGTAATAATACTGTTTTCACACTCACGGTTAAAATATTCTGAAAGCTTTTTTAAAATTTAATATATCTGTTTTCCATACTGACGGTTAAGATCTTTTGAAATGTTTTAAAAATTTAATATTACTGTTCTCATATTAACGGCCAAAATCTGTTAATAAAATTAATGGTATTGTTTTCATACTCACTGATAAAATTTCAATAAACTTTTTTGTAATAAGTGTTGCTGTTTTCATCTCACGGTTAAGAGCTCAAATATTATTTTGTTTTTTAAATTTTGTTTTTTAAATTTTGTTTTTCTTGTTAGGGTTTCCTGGGATCTCTTCCCCTTGCAATACATCACGCTTCAAGATAAATACACTTTATACTGGCCATCTATTTTTTGTAAGCCATTATCAAACTTTGACAACCCTGCTTTTTTGTTTTACTGGTTTATGTTCTAAACATTGTCTACCTGTCCTTACTGTGACACTATAAAACCCCATCTTTTCCCCCGGTGCTGTTGTTTGCTATAAACATTTTTGTCACTCTTATTAAACCAAAAGAAGCATTGAATCGGAATAAATGTTTAGTGAGATCCAAACAGATGCTAAGAGGGTTTTCGTAAAAATCTTTCTACTTTCGGCTACATCGTACGGATTAGAGTGTTGAGGCTAATAAAATGTGCACAAATGAAAGCCAAGTTTGAATCCTGACGCTAAAGCTCCATTCTCCAGCATCTTCATTCATTAAGCAAAGAAAAGGTATCGGATAGATTGTAAGACCGGTATAGTGAATAGAGATTGGAGGTGTTAGCTAGGGGATCAGCTGCTAAGACTTTCGGATTGGTGTGTTAATCGGATAGGGGAAGAACGGAGAAAAGGATTTATTGCTAAAGTGGAAGGGTTCTGAAGTGAGATCCCCTTAGAAGGGAGAGCCTTATTAAATAGCTGTTATTGAACAGATTTGTATACAAACTGCCTCGATATATCTTAATGTTCATCATATAAACCAAATAGATAAAACTTACTTATTATATACTGACTATAAATGATATACTGATTTTCATTCAAAGTAACAAGAGACTCCTTTATGGATCTTTTCAAAAATATACGTAAAATGTTTTACTGACTTTCAAATTGTCTGACTAGGAATGTCTATTTCTTTTATACAAACTGACTAGATATGTAAATGGTTTTATTGTTTTAATACAAATTAACTAAATAAAGCTTTATGACTGTTTCATAAGCTAATTAGAAGTGCCTTAATGCTTTTATACAAACTGACTAGATAAGTAAATGGTTTTATTGTTTTAATACAAATTAACTAAATAAAGCTTTATGACTGTTTCATAAGCTAATTAGAAGTGCCTTAATGCTTTTATACAAACTGACTAGATATGTAAATGGTTTTATTGTTTTAATACAAATTAACTAAATAAAGCTTTATGACTGTTTCATAAGCTAATTAGAAGTGCCTTAATGCTTTTATACAAACTGACTAGATAAGTAAATGGTTTTATTGTTTTAATACAAATTAACTAAATAAAGCTTTATGACTGTTTCATAAGCTAATTAGAAGTGCCTTAATGCTTTTATACAAACTGACTAGATATGTAAATGGTTTTATTGTTTTAATACAAATTAACTAAATAAAGCTTTATGACTGTTTCATAAGCTAATTAGAAGTGCCTTAATGCTTTTATACAAACTTACTAGATATGTAAATGGTTTTATTGTTTTAAACAAATTAACTAAATAAAGCTTTATGACTGTTTCATAAGCTAATTAGAAGTGCCTTAATGCTTTTATACAAACTTACTAGATATGTAAATGGTTTTATTGTTTTAATACAAATTAACTAAATAAAGCTTTATGACTGTTTCATAAGCTAATTAGAAGTGCCTTAATGCTTTTATACAAACTGACTAGATAAGTAAATGGTTTTATTGTTTTAATACAAATTAACTAAATAAAGCTTTATGACTGTTTCATAAGCTAATTAGAAGTGCCTTAATGCTTTTATACAAACTGACTAGATATGTAAATGGTTTTATTGTTTTAATACAAATTAACTAAATAAAGCTTTATGACTGTTTCATAAGCTAATTAGAAGTGCCTTAATGCTTTTATACAAACTGACTAGATAAGTAAATGGTTTTATTGTTTTAATACAAATTAACTAAATAAAGCTTTATGACTGTTTCATAAGCTAATTAGAAGTGCCTTAATGCTTTTATACAAACTGACTAGATATGTAAATGGTTTTATTGTTTTAATACAAATTAACTAAATAAAGCTTTATGACTGTTTCATAAGCTAATTAGAAGTGCCTTAATGCTTTTATACAAACTTACTAGATATGTAAATGGTTTTATTGTTTTAATACAAATTAACTAAATAAAGCTTTATGACTGTTTCATAAGCTAATTAGAAGTGCCTTAATGCTTTTATACAAACTTACTAGATATGTAAATGGTTTTATTGTTTTAATACAAATTAACTAAATAAAGCTTTATGACTGTTTCATAAGCTAATTAGAAGTGCCTTAATGCTTTTATACAAACTTACTACAAATTACTTAATGGCTTTCAGAACAAACTGACTAGATACTACTTAATGGGTTCTACACAAACTGGCTAAAAATGTAAATCTCTTAATTGCTGTTTTACAAGTTTACTACATAAAGCTTTGTGGGTGATTCATAAGTTAATTAGAAGTGCATTAATGCTTTTATACATACTGACTACAAATTACTTAATACTTTATGGCTTTTATACAAACTGACTAGATACTACTTAATGGGTTCTACACAAACTGGTTAAAAATGTAAATCTCTTAATTGCTGTTTTACAAGTTTACTACATAAAGCTTTGTGGGTGATTCATAAGTTAATTAGAAGTGCATTAATGCTTTTATACATACTGACTACAAATTACTTAATACTTTATGGCTTTTATACAAACTGACTAGATACTACTTAATGGGTTCTACACAAACTGGCTAAAAATGTAAATCTCTTAATTGCTGTTTTACAAGTTTACTACATAAAGCTTTGTGGGTGATTCATAAGTTAATTAGAAGTGCATTAATGCTTTTATACATACTGACTACAAATTACTTAATACTTTATGGCTTTTATACAAACTGACTAGAAACTACTTAATGGGTTTTATACAAACTGACTAAAAATATAAATGTCCTAATTGTCTTTATACAAGTTAACTACATAAAGCTTTATGGGTGTTTTATAAGCTAATTTAAAATACCTCTTTGCTTTAATACAAACTTACTAGAAATTGCCTAAAGGCTTTTATACAAACTACAATTTTAAATGTTTGGTGTATCGTTTATTTTTGGTGTACAAGTTTTATTACTTTTACCGTGTTCCTCAAAACTTTCTGCATCGTCAGGTATAATTTCTTTTCCCAATATCAATTAAGTGTAGGAAGTAAATAAGAATAAACTTTGTTTTATTGAAGTTTTTACTTTAAAGAAGTAGTTATTTTATCAGACTATACAGCTTTGAAGAGTATTTTAATGTCTGTTTAGCTAATGATTAATAGAAAGGCTTCGAACAAATCACAGAGAAATGTGACATTAGAAATTAATTAATCAACGTTTCGACATTTAAACAATGTCCTCTTCAGGGGCATATATTAAAAAAAATAGCAATATTTTTTAAAAATAAACACGATTATTATAAATTATATATTCACAATATTAAAAAGAGCCTTATAACTACCAGTACTACCTTATAGCTAATATTGTAATTATTGAATAATGTCATTGCTCGTGTATGAGCTTTAAGGCCAACTTTAGTCATTCTATTTTGGATGTTATAAAGTATACATTTCACATTTTAATATTGTGAGTGAATAATTTTATTATAATAGTGTTAGACTACAGTCACATTTTCCATTAGCTGCTCCGAATTTCAAGTGAGCAGAACCCTTATTACAGTTTACTAAGTAGTTTTCTCTCCAATATTATTCTGCTTCGTAATATATAATCTAATCCAATCTATTTAGCTCTATTATTGCCTAATTGTTTCCTTCCATATTCGCCTTATATAGCATTACATTCTTGCCTTATGCTCGCAGGCTGTGCGTTACATTGTAGCCACACTATGGACGAGGAATTCGCCAGTTTTATTTTAGTCATGTTTGTTTGTTCTTTGACCTAACCACGTTATTTTCGTCTCGGTTGTTACTTGCTAGTCATGACTAAGCGCGAATCAATACGGGACATAAATCATGCAATAACGTTCTCACCGCGTTCGACGCCGCCAGCGCTATTATCTACACGTATCGAGTGACGCTAGAACACTTGACGCGTTATGTGCAGCCGTATTCCAGGTTGCGCTGTCAAGCAGGTGTTTAACCGCGCTTCTTCTGCTGATCTCCGAAACAATTTTACAAAATGTTCTCTTCCTTTGAGTTGTATTTTTAAAAAATTACATAAGCCTCTAAAGATAACACACGCGCATGAGTGCATTTCATCATGAACAGTACTTTGGGATATATGGGAGATTAGTGGAAGGAATAATCAACTGTAGAAAGCAGAGTCATAAAACTCTCCTGATACTGCAAGTGGGCAAAAACAATATGACAAAAATAAGCCGTGACAGATGTTTACCTCTTACTAATGCCTGTATATGTGAACCTTAGGTTGTGTGTTTTACCTTGGACATTGTACAAAGCACTTTATAAATGTTATTTTATGAAAAGGTTATAAATATTATTGTAAATTAAATGTATTTGCATTGATAATAATGAATATTTAACATGAAAAATGTCATTTACAGTGTGTGTGTGTGTGTGTGTGTGTATGTGTGTGTGTGTGTATGTGTGTGTGTGTGTGTGTGTGTGTGTGTGTGTGTGTGTGTGTATTTGTGTTTGTATGTGTGTGTATGTGTGTGTGTGTGTGTGTGTGTGTGTGTGTGTGTGTGTGTGTGTGTTTTCGTGTTTTGTGTGTGTGTGTGTGTGTGTATGTGATTGAAGAAAGCGAGTGTGTTTGTGTTAGTGTGTGTGTGTGTGTGTGGTAGTTTGTGTTACTGAATATGTGTGTGTGTGTGTGTGTGTGTGTGTATGTTTGTGTGTGTGTATGTTTGTGTGTTTTCGTGTTTTGTGTGTGTGTATGTGATTGGAAAAAGCGAGTGTGTTTGTGTTAGTGTGTGCGTGTGGTAGTTTGTGTTACTGAATATGTATGTGTGTGTGTGTGTGTGTGTGGTAGTTTGTGTTACTGAATATGTATGTGTGTGTGTGTATTTCTAAAGATTTTTTTTGACAACGCCACCATTCGTTTTTCTAGTTAAGAGTAATCCACCGACACTGTATCGAGATATCAATCTGAGCCTTTGCGTCTGTGTCGAACCTGGCTGTTACTATTTATAGGAGAAGGGGAGTTAATTTCAGAGGGTGTTTTAGGACCACACAAGTTTTTCTTTAGACGTATTTAGTTACAAAGGCGAGATATATTTAGCGACAGTCCAAGTAGTATGGGGATTTGTGAACGTGCACACTACAGCGTCGCCCGGGTGATATTGTGTTGTCGTAAGGGTTTATGTAGGTGAGACAGTTTTCTAATAAACACATCAGTTAGGTTTAAAGCAATAAAGCTCTTTTGTCTGAGTAACAGAAACCGTTCAAGTTGGCGGTTGAAAAGACCAGGTCACCGTCTTAGCAACCGCCTTAAGGGCAGTAATTGAATATTCTGTACCCATAAGGTACTTTGTATCATTATCTTACATTGGTTAGCATCTATGTTCGGCGTACCGCGTTCGAGCACACTCTGTATACGGCGCTATTGTGAAGCGTGTTTGTAAAATTCGTCTCGCCGCCATCTCTAAAAGACACCAATAAGATGAGAACCGCGTGGAATTCCAAGATGTCGGACCTTGGCAATGGAAATAACTGTCCCAGACTCTCGCTACGTTTGTCGTGTTGTGGCCTCTGATAGCTCAATTTACAAGATTAAGCACGGTGCGTTAATGTAACCAATAACTGACAGTTGGATAATGGGTCACAGGTATAGAGAGGCTTTAGAGGATACACTCTATAAAACGCTGTACATAGGCGCTAAACTTGAGAAAAGGAGGAATCTGTTTATATATCGACCTCATTCCTCACTCACATTCTCGATGACTGAACTTTATGATGACAGTCTCTAAGAAAACAAAAAAAGTAAAAATTATAAAATACACGCACTACATTTGAAGGTACTGTATAAGACACACGATACTTCATAAAATAAAGAATTTTTCATAAAACAGAGCACTAGGTTATATCACAAATTTCAAAAAACAGGATACAAAATAGCATAAGAACTAATAACAATTTACAATACAAAGTACAACAAAGATAAACTACAAGCACCAGGTGTATACAAATTAAACTCGCTGTAGAAAAGTGCAACAAATTCTACATTAGGCAAACAGGTCAAAGCTTCAAACAAAGAGTCGAGGAACACAAACAGAGCACCAACTCAACATTTTACAATCAAATAAAAGAAACAAGTCATAATTACACAGACATTTTAAATAACCTAGAAATCTTACACATCAACAAAAGGACCACACCTCAATACTCTAGAACAATATGAAATTTACAGACACACAAAAACACAAAGTACAAACATATTAACCGAACAAACCCTATACAAATCACACATAGTCTTTGATATTATCGAAAACCTGCCTTTAAAACCGTCACCGCTTAACCTAACAACTCCAACCAGAAGACACCTGTCTCAGTAAGTTTTTCAAATTTAGAAATTTTAAAGTTCGGAAAGTCATAAACAAATATTAAAAGTAATTAACATTATATATATATATATATATATATATATATATATATATATATATATATATATTACATATTAGAGATAAATTATTCGATTTGGTTGCGTTTCGTATTAAACAAATAATAAAATCTACTAGCCCTAGTTAACTAGTTGATACGCGGTGTGAAAGACGGAAAGACTGCCTTGTGTGCCGAAACGGAAAATGTACACTAGCATAGAAGGTATAGTCAACCGGTTAACTTACACTAGGGTATTTTATTTTGTTTTGTTTTGTGACAATATTTCCTAATCGGATATATTCTAATATAGTTGAATAAAAATGCAGTCGTTTCGTTAGTCAAATTTTGACATTGTAATTTTAAATAATTGAAACGTCGACATGGTTTTATATTTAAAGATACCTGATTGAGGATAACAATATAGTTATCGAAACGTTGCCAAATTTTTAATAAATGATACTTGATCCACGAAACAATCTCATTTTGATTCAACAAAAAGTTTTTTGTTAGCATACACATCATCATATTGTATTTTAGCTCGGATATTGTAATGTGTAATATAGGGTTTGCTATATAATGTGACATTTAGTTGTATGTTGAAAATACTGTTATTATTGTATTTTTTTGCGTCAGAAATAAGATTTTTTTTCTGTGATTCCGAGTACTTTCTAAATTGCCAGTTGTATAATAGTTTGCAATATCGTTGACTTAAAAGGACAATAAAATACCTAAATTACACTTAGACTTGATTTTTCAATTTAAATAAATAATATCTTATCCACAAATAAAAATTTTTATTTAAACTATATGTACATTTCAACTACAAAATATCTTCAGAGAAAATTATTATTGTGATAATTTATTAGTTGATGAATAACTATATGTCTGTTATTTTAAATATTCTAAAAATAATTTATCTACTTTGTTGTGCCGACCATTTCTTGTTAATGTTTAAAAAAATATTTTTGCCTGAAATATGAAGTATAAAATGTTACTAAGTCTAATCCCTAAGCTCGAAAAGTATTGGGGAAAACGTTGAGTAAGTATGAGCGAAAAAGAGTTTTCCAACCCTACGATTAGATCAAGGAAGGGTGCTTCGGGCTTGCAATTAAAGTGCATTGCATCCCGAGAATTATGAACTTGTCTCGGAGTTTCAGAATTACGTCATTAAGAATAGCTCAGAGGTTCTCTTACCACCTTATTTCTTTCGTATTTTTCTGTAAAAAGACCAGGCCTTCCTTTATTAAGCTGCTAATTTTGTCGTGTCCTTAATGATCATTGCAGCCTGTTATTGTTTCAAATTATTTTGTAGGACCTTTTCTTGTTTTTAAATGTTTCACTTTATTTTTGGTCAAGTAATTCCAGTGTTTAGAGAAACTACTGTGTTTGATAAACAGGAAAGGAACGCATTTAATACTGTATAGGAAAACCGCTAAAAATGTCCAAACAGTTTGAAACTGCAGGAAAGTTTACAAGAGTAATACTTATTTGATAAGTTTATAGTTACTAGAGATTTCCATTTGTTCAAGTTAGTAATACCCGCACACAGTTTTACACAATTGTTGTTCTTCATAGCCCTCACAGCTAGTGGCTAATGCAAAAATGGAAGCATGCTGCTATAATAGTTTTTATTAATAAATATCTACAGTTTATTTATAAGCCGATTATTGAGAGCCTATATGAAGCTTAATAGCACCATAAAGTAAAAACTAATAAAAAAGAAACAGGTAGCACGTGTAATTTCTGTGTGCTTTCAACTTTATTATTTATTTGACAACTATAAAAATTTGATTAGCTAAGGTACACTTTTACACTTCCTAAGGGAACTAATCAGGGAATCGTGAAGGAACTGTAGTTCCTGCAGGACACATATCTGTTTCAAGGACCCGACGTTGCCTACGTGACCCATGATTCGTCTCCTTTACCGGTACCAAGACAATTTTATGTTCATATCTTACTTAAACAATCAGCAGGAAACTGGTATCTGAGGGTTGCCCTCCCAATGATCAATACAGTGTAGGTCTGATTTAGAGATGCAACACTGTGCACTTGACCTCTGATCCTCCTTAGTATCATTAGTGGGTAATCACCTTTGTATGGTAGTAAAGCAGTGTAAATCTCCGAGTGAGAGATGCGATACTGTGCACAAGACCTCTGATTCTCTCTTATCTCTATAATTCTCCTCTAATATTCCTCTCTCTGAGACTGGCGTTCCTTGGTATCTGTAGCGCGTGCTTATCTTTGTATGATGTTGTTAAAGGTAAGTCCGAGAAATAGATCCAACACTGTGCACATGACCTCTGATCCTCCTTGGTATCATTGTTGGGTAATCACGTTTGTATGGTAGTAAAGCAGTGTAAATACTTGCATGAGAGATGCGATACTGTGCACAAGACCTCTGATTCTCTCTTATTTCTATAATTCTCCTCTAATATTCCTCTCTCTGAGACTGGCGTTCCTTGGTATCTGTAGCGCGTGCTTATCTTTGTATGATATTGATAAAGGTAAGTCCGAGAAATAGATCCAACACTGTGCACATGACCTCTGATCCTCCTTGGTATCATTAGTGGGTAATCACGTTTGTATGGTAGTAAAGCAGTGTAAATACCCGCGTGAGAGATGCAATACTGTGCACAAGACCTCTGATTCTCTCTTATCTCTATAATTCTCCTCTAATATTCCTCTCTCTGAGACTGGCGTTCCTTGGTATCTGTAGCGTATGATTATCTTTGTATGATGTTGATAAAGGTAAGTCCGAGAAATAGATCCAACACTGTGCACATGACCTCTGATCCTCCTTGGTATCATTGTTGGGTAATCACGTTTGTATGGTAGTAAAGCAGTGTAAATCTCCGAGTGAGAGATGCAATACTGTGCACAAGACCTCTGATTCTCTCTTATTTCTATAATTCTCCTCTAATATTCCTCTCTCTGAGACTGGCGTTCCTTGGTATCTGTAGCGTATGATTATCTTTGTATGATGTTGATAAAGGTAAGTCCGAGAAATAGATCCAACACTGTGCTCATGACCTCTGATCCTCCTTGGTATCATTAGTGGGTAATCACCTTTGTATGGTAGTAAAGCAGTGTAAATACCCGCGTGAGAGATGCAATACTGTGCACAAGACCTCTGATTCTCTCTTATCTCTATAATTCTCCTCTAATATTTCTCTCTCAGAGACTGATGTTCCTTGGTATCTGTACCGCGAATTATCTTTGTATGATATTGATACAGGTAGGTCCGAGTTATAGATGCAACACTGTGCACATGACCTCTGATTCTCTCTTATCTCTATAATGCTCCTCTGTTCTTTAATTCGTAGCGACTGACCTTTTTAGATATCAGTAGCGGGTAATTACCTTTGTTTGACGGTAAATCAGTGAGGTCCCCGAGTTAGAGATGCAACATTGTGCACAAAACCGCTGATACTCTCTCATCATTATAATGCTTCGCTGTTATTTCACTCTCAGCGACTGACGGTCCCTGGTATCTGTACCGCGAATTATGTTTGTGTTATGTTGATACAGGTAGGTCCCCGAATTAGAGAAGTAACAATGCGCAACTGAACTCTGATTCTCTCTCACCTCTATAATGCTCCTCTATTCTTCTTCTTTTAAGTATTGCAGATACACTGAACACCCATATAAGAGATGCTATCTTGGGAACATGTCCTTTGTTTTTCTCTCGCATCTATATTACTTTCGTCTTCCTTCACTTTTAGCTTCTTTTATCTGAAGCACGTTTCCCCTTTATGTAATGCTAATACAATCTAGTCCTACTTTTAGAGACGCTATCCTGCGCTCCATGACTTCTGCTTTACTCCCACCTCTATGTTGTCCCGCTGTTCTTTCACTCGTAGCGAATAACTCTTCCTTGTATTTGAAGCAGGTAGTCACCCTTATGTGACGCTAATAGAATCTAGTTCTACTCTTAGAGCCTCCGCACACGGATCGACGCTCGAAGTGGTCGACTCGAGACAAATCGCGTTCGTCTCTCCCCTCCACTCAAAGTCCTACGTCGCGTCGTGGCGTTGGAGTCCGCAGACGGGTCGTTTTGTGCTAGTCAAAAACCGAACAGTTCCTCGTCCCCTGCGTTCCTCGTCTCGTGCGATCGGTAGTGCACGGGATTTATCGAGAGGATCGTGCGATTCTACGTCATGGAGGTGATTATAATTTCATTTTCTTTCTTGTTTTTGGGCTTTATTAATTTTTACAGATTTATTTTAAATGATCGGTGAATGTTATGTTAGTTGATTGTAGTACTCGTAGTTTAATAATAGTAGTTTAATTTTTAATTAGTTGTAATCATTATTTATAATATAAAATTCTGAAAACATTGAACTTCTGGTTCTAGGTTTTTAATGTAAAATTCGTTGGGGAAATCGAAAAACACCCTGAACATTATATTTACAATTCCCACTAGAGTGGTGTATAAATCTTTCGACATTCTATAAAATGCTAAAAATTTAGTGCCTCTCTGTTCCAGTTCTTTTGCACCAACAAATAACCGAGTATTAAAATTACATTCAATATAAGGATGCACTCATAATCTACGTTGTATTCTTTTCAAGCGCCGGTACCACAAAAACATCACAGTCTTCCTCATCACTACTTGAACTGCTCATTTTTATTACGTTCTGGGTTTAAAAAGGCGGAGGAGGTCAGTATAATTTCTGCGCAGTAGCATTAATAACTCTGTATCGGTAAAATTGTTAATACAATATCTTTGCAAGTGCAATAATATCTAAGAATCGGGTAAAATGGTTCTCATAATTTCTGTGCAAATGCTATAATAACTCAGTATCGGTAAAATTGTTAATACAATATCTCTCCAAGCGCAATAATAAATAAGAATCGGGTAAAATGGTTCTCATACTTTCTGTGGAAATGCTACAATGACTCAGTATCGGTAACATTGTTAATACAATATCTCTGCAAGTGCAATAACACCTAAGAATCGGGTAAAATGGCTCTCATAATTTCTGTGCAAATTCTATAATAACTCAGTATCGGTAAAATTGTTAATACAATATCTCTGCAAGCGCAATAATAAATAAGAATCGAGTAAAATGGTTCTCATAATTTCTGTGCAAATGCTATAATGACTAAGTATCGGTAAAATTGTTAATACAATATCTCTGCAAGTGCAATCATACCTAAGAATCGGGTAAAATGGTTCTCATAATTTCTGTGCAAATGCTATAATAACTCAGTATCGGTAAAATTGTTAATACGATATCTCTGCAAGCGCAATAATAAATAAGAATCGGGTAAAATGGTTCTCATAATTTCTGTGCAAATGCTATAATGACTCAGTATCGGTAAAATTGTTATTATGATTTCTCCTCAAAGACTTTAATAACTCAGCGTATGTAAATTGGTAAATTGGTTCTTACAATGTCAGTGCAAGGGCAAGCAGGCTAGGTAAATTGGTCCTTACAATTTCTGTGCAAATGCTATAATGACTCAGTATCGGTAAAATTGTTATTATGATTTCTCCTTAAGGACTTTAATAACTCAGCGTATGTAAATTGGTTCTTACAATTTCTGTGCAAGAGCAATAATAGCTCAAGTTTGGCAAAATAGTATAGCTGGTCAAACGTAAGCTTGCTCATGACCTCGAAGGACGAGCATAGGCGAGGGGAAGGGTAGAGGAAGCAAAATATCGTTTCACAGACATTATAGTAAGAGATATAGTATTTATATTATTATAATAATATAGATTTGACAAGACCGACAAGCCGCTATAAATATTGTTTTATTTGGTTTCTCATATTAAACAGATCATTTAAATAAAGTATTGAACAAATTTACTTATATCCGTTTTCTAAATGACCGCAACATCTGTAATTTCTTAGCGATGGCCTTTAATGCAATACGCACTACCAAGACCTAATGTTTTTTTAATAGGACTAGCTTTTTGTTTTTTATCGATCGATCGCTGGACAGCTTCTGAGTGAATACCTATATTTTAAAATTTCGGTGCACGGGCAATAATATCTCAGTAGTTATGTTCGGTTTCAGGACATTTTCTGTTACCTTGTCTTATATTGGAACAAAAAAAAATAGTTATTGACTCGGTTTCGTGAAGTTTAATACAGTAGTGCAATAGTGTATTCAGGCTGAAAATACACTTGCTATTGAAATAACTGGGCCTGGAAGCGTGTATTGGCATTGCGGGTAACGCAACATCGCTGACAGACGCGGCCTAACGAGCGTCTATTCTAGCCCCAGATATTTAGAAGTTACGCCGTCTCAGCGGTCTGGAAGTTCGGCTTTATTCTTTATGAATGGTTATTGTATTTTTTTAAAAAGTTCGTTTCACAAGTACCTATGTTGGATAGTGACGAACAAAATCGTAAAATCGCTCAGGCGCCAGTTTATCATAATTACAAGCTTCAAGCTTTCGTCAGATGTAATGTTTCTGGTATATTTTATTTCGGCGTAGTTAAATATTTTACAATTTTTTTATTAACAAAAATTCAAAGTTGTCGTTTCACAATTAGTATGCAACACTTTAAAAGACTATTTGAATTTAATCATTCGTTATTTCAACTTATTTTTTCTATAAATTATAAACATTACGTTTACAACTAACGATATTTTCTATTTAATTGCTTACAAAGGTTTTCTAAAATCATACACTTATGAAAGTTTTTGACAAAATTAGGATAAAAGTTAATTTTTAGTGAATACAATCTTACAGTTGTGTTATAAGTTTTTAATGCCTTCATTACTAAAATATCTTGAACTGCGTCAGTGTGTAATGGCATCTACTGATACAGTGGTTCATTTTATAATCATTTACGGGGAAACTATACATTTAACAATATCGAAAGAATTATCTGTAATTGAATCTTGAGTATAAAATTGTTATTTATAAAAGCCTACGTCCTACCAATGGGCTTCGACTTGGAAACATTACGTTACCGTATTGTCGCGGAATGGATCGCATCTGTGTGTGTGTGTGTGTGTGTGATTCATCTGTGTATATATACATATATAACCTCAGTTGTTTTATATATATATATATATATATATATATATATATATATATATATATATATATATCGTGATATTTCACGTTGTCCATTATTTTTCCGATGCACTGACTTTATGAAGTTATTATTATTACTTGTAAATAATTTTTCGCACCACTAAGTGCAATAAGTTTACCTTGTGTGATGAGGTACCTTTTGGTCACTTGACCATTGTCGAATCACTGAGATGAATCACAGTGATTAGACAATGGTCAAGTGACCGAAAGGTACCTCATCACACAAGGTAAAATTATTGCACCTAGTGGTGGAAAAAATTATTTACAAATAATAATAACTTCATATATATATATATATATATATATGTACGTGTGTGTGTGTGTAATATATATATATATATATATATATATATATGTGTGTGTGTGTGTGTGTGTGTGTGTGTGTGTGTGTGTGTGTGTGTGTGTGTGTGTGTGTGTGTGTGTGTGTGTGTGCGCGCGCGCGCGCGTATGTAGGCTATGTATAACTCATTAGAATAATTATAAATATGAGACACACGAAAAATATTATCTACACTCTGACATACCAGTGTATATAAAGACCCTTCTTTTCCTCTCGCAAAATCACGCGGGATTTGTTACTTACTAGAAGTTTGTACATGCGGCCCAAATGTAGCCAGAAAGAGTCTTCTCTCCTAGATCTCTTGCGAAGCTCTCAGCGAAGAACAGTGAGTGGTAGTGACGTCACCACCTAGCAGCCAACCTTATACTTTAGAAGAATGTTTACTTACCTGCAATGGCTCAACCACTTAACTGGTTCAGGAGATATCTTATGAACTTTAGGACTTGAAAGGAAGAAGTGGACGAAGTTATGGAGAGGAAAGATTTCGAGAGAGTATGTTTTAGGTGATGATTGCTGTAAGTTATTGTGTCAGAAAATTCAAAAGAAAGGGAAAAAGGTAAAATTAAATGTTCTTCTTTTCAAAAAAAATTCGAACTAAATAATGATAATAAATGGCGAAGAGCATTTTATACTGACACTGACTTTAAAACATAAAGAGCTATTTTATGTAGCTCTTTTAAAATATATAGAAGATAATTTTTAATTAACAAAAACACACGTAAGGAAGAGCGCCAAATTAAAATAGATATAGATTTCATAAAAAAATACGTTTTTTTAGAAATTCAACGCTTTGAATAGTGGTGACAAAAATGGAACATTAGCTAAAGTTATAAAAATTTCCTAATAATAAAATTAATAATTTCCTTCATGTTACATTGATAACTCACCTCATTGACATTTACATTGATATCCCACCTCCTTCATGTTACATTGATACCCTACCTCCTTCATGTTACATTGATACCCCACCTCCTTCATGTTACATTGATACCCCATTTCTTTCATGTTACATTGATACAACGCCTCCTTCATGTTACATTGATACCCCACCTCCTTAGTGTTACATTGATATCCCACCTCCTTCATGTTACGTTGATACCCCACCTCCTTAGTGTTACATTGATAACCCACCTCCTTCATGTTACATTGATACCCCACCTCCTTAGTGTTACATTGATACCCCACCTCCTTCATGTTACATTGATAACCCGCCTCCTTCATGTTACATTGATACTCCACCTCCCGCATGTTACACTGATACCCCACCTCCTTCATGTTACATTGATACCCCTCCTACTAAAAGTTACCGCGGAGGAATGGGTTTGTATGTAAAATGCGATCCAAAAAGGTTTTTTAGTTTAATCTTTTTCTCAAAATTGTTATCAAAACGTTAATTAAAACTTTTATAGAGATGATTTGAACTAAAGGACTTTGATAGATCCGGAAATGGAAATTAATATTGTAATTAAAGGTAAGTTAATTTTCGTAAAAAATCTTCAAAAGACAGTTTAAATGTAACTGAATATAAACCTTTACATTGCAAAAATCAAAAACATGTTGATGACGTTTAAGTTATCATACCTGATTGCGTCATATTGCGTAATGAACTACTCTTAAAAACTACATGTTTTTACTCAAATAACAAAAATAACAGAAAAACACAAGAACAGTTCTTTAAAAAAAAACCTTTTTTATTAATACAAAAGTCGATAGTTTATTAGAGAATAATTTCCCCAAAAAGTATTCAGTTTTTTTTTTTTGGGGATTATTTTTTAACTCCAAACCCCTTTACAGTTTTAATAAGTTAATTTACAGCACGCTAATCCATCTACTTTAAAATTTAAGTAGATGCTTTTAGGGTGGATATTGGTTTTTTTCAAACATATGGAAAAGATGGTACAATTTTGTAAGGTTCAAGATGGCGCCCATTTTGAAGTTTCTAGAGCGGCAAGTTTTATTTTTAATTTCTAGTATTTGGGAAAAATCACCTGTGAATTTTAAGGAAATAATGCAGAACAACCTGTTCCTTAAAGTGATAACAAAGATATCCATACATTTACTTAAACTCATTTATACATTGACTGCTTTTTCAAAAATAACAAAATGTTTTAAGAGTATACTTTTTACAAATCTGAGTTTCTCTTATTCTATAATGGGGCTGGAATGTCTTATTTTATAAAAACTTAATTTCTACAAGTAAATTACATCATCCAGACCATAACCGGTGAAACTGACTTTTCGATTAAATTACTAAAGTTTAACCAAAAAAACTACAAAATATAACATACCGGTAATTATAAAACTATTAAATTGAAAGGCTTTCAACTCAAGTTATTTAATTTTTCAACATAAAAAAACAATGTATTACATTTTTCTCTATATTAACATATGGAAACTAAATAATTACTGTGTGTAAACTGATATTAAATTTAATGGTATTTTATATTTAATATTTTTTGTTAATTTCTTAATCTGCTTCTAATAAAAATCAATTTAATAATTTTGAAAAATGTCTTGCATTATGTCGTGAATTTTTGTTCATAAATTTCCAGAAAATTTAAATATAGCTCACTTAAATGCCGGGACATTTTTATATTCAATTAAAGTCAAATTAAACATGCTATAGCGCCTTTGATTCTAAAATACTAACATAACTTTTTTTTCTTTAAAGTTTTATAATAATTGATGTTTAAATACTTATAATAAATAAAACATAACCATTTTTGAGGTTACATACAGTTTGATAAACTAATATATTGCAAAAGTCCCAAAATATATCTTACCTTAGTGAATGTCCCACCTATCCCAAAGGCGCACGATACGATATGATATGGATTTTTGTACAGCTGAAGGTACGCTGCAGTATGCCTCCAGACTGCAGCGCTCGTGCGGCGTCTCGGAGAACTAGCCTGGAGTGGGGGCTCCAGGGCCTAGACTATTACCCGTTAATAAATTTATCGTTGAAAGTGAATAGCGAAAAACGTTCGGCGGATAATTCTGTGGAAATAGCCGTATCAACGAATCGAAATAGGCATGGCGCGAATAGTATGTTTGCAAACACATAATACCTAGGTAGACTAGGTAAAACCATTTGGAAGTTTTTTATCCAATACTCAGATATTTTTAAATAGACATTATTTAAATAATTTTAACACACACACCATATGTATTAAATATGGTGATATGTTTTCTTGTAATATAATTAATAAATTTAAAATATTTCAAAAACAAGAATACATTTAATGAATATATTTATTCAAAGCTTTTCGCCGATAAAATAGTACCAGCATCTTCAGGAAAAAAATTATCTTATCAAATATTTTTACAAATTTAAATCATATGTGCTACAAACGACCATATGTTTATAAGTATTGCACTTTATGTAATTTTTTCTATAACATCAATGATCTTATAAATAGTTTGTTGCCTTCATCTCACTTGAATTTGTTCATCAATTATTGTGTCTTTAACTTTATGCTTATAAATTTCCAATGTTTCAAATATATTAATTTTTAATCCTTTATTTAATTCTTTTATTAATTTCATATTTTCTATTTCCGGAAACTCGTGTCCATTATTAATACAATGCGTAGCTAAATTTGATTTGTATATTTTTGGTTTGATATAAGCGTATCAAAAGAAAGATACAAATAACATTTAAACGCTTATATCAAACCAAACATATACAAATCAAATTTAGCTACGCATTGTATTAATAATGGACACGAGTTTCCGGAAATAGAAAATATGAA
Source organism: Prosapia bicincta (assembly GCA_036971475.1). NCBI lineage: Eukaryota > Metazoa > Arthropoda > Insecta > Hemiptera > Cercopidae > Prosapia > Prosapia bicincta. The sequence continues at coordinate 82,269,066 of JBAIZL010000010.1, read as the reverse complement.
ATTAATAAAAGAATTAAATAAAGGATTAAAAATTAATATATTTGAAACATTGGAAATTTATAAGCCTAAAGTTAAAGACACAATAATTGATGAACAAATTCAAGTGAGATGAAGGCAACAAACTATTTATAAGGTGATTGATGTTATAGAAAAAATTACATAAAGTGCAATACTTATAAACATATGGTCGTTTGTAGCACATATGATTTAAATTTGTAAAAATATTTGACAAGATAATTTTTTTCCTGAAGATGCTGGTACTATTTTATCGGCGAAAAGCTTTGAATAAATATATTCATTAAAAGTATTCTTGTTTTTGAAATATTTTTAATTTATTATATATATATATATATATATATATATATATATATATATCATTTAATTAATAAAGTATAAAAATGTACACACACACACATACACACACACACACACACACAAACATTCACACACACACACACACACACACACCACAAGCATCATATATACATACATTTTTATTATTATTATATATATATATATATATATATATATATATATATATATAAACAAATTATTTTTTTTGAGTTGTTCATTATCTGGAGAGAAGACAACACCCTAGTGGGTGTTGAAGAGAACCAAGAGAAAATGTCATTGTCTCATTGGCAATAAACCTATGTTTCAGAGACCTTTATAGATGTAAGATCAATATCGCATATCACAACGCTGAATGTTGCAATAGCTATGGGTACTGTAACTGTTGCCACTATTCTTTGTTAAGGAAAGGATTTTATTTCAGTGGATCAGCTAACCCTACATACAGAAGGATGATAAAATGTCTTTTTTACCGTAAAATATTATGTTCAATTATTAAAAAAAAGGTTAATTTTCATATCGAATTCAAATATTATTTCAAGACAGTTTTATTATGAAACGAGATGACAGTGAGACTTAGAATTATAAATGTAAATGCTTAAACAATGACGTAAAGGCTTTTATACCCATCGTCGTTTGGCAAAGGCTGCATATTTGAGAAATAAAACTCTTAGAGAGCTCCTAATGGACTTACCATGGATTATATCCATGAGGGACTCCCTGCAAAAGAAGAAGAAGTTCTTAACGATGTCAATTTGTTTTTATAAAATTGTAGTTTGTGAAAATGGAAATTTTAAGATTGCTTTTAAGACTGTTATTTTTACAAGCCTTTAACGTGATTTTCTAAATTCATACCAGTCTGTATATGTTCTTAAATTTAATATTCATTGAGTACTCAATTTTAATATATTTATTTTACGAAAGAAATTTAAATCATTTATTTGTCAACTTGTGTATAATTTCAAGTGTTAAAATGGTGTAAAATATCATTTAAAATTTTGCCTTTGAAGATATGAAATACCTCTAGGTCCCTCCTGGCTGTCAATACCTGGCCTAGATGGAATTTTGTCTGAGTTACTAATTTTTCTGAGCTTAGTAAAAACAGTATAAGTTGAAAACTAATTTCAAAAATTTATGGAGTTTTATAAATTTTTTATATTATTTTAAACTATAGCTCCAAGACTCATATTATAGACCTACGTCATTGGGTCATTTTCTGATTTGTAATCTATTTTTCGAGTACTCTGGTATTTTGTCAAAGCTTGGTAATGAATTCAGTTTACAAAGCCAAATACTAAAAATTTCGTTCAGTGTGTCATATTAGACTGGTGTAAGCGCATCACTGATGATGCCAATACGGTCGCTGAAAATATTCTGGATTTTTAACTAGTGTTTATTGAGAGTTTGAGCGATGTTGTAGTTTTTATTTTTATCTATTTATCATTGTAGTATCCAGTTACAAATAACTTATTTTATGTGAATAAGTTTATTTCATAAGACGAATAAGAGAACTAATTTCCACGTACTGCAAATGTTTAGACCAACACACGTTGATTAGGCTGTGATTAATTTCCCTTCTGCCGCCCACTTTGCACGGTTCATTTCATCGGTCTTTCTAGAAAGCTTCGGCTCGTTCTTAGGCTCTTTCTGCACCGGTCACGCTCCAGTATATCCTCGTACTAGATACCCAATTATTGTAGGTCATTCCTTTATGCTTATTGAAACAGCTGCTACGCCTACCTTGGCGCGCGCGCAATACGTGACTATAAAAACTTCTTACACCTTCCGGTAATGTACCTATCTGCCATTATGTATAGCAAGTAGACATCTCTCTTCGTCTTCACTGAGAGAAGGTTGCCCCTATTCCCAACACGGTGGAATCATTTCCTCATTGTAGCCGTAACCTTCCTTAGGAGTGTAACGGGTTATAGCCCCAATAGAGAATACGTCTGGATCAGATACACACTACCATGTACACGTGATGGATTTCCCCTGTACTCTTTATGTCCCTACTTATATATATAATATGTTTTCTTGTTTAATAATCTAAAACAACATTGGTTATTCAAATACAAGAAAATTTATTAATTTATATTCAAAGTTTTTCGTTGATAAACAGTACCAAAATCATCAGGAATGAATAATACAATAATGCAAGATATAAAACATATGTTAAATTAGAAATAGAAATGCATTCTATTTCTAATTTAATGTTTTATATCTTGCATTATTGTTTTATTCATTCCTTACTGTTTATCAACGAAAAGCTTTGAATATAAATTAATAAATGTTCTTCTATTTGAATAACCTATGTTGTTATATATATATATATATATATATATATATATATATATATATATATATATTTAAACCTTTCCTATTCTTCGGCGCTATAATACTAATTGTCTTAAAACCAAATCAAAGAAAAACATCCGTCACCGGTCGTTGTTCCTCCACCAAAACTGTATTCTTTATTACAGGTTATCTAAGTTTCTGAAGGATGACTTGTATCAAGAGCGCATATAAGGGGGCCGGGAGGACCTCTCCTCTCCTGAAATATATAATATGGATCATTTAGTACACATTTAATCAAGTTAAAACTAGATCCAAAATCAAAAGGTATACCAAATTTTTATAATTAAAAGCATTATTTATCAAAATTAATTTAATTAGAATGACAATAATTAATAGGATGACTACAACAGAATTACTTACCAGTAAAAGGACTAAATTCAATTTATTATGCATTTAAGCAACTAAAAATATTGATGCATGTAATTTGTAAAATTTAGTATTAGTTTTCTATACACTTATGAAACACATTGGATTTTTTTAAAAAAATTTCATTATCCGATATAATAATAAAGATACGTTCTTTGTGTAAAACATTTAATGTATTATAAAGTTACATACTTTTTTTGTTTATGGTAATTTATTTCTCAAACCCTTGAGTCTAATAGATTTTACTTATAATTTACTATTTTTATTTTTAGTTTTCGAACTTTTTTCGATGAATTAAATAATTTTCTCGGATAGTGTTTTATCTGAAGCCTTTTGTCTCCGTTAACTAATTTCCTAATGTGAAGTCATAATGCTAACAAACACTCACTCACACATATACACGCGCGCGCGCGCGTTTTCGTTCACTGTGTAAATGTTCTAATCCTAGGCATCACAAATATTTAATACTACGATATTTTAGTAATACAAACGCCCGCAAACGTGTGCGTTGAAGTGTGCATAACCTCTTGGACGTTTTACTGTATATATATAGCCAGTTACGTTATTAAACCAGTTAGTTTAATTAGGAAGCAGGTTTTGAGGCAATAGTTTGGTATGCCTCGGATTTTAATTTTTAAACTCTTTCTATTTCTAGTACTCTTTCGGAAACGTTCACTTTATGCTTAACCCTAAGGAATGTTTTTTCTACAGGATCTCAATCTTTGTAGTTCAATTTTATATTTCTGTGAACATGTTTTATCGATAAAGCTTTCGCCATCACTCACTTAAGTACCCTGAATTTTTCAAATTAAACTCTACGTAAAAATAATATTCCTTAATGTATTGAACTACCTTCAGATGCCGATAATGAAGGCCGGTTGCTATAATCACGATGGCACATATGCTCATGGCTTTCTCGCCCTGATGACGTAAATACTCGTGGGAGTTGCGGTTGTATCAGTTTCAATCATCACCCCTTTAGATTCTGTAAGCTTGTTAATAATACACCTATGGAAATTAGGTTAATGTGTCGATCGATTGCTCGACATTATCTCTCTTGACGAATCGATCCTTGGCAGACCGACCTTCAGGGCTTTTGTAACTTAAGATGAAACGAATAACTTTGAATTTCTGAATCTCAAACGTTTTTCTATTAGCCACTTACTGTCCTTGTATCATTGCAAAAGCTTAGCTTTTCTATGGTCATCATTGCAAATGTTTAGCTTTTCTATGGCCATTTACTGTTCTTGCATCATTGCAAACGTTTAGCTTTCCTACTTTCCAGTTTCTGTCATTGTATCATTGCAAAGGTTTAACTTTTCTACTTCCCACTTTCTGTCCTTTTATCATTGCAAAATTAAGCTTTTCTACTGGTTACTTACTGTTCTTATATCATTGTAAAAGTTTAGCTTTTCTACTGGTAACTGGTCGTTTAATGTTCTTGTATCATTGAAAAACATTAGGCTTTTCTACTGGCCACTTTTTGTCCTTGCACCATTGAAATCGTTTAGCTTTCTATTGTTCATCCTTGAATCATTGCAAAGGTTTAGCTTTTCTACTTCCCATTTTCTGTCCTTGTATCATTGAAAAAAAATAAGCTTTTCTACTGGCCACTTTTTTACCTTGCACCAATGCAAACGTTAAGCTTTCTATTGTTCACTTACTGTCTTGCATCATTTCAAAGGTTTAGCTTTTCTACTTCCCACTTTCTGTCCTTGCTTTATTGTAAAACTTTAGCTTTTCTACTTTTCACTTACTGGCCTTGTTTCATTGCAAAAAATTAGCTTTTCTACTGGCCACTGATCTTATATAATTGTAAAGATTTACCTTTTCTACTTCCCACTTTCTGTCCTTGCTTCATTGCAAAAACTTAGCTTTTCTACTTTTCACTTACTGGCCTTGTTTTATTAGAAAATTTTAGCTTTTCTACTGGCCTCTTAGTGTTCTTATATAATTGCAAAGTTTTAGCTTTTCTACTGCCCACTTACTCTCTTTGAAACATTGCAAAAATTAAGCTTTTCTACTGGACACTAATTGTCCTTGCTTCATTGCAAAAGTTTAACTTTTCTGCTGATCATTTACTGTTCTTGTTTTATCGCAAACATTTAGTTTTTCTACTTAACCACTTACTGTCTTTGCATCATATTTTAAATCAAAGTCGATTGGTTTTGGATTTCTCTGAGGATGAAGAGACATTTTAATTCTTGGTTTCATTGTTTTTCCAAATGTAGATATATATTATACTTCTGCTTTTGGCTAAATTTAAGTGTGTTGTATTTATATGAATGAAGCTGTAATATTATGGGTTATATTCTGAGACGGACGCCTTTTCTTTATGCCCGATGTCTTAGAAATGTGTAAACACTTCCTGAACTGAATCTGAAATTATCCGATTTTACCTGATGGAATGGAGAAAGAAGATAGACCGGACGGGGAAGAGAAATGCATAGACTAGTTTTACCTGTACTTACGGTGGGGTGGTGAGTTTATGGAGCAAGCGGAGTTCAAGTAAGTAGGCAATAGCATTACTTACATTAAATCAGTGTATTAATAGCACGAATAGTAATCAAAACCAAATATTAATAACACTAAATTATATATTTATATACAGTTATATAAAAAGTTTCAATATTTTTTTAAAAACATGTAATAGAACTCATCACTCAACTCAACTCATCACATATGTTAGATTTTCAACTTTATTTTACTTTTGGCAGTACGTGACCCCATAAAACCCCTTATATCCCTTAACAGAGGATTTTATCCCTTCTCTTTAATGCTCTCCATATTCATGATTCTTTGCTATATATCATACTGGCCTATCGCCTTAAAACGTTTTAAAATATAAACTACACTAATGGTTTTTATTAAAAACACACATTTTTACAAAAACAAATGCCATATTTATATAATTTTCACTATGTTGTATTTAATCACAAAATAAATTTATATGGATTTGGACTTTTTTAAATAAATAAAAACTCTTAACCACAAAAACATTTTATTTGAATCCACGTAACCATTTCGACTGTACGCAATTATCTTCAGAGGAAATCCTAACAAAAATAACTTATAATAATAATAATAATAAGAGTTGAATAAGTAATGATCAGGTTGAACATCGAGTCAAAAGAAATTGTCTCTATATTCAACTGGCTTATTATTTAGTCAATATTTATCTCGAGTGCTCAAGTAAACAAGAATAATAACAAGGGTTTTCTTGTAATAATTCCTCTGACATAAGTCCGATGTACATAAGAAATGTACTTAAGGATTTTAATACAAATTTTTGGGGTTAGGCCGTTTTATTTATTTAAAATAGAAAATCACATCTCAGTTGCTCTAAGTTGTTATTAAGAATATGGATGATATATACTTTTCTCAAACCAGTTTCTTAAGAAGTTCCAATCCTTAGATTGTCATTGAACTGAGCCTTCAGAAGTTGTTATTTTATATTATAATGATTTTACTATACAATGCTGTATTACCATTACAACTTAAAACAATGATCTGAAAATACGAGACTAAATTATTAATGGCTATAAGACTTTAATTGATTGAAGAATTGGATTAGTCCATCCAGTGACCTTTATCAATAAAACCTGTGGATCTCTTGGATGAGGCATTCATGCTAAACACCTGGCACCCTTGAAGCTTCTCGTGTCAAAGCAGTTTTAGGGCTAAGTAGAGGTTTGAGTATTGATATACGCGCTTTTTATTGGTTATCAATAGGATTTCGATTATACCCCATCAGAAGCGAGTCGATATTCCCGAACCAACTGAAATTGGCAGAAGAACTGCATAACTTATCGGCAGAAATTATTAATAGTAGGGAGCAAAATGTACGCCGTCTGTCTTAGACATATTTAGGAAGCCGTGGTAGTCTGGGGTTTTTCCTACCTCTTACGATGCGTTTGGCCGTGTTTTATGTTGTTTTACTCAGTAAGATATTATTTTCTCCTATATTCACGATATTTAGACTGATTAATATTTCATTGATAAACACTGGAGGTCCTCTGTTAAATACCTTGGGGTCATCCTAGATAAGCGCCTGTCCTTTTCCTCTCAAGCTTCCTCAGCTCTTACCAAGGATAGAGCTATCCGTGCTAAGCTCTACCCTCTCTTCTGCCGTAGAAGTACCATTCCTTCGTCCCGTCCTCACCTATGCAGCTCCTGTCTGGTGGCCTCTTTGCCCCAACACGTCTCGGAAATCTCTTGAGTCTTTCCAATCCTCTTCCCTCAGACTTCTCTCCAACTCTCCTTGATTTCTATCAGATGACACCATCCGAAACTCCCTTCGCTCCCCATCGCTGGCTGTTTTTGTCAGATCCCTCTCAGCGAAGCTCCTCGACAGTGCCGAAAGCTCGTATTACCCAAACCTTAGGGATCTCGCAAACTCAGTTGGCCAGTACAAGTGTTTAAAATAAACGTAGTCCCCCAGAATAAAATCCTTATTACCGTCCCACCCAAAAAAAAAGTCCTGCCTTGCAGATGCCCTTCCTACATCCAGCCCCTACCAAACGCCCTGTTCCCATAATCCTACACGCAGCCATTGTCGGTGACAGACGCTGCATAACCCCGGGGGCCACCAAACCCCCTTTTTCTCTGACTAACTGACTGATTGATAAACAACTCCTCTGCGGATTGATTTCTATAGTCCCTTCTGTCCACTTTGCACCATTTCCTCGGATCACTTTTAGTATTTATTGGAAAAGATCACTCCTTAAGGCAGTACCGATAGTCCCAAAACGGCTAGAACTCCTTCTGAGGGGAGGGGGTTGAGTCTTGATAATCAGATGGAAAATTGGGAGTTAATTTCCAATCATTTTGCAAAATGTTGAAAATTAAATTCCTTTTTAAGCCATTCTGACATTTCAACACATACATAAGTTGACAAAACACGTGAATTAAATTTCTTTCCAATTTAAATATATTCCAAATTTAAATAGTGCTCAATTAATTAACATTACTCGTGCACAGTGTGGTATTTATTTAGATATTCAAGTTGAAAATTAGTATTAATTTTCGCAAAAAAGTATTAAAAGCAAATTTAAATTTTTCATTGCTTACAATCGTAAAGAAAATACTAGTCTAGAAGTTTTCTTTGAAAGTTCATTAAGAATGTCTTCCTTTGTTACAGCAATTCTCTAATGGATATAAGTCATATCCAGGCTATTTAGGCCTCAAATATGCGGTCATCATTAAGCAAAGCTACGCACATTGTACACGCATGTTTATTATCAACTCCAAGGTCAGCTCTTTTAAACAGTTTTATCTTCAAATTATAATATTTTAATTTTCCTGTGAAGATTTTAAATAATATGAAATTTGCTTTAAATTCGCGATTTTTAAATATGTTTTCAGCTTATAAAAGATTTTTAAAAACTTCATAATCCTACTGTATGTGGGCGGTTAGCTAATTAGACAAATAGCTAAGATCATGTGAATTCGTCTGTGCTCTATGACCGCACAAATATAGTAACCTAGTGTAATGGGCCTTTAAAAGAGCTCATGAGACGGACGTTTGTTGCCCATGTCCAAATAATCCTACAAATTAAGCCGTATGTATTCTACTTTATTTCTAAGTGCTTTTTCTTTGAAATATGTATACATTTGATTTCATCTCTCTTTCTCGGCGCGCACCTCTCTCTTAATTTAACCTTGTCAAATCCCTGCGTCTAGGCTTTATGTTATTTTCAAATACAATCAAAATTCTTCCCTTGTACTATTGTTTGTCGCAGGTTTCTTTACTTCGCGGCCGAATCTGGAGTCTGGAAAATTTGCAATTACATTCACGAGATCAAAAGAACGTTTCAATGGAATAAGTAGTTGAATGTAAAACTAGCATTTCCTTGCAGTGTATTTTCTCCCTTTTTAACCTCTTTTACGTTTAATAAAATGAGCAGTTTTTGTAATACTTTACAAAGACTGCATCAATCCCAACTTCAAATGGATGTTGATGAAATCCTGATAAAATACTCGTAAAAATGTTGAACTTTGATTTCAACTTGTTCAATGAATCAACTTCAATTTTTTCGAATATTATTTGAAAATAAATTGTAAACGAAAACTAATATTATGTGTAGCAAACCACTTTGTGGCAAATTTGATATCAAATAGTGGTTGACACATTAGTTACCCCCGTACCAACACACTCCTTTACCAAAAACATTTTCAGGAATGTTGCACTTTGTCATATCACGATACTATATAGGGTACTAAGTTATATTAAAATATAGGTATAAAGTAACCGGTATAGATAGGTTTTGTTATAAAAACACATATTTTATTTAAACTAACCGGTTGCTGAAGTGAAGCAGTTTTCTTCCATCTGCGCGTTAATTCACATCTGGTTGTGGTGAAGGGAATTATGGATTTTTTAAAGTATTATTCGTTGTTATCGTGGATATTTTATAGTCAAGTATATACTTTGTAAAATGTACTTATACTTTACCTAGTAATAAACTATCCTCGGTTAGGAAAGGTTGGGTTATTAATAAAATACTTTTGCTTACGTAAGCTAACCGATTGTTGAACTAGATGTTCGTGTTAGAGAGTTTTTTTTAGAAGCAAACCTGATACTTTGTTTCTATATTATCAAATTACTATATAGTAATTTATTGCTTTATTATACAGTTTTATAAAAATACCTTTAGCTTATATAGTTTCGTGTGTTTATATTTTTGCATATTGTAACCATTATTTATCGATTGTGGCATTTGAAATTATTTTAGTATTATTCAGAATGTATCTTCAAGTAGGATATCCAACAACGAAAAATGTTGACATTTATACACTCTTTGTCAAGTATTATACATTTTACTACAAAGCTAGTACTGAATCAATTGCAATATAAATGGCTACACATTAAATTACAATATAGCAAAGACTGTAATACAGAGTCAAATCTGGTCGTTTGGTTTAAGTATCAGTAACGTTCAGTGGTGATTGTACCTCCGACTTGCCTTGTGACTGTTCAGACCTGGACTCATATTTAGTCCTTCTTTCTATTCTACGAAAGGCTAACCCATTGCAGCTTCATGAAGTCGGAACACTTCAAGGTCTTAATAGTGCGTGGCTGGGGTAAAATATTTAATCCATTTTTATCTAACGTTTTCCACTCCATACTCACGGCCAAATAATTGTGTTTTTAGCATCCGTATATAAATACCAGGTGACAGAATGGTGTAGTTGTAGATCACGTGACTACTATCCAGGTTTTGGGTTAGATCGGTATCGCCAGGTGATTGCCTATGGTGTTACCTATGCCAAACCTATGGTGTTAAGGTAGTTACGCGTATTTTGACCATATTATCTTCCTTGAATAACGTTTGGTTTATGTGAGGAGTCTCTAGCCTGCATTGCTTAAACTTTGTCGTTGGTATAAAGATGGTCATTATTATTTCAATTTCTCCTTCAACCAAATAAAGACCTATTTACAACAGGTGTATCTATGTTTAGCTCTTAGATCGTCGGACAAAATTCAGAAACACAAGAGACTTGCTTACAACGACCTATCCGTACTTATATTATGAATCAATGCACATTTTTTACCCTATCATCCAGCTGGTTACGTATTTTATTAAATTATTTTCTGCTACTATAATCTTTGTAATTTAATTTAATCTTTATTGTTTTAATTTCAGCTCCTTACCCTCCTGCGCTTCCGGTAAAATCTTACTGAAAATCTTAAACCTTTTTCGGTAAGTTTTATATTTAATTATTTTGTATCTGTTTTAATTTTTTATAATTAAAAAATAATTTATTATTATCTTAATAAAAGTATTTTAATACTGTAATTAGTTATAGTTTTTACACAAGCTCCCTCTCTCTCTCTCTCTCTCTCTCTCTCTATTTCACGTGCACACACACACACACTACGTATACACATACACACACACACACACACACACACACACACACATATATATTTATATATATATATATATATATATATATATATATATATATATATATATATATATATATATATATATATATATATATATATATATATATATGTATGTATGTGAACATTTTATTGTTATATGTTCATTACTATATAACCATCTTTTATAAAATGGTTATATTTGCTTTCCCACATTTCTTTATACAGGAATATGTTTTAACTACAAACTGCTCTAACCATCATTATTAGCATTATCAAGAGGATGTTATAATGTCGCGTGTCAACACAATAGTCAAATGTCGGTGCAACAATACTCAGTATAAGACCGTATGTTGTATTGTCACTTGTGTAATGCCGATAATGACGGTTACAGTATATATTCTATTTTATGTTAGTGGCCTATTTCTATTATTTTAATATTCAAAATAAAACTTAAAATTTCCGCTTGATATTTACATATTTTAATATCAAATATATTTGTTTAATGCTTTACTTGGAGGCGATTATAGTAAAGTGTGAGTAAATAGAACGCTTCTATGGTTTGTTAAACGCAATTAAATTTTGTAATTTTACTTAAGTACGCGGTTTTTGTACTAAGATGACGCTTTGTGTAACTCTGTATTTATATTGTTTATATATTTTATTTTCTCTATAAAGAAAATACCACTTGGAATGGTGCTTCTTTAATTGCTTGATATTTTCTTATAATATGTACTTTTGTAAATAAATAGCAAAATGCAAAAAACCAATGAAACTTTCAAGTTTTTTTCCTTAATATTTACCGTGAAATAGTTGGTATCACAAACTTTGAAACCCTTAACGAATGCTTTTCCTTTGTTTTTTTAATATAACTGTATTTATAAATTATTTTTTAGTTTTTGAACGGTGTAAATTCTACTAATTTTAAACTACTTAACTAAGTGAATACGTAATTGCTTACTTGCTGACGCGTTTCAAAATGATCGTTCCTTTTACAAAGCTAACCCTCTACTGGCGGCATTTTGGCAGTTTACAAACGGTATGACGAGGATAGATTTATGACAGTGGATTGGGGTGATGTGTCGGCGTCTTGTGTCATGTACTGGAAAAAGCTATTGGCTTCAAAGTGTGTGTGATCGTTTAATATATTTTCCCTGTCTGTTGCGTAGTGTTTGTATATTTTATATTTTTCTAAGGTTGTTAGTTTTTTACTCTGTTTTAATGTGTGTAGAACATTTAAATTAGTGTGTATGTCGGTATGTGTGTGTTGGGTGTTTTTTAGGTGTTTTGCGTAGCTGGATTTAGGGTTTGTTTGTTTTGTTGGGTAATATTTTCATCAATTACGTATACACTTAGTTAAGTAGTTTAATCAATGAATTCAAGATGATTATATCAAGAAACCTCTGTGTAAATTCGTTTACTTTTTAATTGTAGAGATACGAACATTTTTTCAGGACAAGTTGAACAATTTCTTTAGTCAAATGCATACGCGTTGAATGTTAAAATTTATATAATTAAAACATTTTCATCAAATTCTGATTTAATTTTATACACCGCGCACTCTTTAGTTTTGTATAAATTGGCTCACTCTAACTGGTATTTACACAAACATTGTTTCATAGAAATTACTAAATTGATAATCTGGAAAAGGATATTCGTCATGCTGGCAATATTAGACAGTGCCATATTTGCAGTTACCATGGTTACCTACATTCCCTCTCTCTCTCGTCAACCCCGCTTCTCCATCTTCGTCTGCATTATTTGCCTTCACCAGTATTTGTACGCTAGATGTTAATATGGTTACCGCAATGCCAACCGTTGGAACGGTTTTAGTTCGATACTCCAAGTGTCTACAGACCGCAATTCTACATAATGTAGGCATATATAGAGTATTTGGCTTCACTTGTTCTGTTTACAGGGTTAAAAAAAACTGTCACCCACCTTCACTTTATGTCATCAAACTAAACTATATAAACAGCGTTATTACATAACTTTAACGGGGAAACTATCTACTGTAGGGCGCAACTCTGTCATTTATTTTTGCTAATCAAGTGAGGTTTTAGTTTTAAGCTCTGATCGAATGAGAACTCATAGGTTTCAGAAGAAATATACAAAAACTTATTTTGATAATTACCTTAAAAACAACTAATATAAACAAAATATGTTTAAAGTCAATTCCTACTTGGTCAACAAAATAAATTTCTATTTTAGTTACTGTTTATTGAATAATTATAATTAATATAAATAAAGTAATATAAACTATGCCATATAACAGCTGTTTTACCACATACCATATTAGTTGTTTTATGAAATGATATGTTATCTCTTATTTTATGTGTAATGGAACGAAATAACTATATTGTATATCTTGCCCCTTTTGTAAAACGTTAGTTTCCCATAAAAATTTAATTATTAATTTATATTTGAAAAAACTATATCAATATAAAGTATCATTCACTACATAATTTAAAAAATGTATTTGAAGTTGAGTGGATAAGTAAAGAGTATTTTATTAACGATTGAAAATTTAAACAAAATATACATATATATATATATATATATATATATATATATATATATATATTGTAACGTTATTTTTTTATATTATCCCCAAACTAATATATTACCGCCAAATAGTTCTGAGAGCAAACGGTTCTAATTGCCGCCACGAGAGACCATCAGCTGACCGATAGTAATACAGCTGTGCGGGCAAAGCTTGAATTTGGTATAGTTTTGAATTAAATAAAAGTCAGTCGTCGAATAGACTCTGATTGAGAGAGTAGTCGAGAGAGGACACATCTGCCTAGTGACCAAAGGAGAACATCCCGCGGCATGCTATCTTCCTGAGGGAACTCGACAGAGGTAACTCATAGTCCTAATGTCGACTTACAACGACTAATTTAATATTTCTTTTATATTTATTAGTAATAAAATTTATTTTATACGGTCCACGGCCCGTAGAGGATTATTAATGTCAATTAGTTGTTTTAAATGCTATTTCAAAATTAATATCAATGATTTCTCGTTTTATCAAATCCTCCGACGGCAATGTGATTTCAATATATATATTGATGATGTTGGTACTGTTTACCAACGAAAGGCTTTGAATATAAATTAATAAATATTCTTGTATTTGAATAACCTATGTTGTTTTAATATATATATATATATATATATATATATATATATATATATATATATATATATATATATATATAATACATAGACCTATAAGGAAAGTGTGAACTAATAGAAGGAATTGAATAATGTAAAATTTTGATTGCAAGGCAGGTCCAGAATTGAGAGTTAAAAGGTAGCAGTCGTAGCATTAATAATAAACGACTATGATGTTTATATGTGGAAACGCAAAAAGCAAAAGCAACGCTTTGCTTGGCTGGAGAGAGTAACAAGCACGGAAGTTGTTAGTCGCTTATAGAAGCAAGCAGTATGTTGTAAGACATAAATTAAAATCACTGATCAGTGAATGTTGGAAACGTTTTTTTAAAATAATAAAAAAAGACGTCATTTATGTGACTCGTAAAAGAGTAAAGTGACATCAAAATGACTAGATGAATAGAGGAAAGTCCAAGTTTAAGCTCTCTCTGAATCATTGTATGAGCGGATTTTGTAAAAACAACCCTAATGTAAGACAAGTAATTTTTAAAAAAATTAAGTCAATTTCTACTTAGGTCAACTTAGAGCTAATAGGCACTTAATAATTACATATAATATATACATATATATATATATATATATATATATATATATATACATGTGACAGAATTACAATATCAGGAAAAACGGAAAGCGAAATTAATTATTAAAATTAATAAATTTAATTTATTCTGTGAATTATTATTTGAAAAACTGTATTAACATCAAGTGTCACCACTACAAAAAATGTATTTGAACTTGAGTGAATGGATAAAAATTAACGATTGAAAATTTGAACAAAATATATAAATATATATGTAGGGAGAGTGTGAACTAATAGTATGAATTGAAAAAGATCGACAAGTGGAAGAAGTTGCCATGGGCCCGATACAGCTTTTTGGCAGGACTAACGAACCAGTTCATTTTGTAAATAATATATGCTTAGCAGAGCAGGATAACCTACGAGCTGTGTGGGGTGAGGCCGGAGGGCCAGCGGGGACCGAAATGTATTAATATTCAATATTTATATAACTGTCTAAATGTTCCTCCCACTGGTTACGAAACGCGTCTAGTAGCGAAGAAACCAATATACTGTATTACCTAAGGGAATGTACCTAGTAAAAGCCTGGCGGGTACGTTTGTCGAAAACACATATTTTACAGCCAATATTCAATAGAGTTTTATTCCCTCTTAGTGCTCTTAGAAACTCGATCCATCATATCCAATTTCAGTATAAATGTACAATTCATTTGAAACTTATTTCTACCTATAATTCATCGTATCCCTGCTGTATATAATTACTTATGATTCGATAGTACACTATGTTTCTTTTCTACCTTCTAATTCTACTTATACGTTATCTAATCCCTCCTGCATATTTCAACTTTACGTTCGATGCTTTCCTATGTTTGCCGTCTCTTCTTCAGTTCTACTTATAATTCTCCTTATCCAACTGCATATCTCCACTTATCATTCTATTCTACCCTATATTTGAATTGTCTCCTTTAATTCTACTTACATTTGATCTCCTCCCTCGTGCGTATCTCTAATAATCATTCGATGGTACATTGATTGCTTTATCTCCTTTAATTTTACCTATAACTCATATCATTCGTTCTGCATTTTCCTACTTACCATTCGATAGTACTGTATTCCTCTCTTTTATTTATACTTATAATTCATCCTATCTATACTCTAGATCCCTATTTATCATTCGTTGCCGTGCTTTATCCTTCTTTATTTCTACTTATAATTCATATTATCCCTTTTGTATATCCCTACTTATCATTCGCAGGTACCTCATGTTTTCCAACCTTTATTTTTGTACTGATAATTCATAATATCTCATTAGATGTTATCCGATTCTTTCTTTCTCTCCTTCAATTCTACCCGATGAGTTATTTGGTGTTTCTCCTTTAATTCTACTGAAAATTCATATATCTCATTTGATGTTATCCTATTCTTTCTTTCTCTCCCTCAATTCTGCCCGATAATTTATTTCGTTTTCCGCCTTTGATTCTACTTATAATTTATACTCTCCCTTTTATACATCCCTACTTATCATTCGCATTTACCTCATGTTTTCACACCTTATTTTTGTACTGATAATTCATAATATCTCATTAGATGTTATCCTATTCTTTCTTTCTCTCCCTCAATTCTGCCCGATAATTTATTTCGTTTTCCGCCTTTGATTCTACTTATAATTTATACTCTCCCTTTTGTACATCCCTACTTATCATTCGCAGGTACCTCATGTTTTCCCACCTTATTTTTGTACTGATAATTCATAATATCTCATTAGATGTTATCCTATTCTTTCTTTCTCTCCCTCAATTCTGCCCGATAATTTATTTCGTTTTCCGCCTTTGATTCTACTTATAATTTATACTCTCCCTTTTGTACATCCCTACTTATCATTCGCAGGTACCTCATGTTTTCCCACCTTATTTTTGTACTGATAATTCATAATATCTCATTAGATGTTATCCTATTCTTTCTTTCTCTCCCTCAATTCTGCCCGATAATTTATTTCGTTTTCCGCCTTTGATTCTACTTATAATTTATACTCTCCCTTTTGTACATCCCTACTTATCATTCACAGGTACCTCATGTTTTCCCACCTTATTTTTGTACTGATAATTCATAATATCTCATTAGATGTTATCCTATTCTTTCTTTCTCTCCCTCAATTCTGCCCGATAATTTATTTCGTTTTCCGCCTTTGATTCTACTTATAATTTATACTCTCCCTTTTGTACATCCCTACTTATCATTCGCAGGTACCTCATGTTTTCCCACCTTATTTTTGTACTGATAATTCATAATATCTCATTAGATGTTATCCTATTCTTTCTTTCTCTCCCTCAATTCTGCCCGATAATTTATTTCGTTTTCCGCCTTTGATTCTACTTATAATTTATACTCTCCCTTTTGTACATCCCTACTTATCATTCGCAGGTACCTCATGTTTTCCCACCTTATTTTTGTACTGATAATTCATAATATCTCATTAGATGTTATCCTATTCTTTCTTTCTCTCCCTCAATTCTGCCCGATAATTTATTTCGTTTTCCGCCTTTGATTCTACTTATAATTTATACTCTCCCTTTTGTACATCCCTACTTATCATTCGCAGGTACCTCATGTTTTCCCACCTTATTTTTGTACTGATAATTCATAATATCTCATTAGAAGTTATCCTATTCTTTCTTTCTCTCCTTCAATTCTACCCGATGAGTTATTTGGTTTTTCTCCTTTAATTCTACTGATAATTCATATATCTCATTTGATGTTATCCTATTCTTTCTTTCTCTCCCTCAATTCTGCCCGATAATTTATTTCGTTTTCCGCCTTTGATTCTACTTATAATTTATACTCTCCCTTTTGTACATCCCTACTTATCATTTGCATTTACCTCATGTTTTCCCACCTTATTTTTGTACTGATAATTCATAGTATCTCATTTGATGTTATCCGATTTTTTCTTTCTCTCCCTCAATTCTGCCCGATAATTTATTTCGTTTTCCGCCTTTGATTCTACTTATAATTTATACTCTCCCTTTTGTACATCCCTACTTATCATTTGCATTTACCTCATGTTTTCCCACCTTATTTTTGTACTGATAATTCATAGTATCTCATTTGATGTTATCCGATTTTTTCTTTCTCTGGGTGAGTTTAGTAATACTTTCGCCTTGAATTAAAATAAATATAATCTAAAATACAACCATAGAAATCTAAGTATATAATATAAGGAAATATTTCTTCTTATCGGTCCAGTGAACTTGAATGATTTAATGATTTTAAGGAAAATACTGATTGTTCGAAGATGTTTTTGCTTCAAAGAGGAAGCATTTGTTAAATTTACGAATATAATTTAACACAGTTGTTTATGTCTTTACAAATAAATCGAATGAATATTGCAGACGCGGTGAGAATATTAAATACCTGAGTTGCAACTAAGGGATGCTTCGTTCTCTAAAGGGCAACATTTTATCGCTTCGGTGCGCTCGGCTTAACATTAATACCCATCTGCAATGTAATTTATTTTACCTATTCATTACTCATGTTTATGACATCCAGATACTTTTAATTTAATGTCACTAAATGTGGAACTACTTTTACGTTCAGAGTTTGAAATGTCAACGTTTTACGTGAAAACGTAATCATGAAGTTTAATATCGTGCGGTTTTATTTATCCATGTGGAAGTGATAATTCCAAGACTTAGTTACTGGAAATATGGCAAAAGTAAAAATATCTACTTCCTTAATACAAACATAAAGTGTTTGCGTTAAATCATTGTTTAAAATTTACACTGTGTTTATATTAGCTACATTTCCATTTATTGTTTTAGATTTTAGAGAAATCCCATTAATCCGAACACCGTTAATTCGCTTAATCCGGAGAGATATTTACACCCCGGTATAAGTAAACAAAAATTACTTGCGATGTGATAAACTAAGTTTTGGGATGTATTTTGTCATGTTTTTGTATAATAGTTTGTCGTTACTGTACAAGGGAGAGAACGGTGCAAGTGCACAGAGGGAGAATCACAAGGAAGACGTCAGAGGTTTCTTCAAACTAACAAGCGTATGAAGCCATAGTAAAGATGAACCTGTACCTTGACATTCAAAGTACATGTTTCTCGTCTCCTGTTCATAATAAAACCTAATAATATATTTATAAAATGCACATGTATTACTTAATAACTTGTACTAATTAATTTACTGCGTGTATTTTGCTTGAACTATTTCTAAATTCAAAAGACATTATACACGTTGTTTCTATAGAATTTATTTAATTGTAGTACCTTTGCCCACAAGAAAGCTATTTCTTTTAATCCGAACGACTTAGAACTCCTATTAGTTCGGACTAATGCATCCCTGTTATTTCAAAAGTTAAATTGTAGTTTTCCGTTACTGCTTTTATATAACTCTTATTAATCTTTTTTGTTTTAATTTTTTCCTCTTAATTTTCAGTTATGATTTATTTAATGTTATATATCTTTATCGAAATACCATTCCAAGATCTAGAGCCTAATGACTAAATCATTATATCATCATGGTTTAAAACATCATAAACATCGTTACTATAGACAGCATTGCTGCTTAATAGTACGTTAGCAACATAGCCTTTATAAAAACACTCAATACAAAGGTAAAGACTCATAAGGGTACACGGGTGGCTAAAGTGGAAATTAATTACACAGCGGGAAATACTGTTTTAACAGATAAAAATTTGACATAACACTAGTCCCACTGGAATGAAACAAATACTGTTGGACCGAGTGTTATTTTTGAGGTTTTGAGAACTCTCATACAAACAACCTTCTCATATTTCAGCAATTAACTATCGATTTCCAACCCTTTTACTTTTCTAATCCGAATCCAATTCTTTCATCTTTAAAGCACGATTCACCTCGTTCCATATGACCTATATTTCTCTCTCTTTCTCCTTAATGTATCGGTATATCTCCTCTACTCTTCCCCCTTCCTTTCCTTTCTTTCTTATTTTTCACATTGAAATAACATACCATTTTTTTAAGTTATGGGTTTTTATTTTTGTATCTCTAGGAACGTATAATTTTAAAGGATGTTATCATTTTCATTTTTTTACATTTCAATGCTGTTTCTAGCTATTTATGTATACTTGTTTTCGAAATTACGTTTTGAAATTCTGTAAGTGGTTCATTTAATTTCTGAACCTTACTGTTTACATCAAGGCAGGCATAACTTTAAATTTTTCATAATAATAAACGTTTAATTATATGTCACCACGCAACACAATTATACGAACTTTTCAAAAGAATGTAATAAGAAATTCGTTAAACATATTTTTTTCTGATTTCTCTCTACGAAAAGGCCTTAATAACTAAAACTTCCAAATCAGAAATTCGCTTAGTGCTCCACAAAGCCAGACAATTTCTTTTCTTCTGTGGACATGATAAGTGTACTTGTAAAGAAACTGGAAGCAATTTGTTAACTTTAAATTAAGTGGATCGTTAGACACTGTGGGGAGGAGATAAGTTCGGAGAGGGGCTGTAGTTTTGGAGTTTCTTACCGATGTTCATTACGGCCTTGACAAGAAATAAATTGCTACTGTTTAACTTCTTTTAACTTTATTAACTTGTTATTACAATGTTTATGGGGTTTTACCGTTAGGCTAGTTACAATCAGAAAAGCAATAGCTGATTCACTTACGCGATATGATTTATTAGCGTCCCATTTGGGATTTCTATAAATTCCTCATCTTGAATTTTTCATCTTTTCACCGTCCGCCTCGGCATTGCCTTTCTTCACTGTATACAATGCAACTCCTGAGGCTCAGGACATACAAAGGTCCACTCTTTCTGTAAAAGCTTTGTGCCTCAGTTACCTCTAATAATTATTAAACCCTAGATTGTATGTTCTTCTTCCGAGTCAGGGTTTGGATGTCGAATTCAAATGAAAAACTCCTCTTAGTACTATATCCTCTAAACCTTAGGTTCCCAAACTGGGGGGCGTGAAGGCAAGTCAGGGGGACGTGAGAGCAGTGAGAAAATAGAAAGACAAGTTCTCATTTAATTAAAACTTAAGTACGAAATTCATCAAAATTTAATACTAAATTAACACCGCGGATTTTTTTTTTTATTATGTAATTTTATTGAACATGATGTGTTTCATGATGAACATGAAATGAAATGTATGCATTTATAAAAGAAATATAGGTCAAGGTTGTGCATATTTTGTAAACTTTAAATTAAATCAGCATGACAGCTTGAAAAGAATAGTACTGTACTGCAAAAGTGTCGCGAAACGAATATTTACCGTTCAATGTGGCAACAGTGCCACAATAGATGCATCTTCATTTTGGATGAAACACTTAAACGTGCATACAGGCAGCTCCTCGATTATACTTACTTTTTTCAAGCACTTACTTGTGCGAAAAATGACTTTGATGTTACTAATGACTTGCATTGTGCCTTTACTAAAATACAAAATCAAATAATAGACATGTTAGAAAAAAAATCAAGCTCATCCATCTCATAGATTTTCCTCTAATCAGTTAAAATTTGCCTCGTCCATTAAAACTTGAAATTCTATATCATGTTTCTTGTGAAAGTATGTATAAATCAAAAAATTTCATATATATATATATATATATCGCAATATGTATTCTTGTGTATTAATAAAAAACTAAGTCAAAATACAAATACAAGAATTATAATTGAATTTACAATTAAAAGCTTTTCGTTGGTTAACAGTACCAACATCATCAGGAATATTAAATATTTAATATTAGTTTAATATTCCTGATGATGTTGGTACTGTTAGCCAACGAAAAGCTTTTAATTGTAAATTCAATTATAATTCTTGTATTTGTATTTTGACTTAGTTCTTTATATATATATATATATATATATATATATATATATATATATATATATATGTGTGTGTGTGTGTGTGTGTGTGTGTGTGTGTGTGTGTGTGTGTGTGTGTGTGTGTGTGTGTGTGTGTGTGTGTGTGTGTGTGTGTGTGTGTGTGTGTGTGTGTGTGTGTGTGTGTGTGTGTGTGTGTGTGTGTGTGTGTGTGTGTGTGTGTGTGTGTGTGTGTGTGTGTGTGTGTGTGTGTGTGTGTGTGTGTGTGTGTGTACGTGTGTGTGTGTGTGTGTGTGTGTGTGTGTGTGTGTGTGTGTGTGTGTACGTGTGCGTGCGTGTGTGTGTGTGTGTGTGTGTGTGTGTGTGTGTGTGTGTGTGTGTGTGTGTGTGTGTGTGTGTGTGTGTGTTTCTTTAATATGCCCATGCCATTTATTTATAGTGTAAAGTGGAGGGAAGCATGTGAGGCTTTGAATTCAAGAAGAGGAGGCGTGGTACCAAAACGTTTGAATAATATCTCTAGAATACCCCTAGAATAATATAAAAGGAAAATGCACTGAAGAAACTTAATTCAGTAATCGACAATAAAATCTCAAGAAAACTATAATATCCTTAAATATAAGACAATATCGGTTAGGCCGCAGAGAAGACAACATTCTCAGAGAAGGAGCCGATTTACTCTTTTGAAATGAAACCTGTCCTAATTATTCCAATCTCTGCAATGTGTTGTGAAAAGTGGAAAGAAGAATTAAAAGACGCTTAAACAGAAGAATTGTAACGAGAAGCGTATAGTCTTACAACGCCCACCTCCAAGACATGGAACACCAAGATAATGTATATGTTTGGGGATTATTTACAGTCTAGTGTGTCAAACTACACACCCACGAGTCCAACCTTAAGCTCGTGACTCCTGCCCGGGTAACTATCGTCTTAGGGGCTTAGTCCCACTACCCGTGATTTGCAAAACCCCAAAGGACTTGCTCTAAGACCTGAACTGGTGACCTGCTTTGGTACGAGACCATACTCAAATCAGACACCACGCTTTTTTGCGTTGATATTTTTTCAATATCAATAAAATTGTTCCTGTTATTATTAGAGATATTTTATAAGTATTTAATCACTATTTATATGTATATCACTATTTTGGAAAAAACTGTGGGGAATTTATAAAAAATCCACAAAACACCCTCTTACCGAAGTTTTTTATTAAACTTATGTACGTTTCGGCTGCAACGTCACCATCCTCAGAGGCGACAAACAGTCTCCATGTAGAAAGAGCAAATAAACACATTACACCCATAAGCGGGAGCGGGCACGTAGACAGAAAATTACTATCTCGAATTCTTCGAGAGCTTTCTTCTGTAAGAGGTTGACAATCATAATGACAACTTTGATTTTTAGTGTTTCAAGTGCTTCAGGACTTTATCCCTTTATTTTACTATGAACAATTACTTGCAACATTCGGTAATTTTCCCCCTGCTTGATGTCGCAGAAACGTCTTACGAATTAATCTTGTTTTTGTCTTCATTTGTGTCGGTCCATTCCCGCTTTTTATTAATTCTTCTAATATTTTTCCTTTCATTTGTCGCTCTATCCATGACATTTTAAAAATTTTCGGCGATGTATCCAGGGTGCAAAGGCTTCGGCTTTGTCTAAACTCTTCTTCAGGGCTCAATTATCTATTCCTCATAAAAAATTGCAAGAACATATAGCATTACACAAAACCGAATTGAGTTTCTATGATTAGACCTCCATTAGATAATAAAGGTTTTATTTTAACAAGAACCTATTTACATTTCTAATTGGCAAAATTAATCGTTGTCTTGGTAGCTGTGTTTCCTTCCTTTATTTGCGTACTAAAGGCTTGAAAATGCGATATATTATATCCTAAATAGATAATGCCTTTATTGGTGACAGCGAGTCTTCACTTTAAGAACATGATAACTAATTGAATGTTCTAGTATTCATTTTGTCAAGGTTAGATACTGCCGTCTTCAAATCTATTTTTCTTTATATTTGCCGCTAAAGTGGAGGATCTTTTTTAAATTCCATCTATCATTCACAGTCTCCTTACATAGGCATAAATATTTTACATATTTTCAAACATTAATAAAATACTTTCTATTCACCCACTCAAATTAAAATACATTTTTATAAACTTGTAGTGGATGATACTTGATATTAATGTAGCTTTTTTCAAATATTAATTAAATTATTAAATTTAATCAATTGGTTTTAGTTTTATATTGGATAAAACCCTTTCACAAAAAAGCAAGCTATTCAATATAATTAAGCTGTCCCATTTGACTTAAAATAAGTATTAACATATGATTTCATAAAACAGCTGATTTTATATAATAGGTTATGTGGTAGAACCGATGTTTTAATACAAAGGTTATATTACTTTATTTATATTAATTGTAACTATTTAATAAAAACAACTAAATTAAAACTTTTCTTTGTTGACCTAAGTAGGAATTTACTTCAAAAGATTTTTTTTTATTTTACTTTTTTCTGTATAATACACTGGGCAAGAAGAAAATATGTTTTGCGAAGCTCTCTGCCTTTAGTTCAAAAATACCGACTTAAAGATACTGTAATGGCTCACTAAAATAAACTCAGAAATGTAAGAGCGTCCAGAAAAGTCGTAAGACGTCAGGGACACAAAATTATGTAAAATGTAGGATGGGAAATCTAAAATCGAATTACAACTTGTTTGCCTGAAACTAAACTTTCATAACTTTCTAAAAAATTTAATTATCTCGATCTTTTTATTAAAAAAAAAAACTGTTTGTTTTGAAAGAATGGTTCTAGACCATTAATTTATTGTCCAGTATTTTTCATTAAGTCTAATTTTTTAACTTATCCAAATATCTTTCTTTTTACATGCGTTGAAAATTTGTTTAAGTGATAATTAAATTGTAATTGAAGTGTGTTTCTCTTTTTCCTTTTGAATTTCATTATTTTTTAAAATTTGATCTTTTTATGTATAAAAACAACTGAATAATAAATAGTCAGCATATGAATTTGTAAAATACTATTGGTAGAGTTGGTTTTTTCTGCTATAAATTATAACAGTGAAAACTATAATTATAACTAATTACTATAGAAAATTAGATATAATTAATGCAGTTAGTAATCTGTGAAGTACCAGAAGCATCTACTGTTCATAGATTCGTTATAAAACCGGTTTTTGTGTTCCTCAACAGACTTATGTAGTCTAGCAGAAAATTAGAATAATATGTATTGTTTCTATATTGTTCGAAATAAGTGCATTCATTATACATACGCATTAATCTATTACTGAATAGAGTAATGGAAAACTTTCTCTCTAGAAAATGGTTTATTTGTGTTTAATTCAAAACAAATTCTAAAATCTGGCGATCTGTGTTTAGCATGCGCATTGTAATTCAGATTTTCTGTAGCGAACGTCTAGAAAATGTCTGCAGTCTTCCATGAATATTGAACATTTTCAAAGATCAGAGATACATCCGAATTTGTGGGTCTTGAAATAATCGTAATGTTTTACAGTGAATATACATCGTTCTTCATTCTTTATCTTTCGTGTTATTTTGTACAAAACAATAGAATACAATAAGTATTAAGTTTAATTTATTACTAACAGTAAAGAAATGCGCAATGGTCTAATGATCTTTGTATTGTTAGAACGACTGCGACGACTCTCTCGTTTCGAGGTACAGTACTGCGCCACCTTTTATTCTGCCCGCCCCTCCAGTTTCCATGGCAACAGTATTGAGCTTTACGTAATACTGTTCCGAAAACATTTTCCACAGCTGATTGAGAGATTTTAATTACCATTTCTGTAAAGGTGTTTGTTATTCTCATTACAAACAACATGAAATGGCGTATATAAAAGTAAACAGAAATCGTGATATTTATTTAAAAATATGGTTACTTAATAACTGAATTTAATAAATGGAAATTCTGATGTTTTTTTAAAATTGCTTAACGCAATTTATTGGGCTCAAGTATCAATACGAGAATGGTAGACAGGGGCCATTTTTGTAAATTTATCTGATATGATTTATGTCTTAATGTTAGCCAAAAGGACTTCATCATTCAATTCAAATAGTTTCTTTTTTCTTTCCATTTCATACTTGGTATTTTCTGAAATTTTTAGTCACATTGGTTCAAACTTCCAGTACTTTTTATATCACATTGAAATTAGCTTCAAAATTGTTATTTTATTACATTGATGTTTTTGATTATGACTTACGCGTGTCTGTACCTTCCCTCTACACTAACCGAAACTAACATCTTATTGCTTCCGCCATGTCTAGTGTTTTCGATCAGAACTTTAATTTGTAATTAAAGTATGACGAACACATCTGATGCGCCACTAGCCTTACAATGGAAATCCACTAACCGACTTGCTGTGATCCCTTATTAATCCTTGATGTTAGGTTTTTACTTGATCAACGATATAGGCCTACTCTGTTAACTTGCCGAGCATTATTCTAAAACTAATCTCTGAGTTTTACCTTGTTCTTATTTGGATTCTCTTAATGTCTGATAATCTCAATCAAATTGGTTTGTTATAACATATATATTTAAAGTCTTTCTTGCTCCTAATCTATCTAGCTTATTTATTCTTCAGTTCCTCTATGCAAAATTTTATGTTTTTTTAAATTTTTATATGTTTCCTGAGTGCTTTTAGTTGTTTTTATTTTCCTAGATGTTGACCCTCGTGATCGTAATTAACATGACTGAGTTCTTACGTCAGGACCAGATTAAGCTACGGTTGATTAATTTCAATTCATCACGCGCTGAGAGGACACATAATCCATGGAATCCGTTTCGTCCATTGTTGTGGTGTTTCTGATCGAGCTCTTTAAGGTTTCTCGTGGTTTTCCTTTCTTTAGTTCTAGTTTATCGCTTAAAACATTTCTGCTCTGCATAGGTCTTGCCGGATCTTATAAATCTGCAAGTGGGACAAGCACGCAGAAATGTACAGATAGGGCACATTTTAAACTGAAAAACTCTTTCGGTGAGACACGATTATATTGAGATATTACATGGACAATTCAAACCATCTACTTACTTTAAAATAATTTATTAAAAAGGGGTTGTAAAAACGTTACCTGAATATGAAACTCTTTGGATTGGATGGGACAGCCTTATTCAGAAAGATCCCCTTTGTATATGTTTTGAAACAAAAGGTATCGTATTGTCTTATTTTATAATTGTTGTAATTCTTTGATCGACGATTTTTCTAGGTTTTCATTCTCTTTCTCCCAAATACTTCTCTCTCTCTCTTTTTTCTCTTCGTCTCTCTCTCTCTCTCTCTCTCTCTCTCTCTCTCTCTCTCTGTATTTGTTTCTTTCTCCCCTACTTCACGCGCGCGCGCGTGTGTGCGTGTGTGTGTGTGTTGTGTGTGGTATGTGTGTGGGTGTGTGTGTTTGTGTTTTGTGTGTGTGTTTCGTGTGTGTGTGTGTGTGTGTGTGTGTGTGTGTGTGTGTGTGTTTGTTTGTGTGTGTCTGTGTGTGTCTTTTCTGTACATATATGTCATAGTGATTTCACTCTGAAATTGCCTGAATTGATAAGAAAAATAAACTTTTCGCTCGCGTTAGTGACAATATTGGTTCGCTTTAACCACAAGATCCATTAAATTGTAGCATTGCGGCTTTCGCAACGTGTAACAATGACTACTGCCAACATTTGACGAGATCTGCAATGTATTATAATTGTTTGCTCTAATGCATGAGCGTAGGACTGAGAGAGTAGAGCCTACATTGCTCTGCATTGTTCCTTTACAAGACTGATTTATAAACGTAGAATATTTTGAAATTATTCAGTTTCACAGCTGCAGCTTCGTGAGAGGTTCTGGGAAACTTCAAAAATATCATTACATAGTGTGCAGTAGTATCGACTCTAAACCAGGATAATCTTACAGTTTTAATTTAAACCTTTTGTGTTTCTTTATAATTTGTTGAAAAAGAAGAAAGATTCCTTGTGTAAGGAATTGAAAACATTTTTAAATTTTTTAGGTATTTTATTATTTTAAAAAACTGTTAGTTGAACTTTTCTTCAGTCTATTTTTCATTACTAGTTTCCTCATTTATACTCTGTAAAGTTTCGGAAGAGCGCTGCAACTTTAGGCTGTCGGCCGCTGACCCTTATCTTGAATCTAAAGTCCTTGCACGTCTTGGCCTGACAATTAGTCACCTATTGTGCACTTCAGTATCAAAATTATTTAATTTATTCGCAAAAATATTATTAAAATTACTGTCACATTGAAAGAAGGATATAAAATAAGGAAACCATACTAAACATGAAAGACATTTTTTGAGAAATCAACTGTTATTATAACATAATGATTTTATAACTAATTATATAATTAATGTAATATATATATATATATATATATATATATATATTAGTATAATATAATTAAATGCAATACAGTTTGTTGATTTCTAAATAAAATCATTTTGTGTTTGGTATCATTTTTCTTTATGTTTTGTTCTTTTTTTAATGAAACAAAAGTTATTGATATTTTTATAAATAAAACAGATAAATATTAATTTTGAAACACATAATAGATGGCTAATCGCCAGACCAATGGTGTTGACACCGGATTATAACGGTCGGTTGGGTTTGAGCCTCATAGCAAAGTGCTCTTCCAAAACTTCACAAACTGTAGTTTTAATTTTTTCTGTTATTTTTTAACAGATCTTAGAGAAGAACGTATTGAGTTTGTGCATGTGTGTAATATAGCTTTCTTTATTAGTTGGCCTTTTCCAATTATTCCTACTATTAGTTCACACTCTCCCTACATATATATTTATACATCTTCAAATTTTTAATCGTTAATAAAATGATTTTTATCCATCCACTCAAGTTCAAATAAAATTTTTAAAACTTGTCGTAGATGACACTTAATCTTAATAGTGTTTTTCAAATAATAATTCATTAATTAAATTGAATTTATTAATTTTATTAATTAATTTCGCTTTTTGCTTTGCCACTTAATATTGTAGTTCTTTCATATGTATATGAAATATTTATATTAGTTGTAATTATTTTATAAAAATTAATAATTAAAATTTTTTCTTTGTTGACCTAAGTAGGAAATTTTATCTTATTTAAACCTCAAAATCATATCATGGTATAAGTTTGAATTCAAACATAAAAACATATCGTTTTAGAAAGAAATTGAACGTGTAAATTAGGGCTGAGACAGTGTGTGATGCAGGTAGTTTGTAAGGAGTACCTGAGGGTAGGAAGTGAAGAGAGTGGCAAAGGAAGTATTTAAAAGAAACATACTTTCTATAGAACTTTGAAAAAGTTCTACTTTGAACTTGTGAATAATGTCGAAAATGAAAAAAGTGTTTGAAAGAGGCTGTGAAAATGAAAAATTACTAAACTGACGAAGAAGAATATAATAGTGCATTATTATTGTTTGAGAAAATTACCGTCTGTTGAATCATGTAATGCAAGAAACGATGAATGTAAGAAAGGTTTCGGAAGTGACAAGAGGAAGGTTGATGGAAGACATTAAGACAAATGAAACATTTGCTGAGACAGAGCAGGAGACAGATATAGGGAGGAGGTCATGAATGAATTATGGAACTTTAAATGAAAGCCTATGCTATCTGTTTTACTTCTTTATTTTAGTTAGTTAATTTTACGCAGTTCCAAAGTCTGATTATTTGATGCAGCTTTTTTTAAGTGATAGAGATTTTGAAATTATGAACTCATAGCTTTAAAAAACTGCGTCATTTATAATGTTTTCAGGCGTATTGATCGAGTCCTGAAACTAACTCTAAATAAAATATTCTATTTGTCCATCGGTAGCGCCTAAATTTCTAACGTACAAGTACAACAATATCTTCAAGGATTGTTACACTATCTTCCAACTGCCACAAGAACAAGTTGTTTCTGTTTTTTTTTTTTTTTTTTTTTTTTTTTAATTAACTTGGGAGCGGGTTTGAATTGCCCGAAGCACTACTACCTTAAGGTATATTGTACTTACCTCCCTGATCTAGTCAAATAACCCCTTCCCTCTTACCAGGTTTAGGAGTCTCCTGACTAGAGTTTTACCTTCAGCATCCACCGAAGCCGTTCCAACACCAAAGAGGTTGAAGCGCCTCTCAGCAAGTACTTCACATCTGTAAATAATGTGTGTGGCAGTCTCGAGTTCCTGCCCGCATAATCTGCACACTGGTTCATCTTTGTAGATACCGATTTTATGCAAATATTTCCTTAGTCCACAGTGTCCCGTGAGTAGACCTGTGGCTATCCTTAATTCCTGCCTAAACAGATAGATGAGACTCTTCTGCAGCCCCAAGGAAGGTTTCCTAAGGGTTAGCTTGCTGTGTCTCATCCCTTCGGCCCTGATCCAGTGCTCACAGTGTCTTTCAGCCATCCACCTTCGCACTGTCATCCTGACCATGGATTTGGAAATACCTACCGCAGGCTCCGGTCCAATCAGGGGAGTGGAAGACCCCTCCCTGGCCAGCGCATCTGCGGCTTCATTTCCAAGTATTCCCCTATGCCCTGGCACCCAACCTATCATGACTTGATTGTGCCTTGCCAGAGCTTGTAGGTTAATTAGGCACTCCCTGACTATGGCCGAGGTGACCACGTGTCCGTTTAGTGCCTTAATTGCTGCCTGACTGTCGGAGAAAATAGCAATCCGGGTCCCATGTGTTTCCCTTCTCGCTATCTCTCCCAGACAGGCATTTATAGCTCTGTTGTTTCTGTTACTTTAATGTTGCTTTTATCTTATTCTTATTAAAATCCTGTTTTATACAGACCTCCCATGCCCTTTCTATACGGCTTGTTTGAGAGATTGCACTTACCAGGCAATAATAGTAATAATAATAATAATAATAATAATCATAATACTAATAATAGTAATAATATTGTGTCAAGAAATTATAATAAGGTTAGGTTAGGGTAGGTTAGTTTTCTATCAATACTGTGTTTGAGACAGAACTCGTATCAGAGAATAGTAATAATATTGTGGCAACACATTATAATAATAAAGTTAGGTTAGGCTGGGTTAGTTTACTATCAATACTTTGTTTGAGACAGAACTCGTATCAGAGAATAGTAATAATATTGTGCCAACACATTATATTAATAAGGTTAGGTTAGGTTAGTTTACTTTACTATCAATACTTTCTTTCAGACAGAACTCGTATCAGAGAATATTAATAATATTGTGTCAACACATTATAATAATAAGGTTAGGTTAGGCTAGGTTACTTTACTATCAATACTTTCTTTCAGACAGAACTCGTATCAGAGAATAGTAATAATATTGTGCCAACACATTATATTAATAAGGTTAGGTTAGGCTAGGTTACTTTACTATCAATACTTTCTTTCAGACAGAACTCGTATCAGAGAATAGTAATAATATTGTGCCAACACATTATATTAATAAGGTTAGGTTAGGCTAGGTTACTTTACTATCAATACTTTCTTTCAGACAGAACACGTAACCGAGAACAGTAATAATATTGTGTCAACACGTTATAATAACAAGGTTAGATTAGGTTAGGTTAGTTTACTATTTATATTTTGTTTGAGACATCACGTAACCGAAAACAGTAATAATATTGTGTCAACACATTATAATAACAAGGTTAGATTAGGATAAGTTAGTTTACTATTTATATTTTGTTTGAGACATCACGTAACCGAGAACAGTAATAATATTGTGTCAACACATTATAATAACAAGGTTAGATTA
This sequence comes from Prosapia bicincta, assembly GCA_036971475.1. Taxonomy (NCBI): domain Eukaryota; kingdom Metazoa; phylum Arthropoda; class Insecta; order Hemiptera; family Cercopidae; genus Prosapia; species Prosapia bicincta. Next base: position 82,237,871 of record JBAIZL010000010.1, on the reverse strand, counting down.
GGATAAGTTAGTTTACTATTTATATTTTGTTTGAGACATCACGTAACCAAGAACAGTAATAATATTGTGTCAACACATTATAATAACAAGGTTAGATTAGGATAAGTTAGTTTACTATTTATATTTTGTTTGAGACATCATGTAACCGAGAACAGTAATAATATTGTGTCAACACATTATAATAACAAGGTTAGATTAGGATAAGTTAGTTTACTATTTATATTTTGTTTGAGACATCACGTAACCGAGAACAGTAATAATATTGTGTCAACACATTATAATAATAAGGTTAGTTTAGGATAGGTTAGTTTACTATTTATATTTTGTTTGAGACAGAACTCGTATCAGAGAACAGTAATAATATTGTGTCAACACATTATAATAACAAGGTTAGATTAGGATAGGTTAGTTTACTATTTATATTTTGTTTGAGACATCACGTAACCGAAAACAGTAATAATATTGTGTCAACACATTATAATAACAAGGTTAGATTAGGATAAGTTAGTTTACTATTTTAATTTTGTTTGAGACATCACGTAACCGAGAACAGTAATAATATTGTGTCAACACATTATAATAACAAGGTTAGATTAGGATAAGTTAGTTTACTATTTATATTTTGTTTGAGACATCACGTAACCGAGAACAGTAATAATATTGTGTCAACACATTATAATAATAAGGTTAGTTTAGGATAGGTTAGTTTACTATTTATATTTTGTTTGAGACAGAACTCGTATCAGAGAACAGTAATAATATTGTGTCAACACATTATAATAACAAGGTTAGATTAGGATAGGTTAGTTTACTATTTATATTTTGTTTGAGACATCACGTAACCGAAAACAGTAATAATATTGTGTCAACACATTATAATAACAAGGTTAGATTAGGATAAGTTAGTTTACTATTTATATTTTGTTTGAGACATCACGTAACCGAGAACAGTAATAATATTGTGTCAACACATTATAATAACAAGGTTAGATTAGGATAAGTTAGTTTACTATTTATATTTTGTTTGAAACATCACGTAACCGAGAACAGTAATAATATTGTGTCAACACATTATAATAATAAGGTTAGTTTAGGATAGGTTAGTTTACTATTTATATTTTGTTTGAGACAGAACTCGTATCAGAGAACAGTAATAATATTGTGTCAACACATTATAATAACAAGGTTAGATTAGGATAGGTTAGTTTACTATTTATATTTTGTTTGAGACATCACGTAACCGAAAACAGTAATAATATTGTGTCAACACATTATAATAACAAGGTTAGATTAGGATAAGTTAGTTTACTATTTATATTTTGTTTGAGACATCACGTAACCGAGAACAGTAATAATATTGTGTCAACACATTATAATAACAAGGTTAGATTAGGATAAGTTAGTTTACTATTTACATTTTGTTTGAGACATCACGTAACCGAGAACAGTAATAATATTGTGTCAACACATTATAATAACAAGGTTAGATTAGGATAAGTTAGTTTACTATTTATATTTTGTTTGAGACATCACGTAACCGAGAACAGTAATAATATTGTGTCAACACATTATAATAATAAGGTTAGATAGGTTAGTTTACTATTTATATTTTGTTTGAGACAGAACTCGTATCAGAGAACAGTAATAATATTGTGTCAACACATTATAATAATAAGGTTAGTTTAGGATAGGTTAGTTTACTATTTATATTTTGTTTGAGACAGAACTCGTATCAGAGAACAGTAATAATATTGTGTCAACACATTATAATAATAAGGTTAGTTTAGGATAGGTTAGTTTACTATTTATATTTTGTTTGAGACAGAACTCGTATCAGAGAACAGTAATAATATTGTGTCAACACATTATAATAATAAGGTTAGGTTAGGCTAGGTTACTTTACTATTTATATTTTGTTTGAGACAGAACTCGTATCAGAGAACAGTAATAATATTGTGTCAACACATTATAATAACAAGGTTAGATTAGGCTAGGTTAGTTTACGCTGCACAGAATAATAATAATAATGTGTCGAAACATTATACTGAGGTAAGGTTTGGCTTGGTTAGGGTATTATTGCATCATTTATTACCTGACGGACATAAGGTACTACTAATTGTTGTTAGTAAAATAATACAGTTTAATAAGCAGCTGAGTGGTTTAGGGCTAGCTCACTAACCTAAAGTCCCAGGATTGATCCTCGGTATTTTGTCCACACATGTGACTACATTACTTTCCTTGAGGAGCTCACACAATGGATCTCTACCCTGTTTCTCCTAAACCGTCATGGTTTGGAAGAAGGTCATTATTATTATATTTAGTAAACAGGCTAAAGTTTTGTTTAATAATTATGTCTAAAATATATTTAAATATAGATTATGTTGATAAATAATTACGTATGTTGTACAATAGGTGGGTTTTCTTATACCTCTCTTTTGTATTTTCGATCTACTTTTTTTAGTGGACTACATGTTTTTTGCTTAATTTGTTTATTGAATTTTACATAAATAAAAAGATTTATTAAATTTTAAGAAAATATTTTATTCACTTTTAAAGATGTTACTTTCCCAGGGTCAATCAGTGAAAAACATAGTGGCAGCTTTTTCTTTTATTTTAGTGTTTATATCAACTTATAATTTATTTGGAACATTTAGAAATATTTCGAACTTCGAACAATAGAAGCTAGTATTGGGTGACTTACAGCGCACAATTCCTGTCACATTGGAAACTGTATGACCTTGGCTGTTATCCCTTGCTGTGACACATTTTGTTAGTTGTTACTTCCAGTTCTATTTTCGTTGTAACATTTTAGAGGAAGTGTTACTCCATAAGAACATTTTCAAAGTTCCTACCAGCTCCTAAAATTTTTACACCCTCCCTGTTTAAAGTACGATACCTCTCCACAGCTTTTCTGCAGCACCAGTACACTAACAAAGCTGAGGGCTACTTTGGTTTTCTATATACTGATAAGAAAATAAGATACAGTAGAACCTCGATTATCCAAAGTGATATGAACTGAGGGTATCGAGGATAATCGAAATAACACGGATACTGTCAAAAATCGAGTGGGAAACTGTTGAAATGAATGAAAACGTGGTAAAAAAATGTGAAAAAGACATCTGCTATTTTACCAAATGAAAAAAAGTGATGCACAAATTAGAATACAAAATGAAAACGATATCCAAATATTTAAACGTATTTTTACATCATTGCTTTTTAAGAGCATGGCTAGAGCTAAAACGTTTACACTTACTGTATATTATATGTTCATACTACCTCGGTTAGTCGGGCCTCGGATAATCAAGGCTCTACTATACATTATATCTGCTTAACGATTTCCGTAAAGCGTTAAGTTCTAAGCTTCGCATAAAGGAAATGAGCAGAAATACTCTTTGTACACCCTCCAAGTGATTTCTATTGACGCTTTCACGATGACTGTTACACGTTGTTTACTTTAGCAAAGGTGTTTACTTTTGAGCTCCGCTTGTAAACACTGGTAATAATTACATACTAACAAAAACCAACTCAGTAAATTCTTTCACAAACTATAAACTATAGTTTATAGATTGTAGGCTATTAGCTTTTCTCACTGGTAATGTTGATTTTGTTATTGAAACGAGTTTGAAAAATATATTTTTGATTGCGGTTTATTTGTAATTTTTTAAAAATTAAATGTACCTCTAATATAAGGGACTTTTCAAAAATAAAACCCATCCCTGTTACGCATTTCCAAGAGTCTCGGCCGACTATAACCTAGATTTCCTTATAGTGGGTGACTATATCGGAGTAAATAAATAAATAATTACACACGAACTCACAAAACAATATACTTTCTTGTCATACTCATTTCAATGATTTATGTAGTCATCATCAGTACGACTACTACAAATTTACAACTGCTACTGTTGGAGTTATAAATTTGTATTAGTGTCACTGATAATGATGTAAGTCGTTGAAACGCGTATGGCAATAACGTATATTGTTTTGTGTGCCGCTATTTGTTTGTTTATAACCTTAAATTACAAGCTAGCTAAATTATTACCAATAATATCGGAGTAGTTTGTAAACGTTAACTGAAGTATCGAGCACTCTCAGTTTAAAATTTCACAGTATCATTATATCCCGACTTCGTTTTGGTTTTTATATATAGAATAAGTTTGAATTTTCATAGTGCTTTTGAAAATCATATAGAAAAACAGCCGGCAGAGCTCTGAAGTATTTATTTTCCTCTGTTATAGCCTACTGTCCACCCTAAAAACATTTATTGACTGCAATGGGTGGTTATGAACTTTTTTTGCGTAGAGACACATAATATGTGGCATTTTCAGTTGCTGTACTAGCTTTGAAAATGCATTTGATTTGTGTTTGAAGTAAAAAATAGAGAAAACAATGGTTTATTTAGTATTTAGACTTACCGACTTTATAAACCGTTAAACTGCAATTAACCTCAAAAGCAGCAATTTTTTACGTTCGTATGTAGAAGCTGTTAAGTTCCATTTTAGGTCTATTTCCCTCTTTACACTGCCTTGGGCTGGATTATTGTTTGCTAAACACAAATATTACTACAAATTTTTAAAACCAAATTGTTCACTAAATCTTTATATATATAAGTGTTATGTTGGTTTGTGTACGCTTTAAAATCCGTAAAGGTTCTGCAGTGATTGAGCTAAAATTTTGAAACTACATACAACCCACTTTAAAGGTTCTGCAGTGATTGAGCTCAAATTTTGAGACGACATACAACCCACTTTAAAGGTTCTGCAGTGATTGAGCTAAAATTTTGAGACGACATACAACCCACTTTAAAGGTTCTGCAGTGATTGAGCTCAAATTTTGAGACGACATACAACCCACTTTAAAGGTTCTGCAGTGATTGAGCTCAAATTTTGAGACGACATACAACCCACTTTAAAGGTTCTGCAGTGATTGAGCTCAAATTTTGAGACGACATACAACCCACTTTAAAGGTTCTGCAGTGATTGAGCTCAAATTTTGAGACGACATACAACCCACTTTAAAGGTTCTGCAGTGATTGAGCTCAAATTTTGAGACGACATACAACCCACTTTAAAGGTTCTGCAGTGATTGAGCTCAAATTTTGAGACGACATACAACCCACTTTAAAGGTTCTGCAGTGATTGAGCTCAAATTTTGAGACGACATACAACCCACTTTAAAGGTTCTGCAGTGATTGAGCTCAAATTTTGAGACGACATACAACCCACTTTAAAGGTTCTGCAGTGATTGAGCTCAAATTTTGAGACGACATACAACCCACTTTAAAGGTTCTGCAGTGATTGAGCTCAAATTTTGAGACGACATACAACCCACTTTAAAGGTTCTGCAGTGATTGAGCTCAAATTTTGAGACGACATACAACCCACTTTAAAGGTTCTGCAGTGATTGAGCTCAAATTTTGAGACGACATACAACCCACTTTAAAGGTTCTGCAGTGATTGAGCTCAAATTTTGAGACGACATACAACCCACTTTAAAGGTTCTGCAATGATTGAGCTTAAATTTTGAGACGACATACAACCCACTTTAAAGGTTCTGCAGTGATTGTGCTCAAATTTTGAGACGACATACAACCCACTTTAAAGGTTCTGCAGTGATTGAGCTCAAATTTTGAGACGACATACAACCCACTTTAAAGGTTCTGCAGTGAATGAGCTCAAATTTTGAGACGACATACAACCCACTTTAAAGGTTTTGCAGTGCATTGAGCTTAAATTTTGAGACGACATACAACCCACTTTAAAGGTTCTGCAGTGACTGAGCTTAAATTTTGAGACGACATACAACCCACTTTAAAGATTATGTATCTAATTATGAGTCAGTAACATACTCGCAACGGCGAGAAAACTGCGTTTTTAACAATCTGCTGTGTTCCGGCAACCTCGCCATCTGCCGCAAGCGAGGAGAACACACGCCATACTAGCTAATGACAACCATAATCACATATCAGAACATTACTCATTCCCCATTACATTGCTTATTAACAAAACAAACGTATCCACTTGTATCCCATTTACATTATTATTATACAATCTGAATTAAATATTTACCTTAATTGAAGTAGATTTGAGTGATCAAGTCGTGATCGAGTTGCGCCGTTCGTCAAATCGTAAGTGCAGGATATTTGGGGATGCTAGCACCACCCGAGCTGTGACGACTTCATTTGATGTGAATTTACTCTGTTAACAGAGTTACAATACATGTCATCTCCAGTCATATGTCCAAATTAACGCGTGAACATAAAGCCATTTATGATCGTATAATGCAAATTATAATTGACATAGTTGGGGGGGGGGATTTTTCTTCCATTCGCCAGAAGGAACTGGGAAAACATTTCTTACAGTTTAATTCTGGCAATGGTTAGGTAAAAATGAAAGTCTTAGCTCTGTATTGTCTTAGTCTCTGAAATATTGCACGTAGGCTTTGTTTTGTTCCTGATTTTTCATCAATATCACAATGTGCCACAGCAAATCGTGGCAGAGTGCAGCTAGCTATGAATAAAAAGTTCAAACATCTGTCATCGTCTAAAAAAATTAAAATATAGGCCTACATTGCATTCAAACAAAAAAAGGATTAAACTCTAAACTATGGAAATATTATATACTGCGTATCGCTGATAACTTTGTTTCTCGGAGACGTGCTGGAAGACGAACAATAGAATGTGGTGACGTCATTAGGCCAGCAATCTCTTACATAATAGCAATCATTATAGGCGACACTGAATTAGTAAGAACGTTACCGTGGCAATGGGTTTCTTACTGGTTGGTTATGTAAGTGCTCTGCAACACCTCTCAGAGTAAAGGTTATAGCGGTAGACTTGGTTTAGTAAACCCACTATGGGTAAGATGCTTTCTCAGAGGGGCTTATTGATGGTATTTTTATTAAGAAGGAGTTAACAATACAGTATTTATATAACACTATTTATATGAACTGCAAAAACTGAACAAAAACGTCTAAGTCTATTACGTAGCCTGTGAAACAATTTACATGAATTTGTGTTTCTGTAAAAGCAGTTTAAGAATTTGATGTACTTTTGGCATTTTCAATGCACGATTTGAATGACTGATACACGACGAAGGCTTGACGCGTGAATTCAGCGTAGTTTGTCTCTAGACACTTTTTAGCCAGCTTCGTTGCTCCACGTGCAGAGTTCGCTGATGCAACAGCCTCGTCGATATCAATAACTGATTCCTTTGCCATATATATACTAAACCTTTTGAGGACATCTTCCGTACAACATCGCACCGCTTCGTTGGGCATGGAGTACAGAGAGATGGCGCACCTGCGAATGGCCGACGTCCCGTTGGCTTCGAGTGCAGCGGCCAACCTAGCTTCAATGGCGGTAGCTGTATCTAGCAAGGAATTCAGATGAGTGGTGGCATTGGAGATGCAGTCGTAGACGGCACTGGAAGCTGAAATTGGATATATTATTGACAATTTTACCAACTTATATTCTGTAGCTATTCGTAATACTTGAGCGATTAGGTTAGGTAGAGATACATTACTAGGTTGAAGTTATCTTTCTATTTATGAGGTTAATTAATTAACCATTGTGGTTTGTTATGAAATCTTAAGATTGTTTCTTTTACTCTTTAGTGTATATTTGCAATATATTCAGGTTGCAGGTTGTTAAGTTTTGAATGGTAGGGATGTGTTGTCTATTATTACTGTAGCTATTCGTATTAAAAATTGAGCTGCTAGGTTAGGTAAACCTACGTTGCTAAGTTTAAACTGGTTACCTAAAACTTCTCTCTTTCTCTCACTTACACACACACACACACACACACACACACACACACACACACACACACACACACACACACACACACACACATGGGCGCACATGAATATATACAGGGTGATTGCCGGGGAAACCATATTTCCAAATAACGAGTACTAAGACAATTTAAAAAAAAATTTATTTATAAGTGGCAAATCAGTATACATAGTACGCCATTTCAAAACAATATTGCTTTCAGATCAGCGTTTAAAAAATTACGTCATAAGATGGCCTCCTTCAGCTTTGATACAGTGTTGAAGGGGTTCTTTAAAACCGTGTACAGATTTTGTTAAATCTCTCTAGGAATACAGATGATTTCCCTAGGAATAGCTTCTTTATATTCCTGTATTGTTCATGTATAGTATCATTGGTGCTTATTTTTGTGAAGACAACAATGGTAGAGTAGTCACGGTAAATGCACAATGTTACCTGGAAATGTTGGAAGAATATTTCTTGCCTATTTTGTCGCCATACAGGGATATGTAATCTATGGTTCCAACAAGATGCAGCAACAGCCCATACGGCTCGCATTAGTATGGAATTCCTTCGATGAACATTCCTTAAAACAGTGATCTCACGTTTTGGTTATATCAATTGGCCTTCTCGCTCACCGGATCTTATAATTCGAGATTTCTTTCATTGAGAATTTTTGAAATCTAAAGTCTATATGAATAATCCACGAACAATATAGGAATTTAAAAAAGCTATTCCCCAGAAAATCATCAGCATTTCAAGAGAGATGTTAGCAAAATCAGTAGAAAGTTTTAAAGACATTATTCAACACTGTATCAAAGCTGAAGGATGCCATCTTACATATGTAATTTTTAAAAGCTAATCTGAAAGTGATATTGCTTTGAAATTGCATACTGTGTACTCTGATTTGCCACTCATGAATAATGTATTTATTCTTAATTGTCTTAGCACTCGTTATTTGAAAATCATGCTTTCCCTGGCAAACACCCTATATATATATATATATATATATATATATATATATATATATATATATGTGTGTGTGTGTGTGTGTGTGTGTGTGTGTGTGTGTGTGTGTGTGTGTGTGTGTGTGTGTGTGTGTGTGTGTGTGTGTGTGTGTGTGTGTGTGTGTGTGTGTGTGTGTGTGTGTGTGTGTGTGTGTGTGTGTGTGTGTGTGTGTGTGTGTGTGTGTGTGTGTGTGTGTGTGTGTGTGTGTGTATTAACTTTCCAACACTATTTTCTTGTATTAACTTATCACTTACACTTTAATGTAGCAGCATAGGAACCTTACTTGGTATATATACGTAATAGACAAAACTAACCCCAAGACAATTTGAACAACTTTATTCTTTGAACTTATTTGTTTGAAGTAAGTGGGAACAGAAATAATAGTTACACGTTTTTATGTACATACAGAATATTTTCAAAATCAAATTCTTTACAAATTTTATTAAAAATATTTTCCCATTTATTTGGCAATTACGAATAAAAGATTAACATTTTTCGACATTAGGCGCGCTGTTACTAATTTTCTTTAACTTACCTTCCCGAGTTTTTTTACATTTTTTAGAGTCCATTTAACCACTCATATGTATACCATTCATATAAATTGCATACTTTGTAGGGGGAAATGAAATCAGGGCGAACTGTTCTCCCGCCGTAACTCGTTATCGGAGCCCATCTACATATAGATAGTTTATTTCGGTTATTTTCATCAAGCAAATTACATTATTGTGACCCAATAATTCCCACAGCTTATGCGACCACTTTAAAAGGTCTCGGAACCATTGCCGCAGTTTACGTGACCACTCAAAAAGATCTCGATACCATTGCTGCAGTTTACGTAATCACTTTAAAAAGGTCTCGGGACCATTGCCGCAGTTTACGTGACCACCCAAAAAGATCTCGATACCATTGCTGCAGTTTACGTAAACACTTTAAAAAGGTCTCGGGACCATTGCCGTAGTTTGCATGACCACTTAATAAGATCTCGGAACCATTGCCGCAGCTTACGCGACCACTTAAAAAGGCCCACTTACCATTACCGCAGTTTACGCAACCACTTAAAGAAGTTTCGGGACCATTTACGCAGTTTACGTGACCACTTAAAAAGATCTCGATACCATTGGTGCAGTTTACGTAAACACTTTAAAAAGGTCTCGGGACCATTGCCGTAGTTTGCATGACCACTTAATAAGATCTCGGAACCATTGCCGCAGCTTACGCGACCACTTAAAAAGGCCCACTTACCATTACCGCAGTTTACGCAACCACTTAAAGAAGTTTCGGGACCATTTACGTAGTTTACGTGACCACTTAAAAAGATCTCGATACCATTGCTGCAGTTTACGTAATCACTTAAAAAGGTCTCGGGACCATTGCCGTAGTTTGCATGACCACTTAATAAGATCTCGGAACCATTGCCGCAGCTTACGCGACCACTTAAAAAGGCCCACTTACCATTAACGCAGTTTACGCAACCACTTAAAGAAGTTTCGGGACCATTTACGCAGTTTACGTGACCACTTAAAAAGGTCTCGGGACCATTGCTGCAGTTTACATGACCACTTAAAAAGACCTCGGGCCTATTGCCGCAATTTACGTGCCACTTAAAAAGGTATCAGGATCAACGGCGCACACAGAGTTTCGTTAAGGGACGCCAAGGACATCAACAACCAGGAGGGGGCATCAATTCGGTAATATTCCCCTAAATCAGTCAAGTTACTTCAATGCATACTTTATTTCACTTTAGGACGTAAACGAAACAACTATGTATTTTTAAGGGATATTCCTGACGGTTTTTTTATAATTCATGCTTTTAAATATTACTAACATTGCTAATTACTTAATGCTCTTAATAGTTCAGCCACAAATAAATACTAAACATTGTATTTATAACACTTATTTATTAATAGTTATATAATAGTTTATATACGGCACATCCGCCCAATGAAGGACGACCCACGTAACTTTTTTTCTTTATAGGGATGGCCAGGGTAGGGACGCAGGCCCCCCTTCGCTGCGCTACTGCTCGGGACCATTGCCGCAGTTTGTACGACAACTTAAAATGGTCTCGGGACTATTACAGCAGTTTACGCGACCACTTAAAAAGATCTAGTTCCCATTCCCGCAATTTAGGCGAACCCTTAAAAAGTTGTCCTGGCTATTGCCGCAGTTTACGCGACCCCTTAAAAAAATGTCCTGACCATTGCCCACAGTTTACGCGACCCCAAAAGATCTCGTTCCCATTGCCGCAGTTACGTGACCTCTTAAACAGGTGTCTTGACTATTGATGCAGTTTACGCGACCCCTTAAAAAGGTGTCCTAACCATTTCCCATAGTTTATGCGTCCACTTAAAAAACTCTCGGGGCCGTATCCGTAGCTTACACGACCACTTCAAAAATTTCTAGGAATCTTTGCCCCAGTTTATGCAACCACTTGAAAATGTCTTGGGACCATTTCCGCAACCACTTAAAAACTCTCGGGGCCATTTCCGCAGTTTATGCGACCACCTAAAATGATTTCGGGACCATTGCCAAAGTTTACGCGACCTTTTAAAGAGGTCACTGTCGCAGATTACACGACCACTTCAAAAATTTCTAGGAACCTATGCCCTAGTTTACGCGACCACTTAAAAAGGCCTCGGTACTATTGCTATATGTTGTGGATATGTTTAGAAAACAAATTGAAAAAAAAACATTACACTATATACAACAAGAATGTCGCATGTGGCTGTCACGAGGAGATGGGCAAACAGGAAGTGATTGGTTGCGGCTGTTATCTATCTTACCTCGTTTAAAGTAGTTACTCAGCTCGCCGTCTAATAGTGCACAGTTTGAGGTTGTGTTCGTACCGTTGCTACTTCCCGACGCCGACCTCATCAATGCCCCCGTCTGTTTCGCAATGTTTTCGAGCGACACAATTTGCAGAGTTATGTTTATGGACTTTACTTGAGACAAACTGTCTCTTACAGTCACCATTGTATCGTCGACTGTGCTGTGAGCATTTTCGATACTAGCACTGAATGATTCTTGGAATCTCCCTATAGCTGCTTCGATTACATCAAAGTTAGGAGGAACGGTTGATATTTCTGATGTTGGTCCGGTTGTGGTTGGTTTATCAGTTGGTTTCACTGTTGTTCCCAGAGTAGAAGATACAGTCGTGAAGTCCTGAAAAAAAGTTGCCAAGTAACTAAGCCCAATTACAATTTACCCACTAAATGAAGAATTTTAGAATTCTCTTTGCATGTATAAAATTAAACTTTATTTTATTCGAATAGAACTTTGAAGTGTCAGAAAAATTACAAAAGTGGGATACACAATGCTTTATTACCGATCATAAAAAAATATTAAACCAAGTAATATAGAGAAAGAATTTTTTAAAGTCAATTCCTACTGAGGTCAACAAAGACAAATTTTATTTTTGTACTTTTTATTTTATTATATATGATAGAAACACAATATTAAGTGACAAAATATAAAAGGAATTACCTTAAAATTTTCCATTGTCCTCTTTATGCAGTATATGGTGTTGGACTATAATATTCGTTTGCTACTATTTATTTGCTTTTTTTCTTTCTAATTTAAGAATCTGCTAGTGATCTATAGCTTCTCATTCTATCCACCTCTTGTCATGCTTTGCTATTGCATCGAACCTTGTTCTTGTAATTTCATATAGTACATCTTTAAGTGGGTTTTGCTCTGGGAAAGTTTTCTCAGTGATAAAAGTGCTGGTTTTTAAAGATGTAGATCCACAGTTCAAATCCGACCGGGAGATTATATTTTTAAATTAAAATTAATGAATAAATGTTTGAAAAAACTGTACTAACATCAATTATCATACACTATAGGTTTAGAAAAATTTATTTGAACTTGATTGGATGAACAAAACTTATTTTATTAGCGATAGAAAATTGGTACAAGATATATATATATATATATATATATATATATATATATATATATATATACATATATCAAGAGTCACATATATATATATATATATATATATATATATATATATATATATATATTCTTGATATTTAACATTATCCATTGTTTTTCCGTTGCACTGACTTTATGAAGTTAATATATTACTGTGTGAGTAATTTTATCCACCATTAAGTGCAATAATTTTACCTTGAGTGATGAGGCACCTTTCGGTCGTTGACCATTGTCGAATCACTGATTTTTCTCTGCTGTGGATGCTACGTCCGTGAAGCCGGTGTTCGTTGACGTAACGCGCACTTTTACTTGATCTGAGTGTATGATATTTTAAATGTTCTGGTTGTTTTTCCTATGTATACAAAATCACATGCAACAACTGTAACGCTTTTTACATAGGAAAAACAACCAGAACATTTAAAATAAGATTTGAAGAACATTATAGAGCATTCAAAAACAAAAATTCTAAAGTATCAAATGTTGCAGCACACCTAATATCCCATAAACACGAAATAACAAATTACGAAAATAACCTAACCATACTGGAAATAAATAACAACCCAATAGAACTAAACTCACTAGAAAAATACCACATTTATAAAAACCTACACAACAACTTAATGAATCTACAAACAACATATACAGAAGACATACTATACAAAAATATCATACACTCAGATCAAGTAAAAGTGCGCGTTACGTCAACGAACACCGGCTTCACGGACGTAGCATCCACAGCAGAGAAAAATCAGTGATTCGACAATGGTCAACGACCGAAAGGTGCCTCATCACTCAAGGTAAAATTATTGCACTTAATGGTGGATAAAATTACTCACACAGTAATATATTAACTTCATATATATATATATATATATATATATATATATATATATATACTCAGTATGCCCGATGATAATACCAAGTAAGATTCTTGTTTAAGTACATAAGTGAAAGTGATAAGTGTATACAAGAAAACAGTGTTGCATATATATATAGTCACATATATATCAAGAGTCACATATAAATCAAGAGTCACATATATATCAAGAGTCACATATATATCAAGAGTCACATATATATATATATATATATATATATATATATATATATATATATATATATCAAGAGTCACATATATATATCAAGAGTCACATATATATCAAGAGTCACATATATATCAAGAGTCACATATATATATATCAAGAGTCACATATATATCAAGAGTCACATATATATCAAGAGTCACATATATATCAAGAGTCACATATATATCAAGAGTCACATATATATCAGGAGTCACATATATATCAGGAGTCACATATATATCAAGAGTCACATATATATCAGGAGTCACATATATATCAGGAGTCACATATATATATATCAAGAGTCACATATATATCAAGAGTCACATATATATCAAGAGTCATATATATATATATATATATATATATATATATATATATATATATATATATCAAGAGTCACATACATATCGAGAGTCACATATATATCAAGAGTCACATATATATCAAGAGTCACATATATATCAAGAGTCACAAATATATATATATATATATATATATATATATATATATATATATATATATATATATCAAGAGTCACATATATATCAAGAGAGAGTGAACTAATAAAAACAATTTTAATAAAATACAGAACCTACTTCAAAAGAAATCAAATACATAATGTTTACTTACATATGCAAAATAATTTTCCAATAACGAAAACATTCTTTATCATAACCTTATTACCCACAAGATTTTAAAGTCGGCGCAAAATTTCTTACTTCGACATACTGAACATACTGAACGTGACAAATAAAGGGATTTTAGATAATGTTGGAGCACCATATAGATTAACAAATTATTGTAGAGACACAGCCTATTTAATCATTTCCTCCATAATACCTATTTTACAAACGTAAGTTATGATTTAAGAGATTTAAGGATATATTATCTCTTATGTTTATAAGCATTTACAATAATCACATTCCATGTAAATAGTTCAAAGAAGGTTAAATTATTGGAAATCTGAACGAATGATACCCAAACACATATTTTTTAACGGACAAAATCTTATATTCTATGATCTTTTTCGAGAACTAAGATCAATTATCGTCTCGCATACTCTCATAATATCTAATACATGATATTAGCGAACTTTATGGTTCGTCATGATTAATCATGGGGAATCAAGCAATCAAAAAGTTGATTTTTTTGGAAATGTTTTGAATAGATATGATAGATTAGCAAATATAAGTCATGATTGTGACAAGGCAAGATTTCAAAATTTTGTGGGTAATAAGCTTATGATAAATTATGTTTTCGTTATTATAAAATTATTTTTACTTTTTATTAAGTAAAAGTCATATATTCGGGTTGTTTTTTTAAGTTGGTTCTGTGTTTTCTAAACTGTATTTCTTTATTTTTAGAGGTAATTCCTACTCTAATTCCTATTTACATTATAATACAATTTCGTTTCATTCCACTGATTATGTTGGCAAAATTGAAAATATTTAACCATTTAAATTTTCGATGTGTTTGTCCCTCTAATCATATTCCTTAATCATTGTTCAAATAATTGACACAACCTTGGAGGATATTTAATAAACATACCAGCTCGTCAGACGGATATATTGAGTAATTAATATTGGAAATTCCCTTGACGAGTTTTCCTAAAATCCTACATATTGTTTCTTATCTTTAATAATAATTCTTTTTCATTTCCTCTTAAAAACTCGGTACTGTCAAACTGCACAAGGTCGTTCTCAGAATTCAAGAACTGCCCTAACTAATTGGTCGAATTGGGCAGGTGGTTACGTCGAGGCTAGTGAACATAGCGGCCCACAAACTTATGGCGAAAATATACAGTGAAAGTAAAACTCTGAACATTACAATATTACAATGAACATAAAAATACTTGAAAACAAAAGCGATCAATGAAAATCCAAATACAATTTTCAAATTTTCTTGAAATATAACTTGAAAATATAAATAATCTTGTGTTAAATAGGGTACAAATTCAGGTAAGGTTAGAGTGGTTAAATGTTTTTCTACGCAATAACGAATAGAGAGTTTTTATAATTTCAGGCAATTTCCGAAGTAATTCTCAACGAAAGTGTATCATAAACAATGAATGACCAAATTCGTTCTCGTTGTATTAGCTCAAACTGTCGGCTAAAATTAAACTTGTTATTAATGTATGAAATAAATACTTGCAGTCTGTCCATTTGCAATCTAATACTCTCTTACTCATAGTTGGTTAAAACGCGTCAAGTAAGCCTACATTATAAGGTGCGATCAATCCTTCATAACTGACCAAAGGTCTACCTGTACAGCTCGACCATAGTCTCTTGGGCCCAGAAATAATCCACTTACTAATTTCTTGACCACTTGCGCAGTTCCACCCTGCCCTTAAAAACGTGTTATTATAATCATCTATTGCAAAATATCTGGTAAATATATAAAAATGATGTCTAATAATTATCAGGAAAAACACTTTTTGCACATATTATATCATTAAAAAAATAAAGTAAAAATTTATAGTAAAATATTTTTAATGAATTTATCTGTTGAAATTTAGTGGAGTAATGACGTTTTCACCTAAGAACTATTGAATATCTTGCTTATGGTAAATAAACTAAATCGTATTTTCAGTGTACTTATTGTGACTTATCTCATTCGACTTATACCAAGGTATATATTGATGGGTATATCGATGGGTAAACCATCGAAAACAGCCCTTGAGGAAAATTCGTTGATTAGAATCTGATGACTCTAGTTCTAAGGGGCTTTCTTAAGCAAGAAATATTACAAACCTATTCGTTGTATGGTTAATATTTTCTATACTATTTTTGTATATGCTAGAATACTACATAAAGTAAATGTGGTGATTGTTTATTTTGCTTATTAGTTATTTTATAGGTCATAATCCTTAACATGACCCAGAGTTAAAGCTGCATATAATTGTGTCCAAATTAGATGGATTTGGGTGTAGCTATAGTGGGACCACCGAGAGAGTCCCCCCTTTCATTTGCAAGCAAAATCACATTGATCGGTTCAGTATTTCTAAAATTATCGTGGAAAAAACATACGGGTCGAATACAGAACTTCCTCCTTTTTTGAAGTCCGTTAGAAAGTATAAAACGATAGAACTCGGCAGTGACCTGTTTTCAAAATAAAACACCTGATGAAATAAAAGGGATAAGGTCTTGATGTAAAGGCTTGACGAATACGTACAAGTTAAAGGAAATAAGTTACTAATTAGGCTTCAAAGATAAATCTACACTTGTTTTAGAAAAATATTCTCCGCCGTATCCACTACAAATAACGGGCATCTAAACGTATATAAACGTAAAATGTAGAAAATTGTAGGATATAAAAAAAACCTACAATTGTAATAAAAAGATATACTATAAAATATCAACTAAATATAACAACCATCTAGATTTATATAAACCTAAAATGTAGAAAATTGTAGGAAATAAGAAAAAACCCACAATTGTAATAAAAAGATATACTATAAAATATCAACTAAATATAACAACCATCTAGACTTATATAAACGTAAAATGTAGAAAATTGTACGAAATAAGAAAAAACCGACAATTGTAATAAAAAGATATAAACGTAAAATGTAGAAAATTTTAGGAAATAAGAAATAACCCACAATTGTAAAAAAAAGATATACTATAAAATATCAACTAAATATAACAACCATCTAGACTTATATAAATGTAAAATGTAGAAAATTGTACGAAATACGTTCCTAATTGTAAAAATGAATCTACAATTGTGATAGACCTACATATAAATTTCCTAAAACATTTTTTATTACTTTTACGTGTATTTAGTTAATCATTTTAACACCATCTGACAGCTATAGAAACTCTTTAAACGTGATAAATTGAACATATTTTGGTGGTATTTACAAAAATATTCAGAAACTTTGTTAGTTTGTCTTTAGTTAAAACTTGAAAAAAGAAACTCTGTGGCATTAAATGAGGGAAACACCTAGAACTATCATTATGAATTCATATTTATTGTTGGTTATTACGTTTTCTTTAATAGAAGGTGAATTTTTTAATGAAATTCAAACCACTAAGGCTAATAGCACACCAGATATTCGCTTTTAAACATTCTCTCTCAGCAACGCCGCCTATGACGAACTTACCTCTCCAGTACAGATCTTGTAATTCTGAATGGTGGTATTTAGTGTGGCTAAAAATTCTTCGATCACCATGTTTGCGCATTTCCTCACTCTGATCTCCTCCTTTAACGTCACGTTTACTCTCTGCAGCACGTAATCTTTCATGTCCGTCTCAAAGAGGCAGGAACAATTCCTCCCATCCGAGGAAGATTTGTATTGGTTTGTACGAATATTGTAAATCTTCCGGAAACAGCCTTTAAAGAAACTGTATGTAGAAACTGGCTCGGCCGTTCGATTGACTTTTACTGCAGAATATTGGTTTACACACGCTGCGTACGATTGGGAACCTGTAAAGAAAAAACACGTTTAAATCTATCTGTCTGCTGGCAATAACATTCTACTGGGAGGTGTTGCAAAGACTTCTTGTCATCACTAGCCATTCGTTGTCATCATAATAGTGGCTAGCATTATATATATACTAGCTAGCTGCTGGCGTCATCAGGTTCAGTTTTCTTTTCCGGAATATTTTAGAGGCAAATTTGTCAAACCGAACAGAGATCAGGCGACTTTGTAGATAACCATCAGTTATTATCATGATCTACTAAATTTTACGTTTCTAATTCCCGCAGTTGTAGCGGAGAAAGGGAGAAGCGACCCCGTTATAGCGTTGAGTCTGAGCATCGTTATACCTCATTATACCACTTATCTTTCGAATAACTTCCACCAGGCGCCATGCACTCCAATTATCCTCGATCAGGAGCAAAGTCCGACAATTATCTCTTTTCTATTTCTTTTCATTCTCATATTCTATATTTTCTCTTTTCTTCGTTGACATACCATCTGGAACAACTTTGCATAGCGCTGCCATTAAATTAGGGAAAGATAGACTAATATCCTATAAACTGCACATTTAGGTGAGCACTCAGTTGCTTTCATATTTTTACTTCAAGTTTACAATTGCTCGTCGAGTACAAAGAGTAATCAATATGTTTATTGGGCTTAATCATTTGGAAAAATCTCCAGCGTCTTTTATTAAACAAATATTTGCCTCAGATAAGTTTTAAATCAAGATCTGACGTTGATACATTCAACGAATATATTTATATCTCCTACACTTCGCCGTACATACACTTGTGTAAAGCCCTCAAGGGCTCTCCCCTGTGTGAACCTTATCCACGAGTTGCCTTCCATGGATCGATAGCTACTTTCAAGCACTCTTGGCTTTAAACCTTTCTCTCTATCTGCCTTGATTGGTTCCCTTTGATAACTCCGATGCTACTGGCGTATTCGAGGACTAAAGGCTTTTTTCTTTTCAATAACTACATTTCATCTTTCAAGTAATGATAGAAAATGTGTGTATAAAATTGACTTTGAAATGAAATTCTAAACACTGTTATCAGTGTTGCCAACTTGTCGTTTAATTCAATTTAAATTTAGCTCTTATATGAATGAAACAGAATTAGAATTTTTCTTTTCGTGTTTCTTCTTACCTTCTTGTCGTGTTATTTTTTTTATTTCATTGATGTTTTCTTTTCAAACTTAACCTTTTCCATTCAAAACATTTTATTCATAAATAACTTTTCCAAAATAATTATTAAAATGTTTATGTGTAGGCCTTCATAAAGGTTGTTGGGCTAAATATAAACAACTTTTTCACAGTTATATCCCCCTAAAAACTAAACATTTTTTGCTATAATTTTGCATTGATAAATTTACATCCGCTCAGTAATTCAATTTTTCACGTCAAATTTTACATAGAAACGACAGATTCAGTACATATTATACGGATTATTTATTACAATGTGTTTTAAAAAAATTACACAACGTACAATTTAGCATTGAACGAAGGAAACACAACGTACAATATAGCATTGAAATTAGGAAACGCAAATACAACGTAGAATTGAACGAGGGAAACACAAAGTACAACATTGTATTGAACTAAGGAAACACAAAGTACAAGATAGCATTGAACGAATTAACACAATGTACAACATAACACTGAACTAAGGAGACACAAAGTACAACACAGCATTGAACAAAGGAGACACAAAACCTAGGGTCTACCTGCACAGCTCGACCATAGTCTCTTGGGCCCAGAAATAATCCACTTACTAATTTCTTGACCACCTGCGCATTTCCACCCTGTCCTATTATAATCATCTATTGCAAAATATCTGGTAAATATATAAAAATGATGTCTAATAATTATCAGGAAAAACACTTTTTAAAGCCTATTATATCAGGAAAAGCACATATTATATCATTAAAAAAATAAAGTAAAAATTTATAGTAAAATATATTTAATGAATTTATCTGTTGAAATTTAGTGGAGTAATGACGTTTTCACCTAAGGACTATTGAATATCTTGCTTATGGTAAATAAACTAAATCGTATTTTCAGTGTACTTATTGTGGCTTATCTCATTTGACTTATACCAAGGTATATATTAATGGGTATATCGATCGGTGAACCATCGAAAACAGCCCTTGAGGAAAATTCGTTAATTAGAATCCGATGACTCTAGTTCTAAGGGGCTTTCTTAAGCAAGAAATAATACAAACCTATTCGTTGTATGGTTAATGTTTTCTATACTATTTTTATATATGCTAGAATACTACATAAAGTAAATGTGGTGATTGTTTATTTTGCTTATTAGTTATTTTATAGGTTATAATCCTTAACATGACCCAGAGTTGAAGCTGCATATTATTGTGTCCAAATTAGATGGATTTGGGTGTAGCTATAGTGGGACCACCGAGAGAGTCCCCCCTTTCATTTGCAAGCAAAATCACATTGATCGGTTCAGTATTTCTAAAATTATCGTGGAAAAACATTAAAAAACATACGGGTCGAATACAGAACTTCCTTCTTTTTTGAAGTCCGTTGGAAAGTAGAAAACGATAAAATTTACGAATTAACACAATGTACAACATAACACTGAACTAAGGAGACACAAAGTACAACACAGCATTGAACAAAGGAGACACAAAATACAACATAACATTGCATTAAGAAAACACAAAGTACAACATAGCATTCAACTAAGAAAACACAAAGAACAGCATATGATTGAACGAAGGAAACACAAAGTACAATAAAGCATTACACTAAGGAAACACAAAGTACAACATGGTATTGAACTAAGGAAACACAAAGTACGACATAGCATTGAACTAAGGAAACACAAAGTACAACATAGCATTGAACCAAGAAAACACAAAGTACAACATAAAATTGAACGACGGAAACACAAAGTACGACATAGCATTGAACAAAGGAAACACAAAGTACAATATATCATTGAACGAAAGAAACACAACATACTTCATTGCATTGAACAAAGGAAACACAACGTACAATATACCATTGAACCAAGGAAAGACAAAGTACGACATAAAATTGAACGAAGGAAACACAAAGTACAACATAGCATTGAACAAAGGAAATACAAAGTACAATATAGCATTGAACGAAAGAAATACAACGTACATCATTGCATTAAACGAAGGAAACACAACGTACAATATACCATTGAACCAAGGAAACACAAAGTACAACATAGCATTGAACGAAGAAAACACAAAGTACAACAGAGCATTGAACGAAGGAAACTCAATATACAACATAGAATTGAACGAAGTAATCACAATGTACAACATAGCATTGAACTAAGGAGACACAAAATACAACATAGCATTGCATTAAGGAAACACAAAGTGCAACATAGCATTCAACTAAGAAAACACAAAGAACAGCATAGCATTGAACAAAGGAAACACAAAGTACAATATATCATTGAACGAAAGAAATACAACGTACATCATTGCATTGAACGAAGGAAACACAACGTACAATATACCATTGAACCAAGGAAACACAAAGTACAACATGGCATTGAACGAAGGAAACACAAAGTACAACAGAGCATTGAACGAAGTAAACAAAATGTACAACATAGCAAGGAAACACAAAGTACAACATAGCATTGAACGAAAGAAACACAACGTACATCATTGCATTGAACAAAGGAAACACAACGTACAACATTGCATTGAACGAAGTAAACAAAATGTACAACATAGCAAGGAAACACAAAGTACAACATGGCATTGAACGAAAGAAATACAACGTACAACATTGCATTGAACGAAGGAAACACAAAGTACAACATAGCATTGAACGAAGGAAATTCAATGTACAATATACCATTGAACTAAGGAAACACAAAGTACAACATGGCATTGAACTAAGGAAACACAAAGTACAACATAGTATTGAACTAAGAAAACACATAGTACAATATAGCATTGAACAGAGGAAACACAAAGTACAACATAACATTGAACGAGGAAATCTTTGTTCTAGTAGGGTTTTAGCTTCTGGGCAATCATAATAGATGGCATAGCTTACTTCAGGAAACTTGCATACATACACACTTATTTCAGGATTGTTTTTAATTTTTGGTTTAAATTACGCCCCACCCTCATAGTAGTATTCTCCTCTGATCATGTAACCAGTAAATCCGAACCTTAATTACTTTTTCAAAATTAACGTGTGGATTTGTCAAAATTTTAAAACGAGGTCAGTTTTTTAAAATCTATCCTGAAGTAAATGGTATAAAAACATTTAAATATTAGTCTTATCAATTATTATTAAATTAATTACTATTTTATGTAAATTAATTTTAAAATATTACATTAGAACATTTCAAATTAGTTTTACTATTTATTAATGGCATTTAAACAGTTATACATTGTGGTTTAAGTATTTATAAGGTTTGAAGAAAGTAACTTTAGCAAATACAAAACTTTAAAAAGGTTTAATTAAAACCCTTTCAGAGCTTTTAGAACCGAAGTTTTTACTTAGTCTCCAACGCATTCTATAAAAGTTTTTAACAATTTGTCTACGTTTTTCAACAAAATATCAAGATTGTCTTGATCCCAGTAAAAACTGATAATTAATTGACATGGGAACACGTCTAACTTGTAATATCCTAAATTAATTATTGATTATGATAAGAGATAGAGCTACTGATAATTGGGAAGTAGACATGATTAGGATAGACACACAAACCCGCTGGTCCTGAGATATGAGAGGATCATGACTGCCTTGTATAAAGCCCTAAAAGAAATAGAGCTGCTGATGATGGAGTCTTGATTAGGAGTCTGATATAGGATTATGTTAAAAACCAAATCCTCAGGACTGGAAATGTGAGTGGATCACCTCTGCCTTGCACAAAGCCCTACAAGAAACAGGACTCCCGTGGATCCAGGCATAATTGGCTATATATATGATTATGTTGGACATCAAATCTTGTGGCCTGGAAATATGTCTGTCTTTACAAAGTCTTCATTGAGATACCTCTACTGCGGATGCAGTGTTATATGAGATATAAATAGGATTAGAACACACACTCAAATCCCATGATCTAATCATATGAGAGGATCATGTTTTAATTGTACTGAGGCTTCATTGAGATAGACCTTCAGCGGATGCAGGGATAATTGGGAACTAAATAGGATTAGAACAGTCACTCATATCCCATGTTCTGGAAATAAGAGAGGATCGTGCCTGCCTTGTACAAAAGCTTCATTGAGATAGACCTCCTGCGGATGCAGTGATAATTGGGAACTAAATAGGATTAGAACAGTCACTCATATCCCATGTTCTGGAAATAAGAGAGGATCATGTCTGCCTTGTATAAAAGCTTCATTGAGATAGACCTCCTGCGGATGCAGTGATAATTGGGAACTAAATAGGATTAGTACAGACACTTATATCCCATGTTCTGGAAATATGAGAGGATCATGTCTGCCTTGTACAAAAGCTTCACTGAGATAGACCTTTATCGGATGCAGGGATAATTGGGAACTAAATAGGATTAGTACAGACACTCATATCCCATGTTCTGGAAATATGAGAGGATCATATCTGCCTTGTACAAAAGCTTCATTGAGATAGACGTTTATCGGATGCAGGGATAATTGGGAACTAAATAGGATTAGGACAGACACTCATATCCCATGTTCTGGAAATATGAGAGGATCATATATGCCTTGTACAAAAGCTTCATTGAGATAGACCTCCTGCGGATGCAGTGATAATTGAGAACTAAATAGGTTTAGGACAAACACTCAAATCCCATGTTCTGGAAATATGAGAGGATCATGTCTGCCTTGTACAAAAGCTTCATTGAGATAGACCTTTATCGGATGCATGGATAATTGGGAACTAAATAGGATTAGGACAGACACTCATATCCCTTGTTCTGGAAATATGAGAGGATCATATCTGCCTTGTACAAAAGCTTCATTGAGATAGACCTCCTGCTGATGCAGTGATAATTGAGAACTAAATAGGTTTAGGACAAACACTCAAATCTCTTGTTCTGGAAAAATGTGAGAATCTTGTCTGCCTTGTACAAAAGCTTCATTGAGATAGAGCTACTGCGGATGCATTGATGATTGCGTGATATACATAATTAGGGCAGACACACAATTTCCCTTATCTGAAAATCTGAAAAGATCTTGCCTAATATCATCTCCTGGAAAACCTGCTCGCCCTTTGTTTAAACATTAAATTCGAACTTCACTACTGTGATTGATTTTTAAAATAATTAAGTTACTATTCCTGTCTTAATAATGATGTGGAAGGGATTCCTCTCTGACTTCCTACCGTTCAGAGGATATCCATTTTATAAACGAACACTGGCTTTCCTTTCTACCTTTTCCTTCTGCATCTTTTCCCAGATCGTTTTACCAATCTGCTTTTTTCTTAAACCTGAACTAGTCAAAATAATCTTTAAATGTTTGCAAGATTGTCAACTCAGTACTATATAGAGTTATCTCGATGTTTAAATTTCACGTTTAGTACGACAAATATTTACGTGCTGGAAAAGAAAATATTGGCCACTAATTCGAAACAATGTAAAAATACAAAACAATTTGAGTAATAATTTTAAAACATATATTTAAAAATGTACAAACCGAATCTGACATTAATAATTCGAGTTGGTTTATTTTACATCGCCTTCTCTCGATGATAGCTTTCTTCTTACCTGAAGTTACGGAGATTGCAACATCGTCGAATGCTAATATCGAACAGATCTGGTTGCCTCTGAAGTACGCCGAGAACTCAGTCGAACCAGTTCTCAAGCCGAGGACACCCCGCGCCGTCGAACTGTTCAATGTCCTATTAGAATCCAGCCTATAAAGAATCCGCGTGCCTTCCTGCCAGTTGGACTTCACTCTGTCTGCATTGATCGCTAGCCCATACACCTGGCCAGCTGTCTCAGTTGATGATGGTACGGCGAGACTCTGCGAACGAGACAATTAATGGTAACCATTAAACAAAAAGAACAATTTCTCTTTAAAAAGTTATCAAAGGCTCTGTCACAAAAGGGTTTTTTGTTTTAAACGTATCAAACAAAATTAGTTGCTGGTTTAAATTTAGCTAATATAATTAGTGTTCATTTTGTTCCTTTTGAATAAATTATAAAGTAATTTTGTAAGAAGGTTTATTGGGGCACTTTGAAAAACAAATAACAATTGCTACACTCAAGAAATAGTTATAAAATAAATTTAAGCTCCATAATTATATTTACGTTCAGCCAGTTAGTCAATGTCAGAAAAATTATTGGTAATGGTACCTGGTTCATTATGTAGAGTGCAGCACTTGCCTAATTTTGTAAACCTTTGGTAGATAATTTATAAAAAATGCATCACAAATAATGTTATTCTTGTTATAAATTTCTAAAGAAAGTAATTTTTGCAATTCCACAGTATTTTTCAATATCTTCCATTAGCTCATACTCTTCACACACACGCGCGCGCGCGCGCACACACACACACACACATATATATAATGTTCAAATTTTTAATTGTTAATTAAATACTTTTTTATTTATCCACTAAAGTTCAGATACATTTTTTTTAACTTGTAGCGAATGACGCTTAATGTTAATACTGTTTGTTTTTCAAATATTAATTCATTCATCAAATTTACTATATTAATTTTAGTTTTATTATGAGAGAAAAACTACTCCACAAAACGGACAAGGTATTCAATATAGTTATTTCGTCCCATTTGGCTTAAAATAAGTGATAACATATGAATTCATAAAACAGTGGATCTTATGTTATTTGTTATGTGATAGAACAGCTGTTTTAACACACAGGTTATGGTGCTTTATTTTTATTAATTGTAATTGTTTAATACTAAGTAACTAAAATAATTTTAAACATTTTTTATATTACTTGTTCAGCCACAACTGTCAACGGTAAAATATTTTAAACTACTCGTATTTACTGTTTTAAGATAAAACATCGTATATTTGTCAATTTTTTAATGAAATGCCTTGAGGTATATTTAAATTCAGTCAGTTAATGTCAGAAAACATATTGGTAATGATTCCTGGTACGCCGTGTAGAATGCAGCACTTGCCTAATATCTAAACCTTTGGTAGATAACCTATATAAAATACATCACAAATAATGCTATTGTAGGCCTGGTTAAAGTTTTAAATAAGTAAGTAATATTACTCGGCTGTTTCCACCACTTTGCTCATTATTTAATTCCTCTACATTTTATCTTTATTTGTTCTTTACTTTTTGTTGTCATTTCAGATTAAAAAACCGAGTTTATTTATGTTTTCGTTTTCGCCATTCTACCTAAACTTTGTTACAACAATTTGGCGATTGCTATTATTCTTTATTGGCTTTCAGTTATGTGTCTGTGAAGTATGACGGTATTCACAGCTGGCTTGTATTTCCAATTCTTAGAATTTAACATACCGTACTCTAACTCAGCAGTTTCCAACCTGTGGTACGTAGAAACCTATGTAGTGGAACGCGAAAATAATACCAGTAATAGACGTCGATATTTCACACTTTAGATTTGAAACAAATACGAGGTTACACTAGTAGTTCACAGGTTGTTGATGTGTCGTTGATCGGAAATTGCATGGAGCTTGTATGTTTGTGTGCGACTGAAAGCACAAAACAGAATAGCGATGAAAAACATCTATTCTAGATTTAGGTGAACAATAAAAAGGCTGGAATGTATCTACACAAAAATATGTTATTCACACTCGGTTGCCCACGCTCCATCCATTACTTACAAAGGCTGTCAGGCAACCATTCTTTGTAGTAACCACGTCGAGGAATATGGGGTATTTTTCATTCGAAAAACGTTTTTAGGGGTACGTGAAATGAAAAAGGATGAGATTCACTGCTCTAACTGAAGACTTGGTTATCTCGATAGTAGTCTTTCCTATATTCCGACCGCTTTTCACGTGTTACCTACTTCATTCATTCCTGGAAGCTATGACCCCATGCTTGATACACAATTCCTAATCCTACACCGCTCAACATACGCCTCGCAACCGTAATTTTCCGTAATCCCAGCATTTACTTCCTGTTCGCATCCCTCATGGCAAAGACGATTTCTGTGTTGTTTCTTGTCTCTGATCGGACCAAAAGCTTCCCTCAGGATATTCCTGTCTGCAAACCCTAATTTCCCCTGAAGACTTTTTTCTATAAAATAAAATTAAATAATTGATTAAGTTAAAATTTTACATTTTATACTTGTCCAAATAATTCAAGTACCTGTAACAAATAATTTTAATTTGTGTATATTTTAGACTAAAACCTCGTTGTTAAGAAATGACCCATTAGGTACAATTTAAAGTATTTGGTAAAACATATTTACTAGATTTGAACATATTGCTTTTTAAAAATAAGAGAAATAAACAGAGGACTCTCTTTAATTGTACTTAATATTTGTTTAACTCTCAGAGGCTCTGTTTTAGAGAGTTTCTACAGGTTTAGACCCTGGACTCTTTGAATCTCAAAAGATGTCATTTTATCCAACAATTGACAGAGGCGTTCATTTTTTTACCCTTAAGCTAACAAAAGTGTTAATGAGCCTTGAGCCTTAAAAATAAAAAATAAGTAACACATTTATTTGTCTTACCAAAAACGCCATTACAATGAATATTTTGCAGGTCTTCATCCTCTTTGGCCAATGAAATATCGTTTTACTAAACCTTACTTCAAATTAAACACAATAAACAATAGCTCGTTGACACATTTGTGTTGCCGACTATTTGGCGGCGGCAATAAACTAACAACGAAAATTTAAGGCCGTTACAATTTAACACCAAAATACAGACAGCAGTAAACCAAGATAAAGCTGTTGATTTTTTTTCAAAGAATTCCACTGTGGGAATTACATCTGTAATGGAGTTTTGCCTTTTGCCACCTACAGCCATGAAATGTATACAATATCAAGAGCACAGTGGCACTACATGTTACAATCAAAAATATTAGTTTAAACCCCAATACCTTAAAAAAAGTGATATTAAAAGTTATGTAAGATTAAACCCTTATCTACATTTCGATGACCATGTCATCATCAGAGGCTTTTATTACTAAATTACAATCTAGAATACAGGTCAGTCTAGTCTGTAAATTATTGTATTTTATATTGTAATAGAACCCTCTGATGATGAACACATGGTCATAAAAATGTAGGCGTACATAAGGGTTTAATCTTAGGTAACTTGTAATATTATTTATTTTTTATTATTTTTATGGTATTGGGGTTTATTCCAATATTTGTATTGTAGTGAAATGTATACTGAGCCTATTTTCCGAACTACCTTAACACCCTGCGGTAATATGTGACTTCTTATATCTGTGTCAATTTGCTTTAACACGTTTTTTACTTTTTTGTACTTATGAATTTCTTGACACTATTATTTTGAAAAACTTTAAATTTTAAACGTCTAGTAAGTTTACGCAAATAATTTTCACAGGTTGTATAAGTCAGGGGAAAAAGTTTTAAGTGTGTACAAAACACTATAACCTATGATTCTATAGACCTATGGGTCTATAGGCCTATGAGTTATGCAGTATCGAAGAAACATTTACCCGCCACTGCTTGAAACTGTCGAGACTATATTTACATAAAGAATAATCTTAAACCCCAGTAAACTCTTCTCCAAATTTATATCCTCCTTACATGATTGTTAAAAAAGCACTTAGAATTTTTAATAGCTCGAACTAAATTCCCTAAATAGAAGATATATGTTTAAAACTATATGTATAAATTACAAACAACGCAATTCACAATATGTTTGTTTAATGGTTTTTATCGTTATAATTTAATTAAAGTGTAATGAAAAGTTCAAAATTATTTTTCCTTCAAGGTAATTATTTTGGAAAAAAATTAACTTACATACATACATCTGAAGATGAAAATTCATTAAAGAAACAACTTGTGAAAATTTGAGCTCGATATCTTCAACGGCTTAGGAATTATACGCGTTTAAAGTAATAAAAATACAGCTTTACTCTACAATTTTCAGGTGTTCACGATGCAAGTCTTTTTTAAAAAAGTCGTATCTCTACACATATGAAGCTCAACAAGATGTTTCTGATATGAAAGGAAAAAAGAAAATCTATATTTTCATCCGGTTTCTGGTTTTAAAATATCTTTAATATTTTGTAAGTAAATAGCCCGAGAAAATGAGTAATTTCCGACTTTTGCAATATGTGAAGAGGACATTAATAATTTTTCCTAAATTTCGATGAAAAATCCGATTGTTTGTTGTAAACGTTGATCATTGCAGAATTATTACGTAGGACTACGTGGTACTAATAGTTTTTCAGGATTTTGCCTAGTTCCTGAGCTATGTACATTTTTTGTAAGTTAATAAATTATTTTTTCTCTTTCTCTAACTCTTGTCTGGGTCCTCAAAACCGGCCCAGCCCTCGCGGCAATCAACCTCTAGCGAGCTTCCTCCGTCTCACATGGGCATGCGGTTAGTATCCCTACCGCGAGTGAAGGAAACGGGATTGATTGCCATGTACCAAGCTCATAAGCTCTTTCCATGGAGAATCAGGAGATAACGAAATGAAACAGTGCGGTACGTGTCGTGCTAAGAGCGGGATGACAAAACCTGGCAATAAAGAAACCCTACCAGGAAATATCCCGTAACAGATCCTGCAGGAACCCTGGGTAGCTAGGATCACTTTATGCTAAGGAATAGGAAGAGTATTTATTGCCTTACAAATACCTTGTTAGTGACTCTAAGGCAGGAATGACATCCCCCTCTTCTTCTGCTGCCTACTCGAAACTGAAAAGGCATGCAATCGAAATTAGTACTTCCGTTGGGGCTAAGCTGCGACCCTGGGGATGTGCCCCTGCGTCACCTAGAACATAACTGTGTGACAGAATGTATTGGATATATATATATATATATATATATATATATATATATATATATATATATATATCACTTTCATTATATGTAGCCTACTTAAACAAGAATCTTACTTGGTATTTATGCGAGTTAACTTTCAAAGATTGATAGTATCTCCATTATCAAGCATCACTGACCGGGGGTTGTAGTAGACTGCCTGATATATATATATAATACGTTTTCTTGATTAATAATTTAAAACAACATAGGTTATTCAAATACAAGAATATTTATTATTTTATATCCAAAGCTTTTCGTTGGCAAACAGTACCAACATCATCAGGAATGAAAATTACAATAATGTCATTATACATTGTATTTGAATAACCTATGTTGTTTTAAAATATATATATATATATATATGTGTGTGTGTGTGTGTGTGTGTGTGTGTGTGTGTATAAATTTACATTGTATGGTTAGGGCTAGGCGGTCAGTTAAGGGCAGAGGCCGTCTGTGTGTGTCATGGGTGAGGTCGTATCTACCCAGTGAGGAAATGAGTGTGAACGTTGTGTGTGCGAGTGCCTGTTTGTAGTACCTTGTTATTAAGTGTCGGAAGTGTTGTTTGATGAAAGGCACTTTCAAGTCAGTGTGAAGCAGGGTTAATCTTGTGCATCTAGGTGCCTTCGTGCCTATTCGCAAAACCTTGTTTTGGAATAACTAGAGTCTGCGTGTGCGTGAGTAGCCTGCTTGGCCCCAGACGGTTGAAGGGTACGTGAGTATGCCGCGCAACATAGATACGTAAATAGTAGTGGCCACCCGTATTGAAAATGGGTCCCAAGTCAGGCCTTTATTGACTATTACTCCCAGATACTTGACCTGGTTCCCCCAGCGAATGTCCTCACCCTATATTTTAGTGGTGTGTCGAGTCATCTAACTCTCCCAATACCTCAGCCATGATTCTAGTGCTGTAGGGTGGTCCTGTAAACTGAAGTGTATTAGATGTGGTTGTCATACTGAGCAGATAATGCGGTGTCATCTGCAAATATGGCCAATTGTCCGTAGTGTAAATTGAGTTTGGTCTGCATCAACCCTCAACTTGCGGTTGGAAAGGTAAGAGCTAACTAGATAAATTATTTTTACAACATACCGTCAGGTGCTGCAGTCAAGCGGATTTATGCTGAACTATTAGCTACAAGAAAAATTTATGCCCCACAAAATTACTCGTTTTCACGAGGCAATTACTTACTAACTGTAAAATATTTTTAAAATCTAAAGACAGCAAACAAAAATATAGATTTCCCTCTTTTATTCCGTATAAGAAAATTCTTTTTGCGTTAAATGTTTCAAGAGAAATTACTATTTTGAAAAGCCTTACATCTTGCAAACTGGAAATGTAGTTTGGCTATAGAGACTTAACTCCTAAACCATTCAAAGATATGGTGCTTCATTTTTATAATTTGTTTCTTTAATGATTTTCATTTATAATTGTATTGAAGTATAATGAACAATTATTTTTAACAAGGTAATTTTTTTTTAATATGTTTGTGTAGGCCTATATATCTGAACATAAAAATTCGTTAAACAACTTGTGAAAATACGAGTTTGATATCTTCAACTGTATAGGATTTACGTGAGTTTGAAATGATAGAAGTACAGCCTGACTACAATTTCAGGTTTACATATTCCAGGCCTTTTTTTAAAACACTCTTATCTCTACAAATGTTTCCAATATGAAAAGAAAGAAGAAAGTCTATTTTCATTCACTGTTTTTTGTTTTAAAATATCTTTAACAGTTTTTAAGTAATTCCCCTGAGAAAACGAGTAATTTTCGACTTTTGCAAAATGTGAAGGAAAGGCCTTATAAAAATTCGCTTTCTAGCAGTTGATTACTGTGGTTTTCTTAACTTCTTTTTATAGAAGATAAATCTTTAATCCATGAAACAGTGTCCAATATACTTATATACTTTTTAAGGTCGCTGCAATTTTCCATACTATGTAATTTATGGCGAATTGCGATTATTTCATACCGGCATTTAAAGTTGTGCATTATTCCCCGTTCCAAAGGTTGGTAACTAGAAGTAGTTTGGAGGTAAAAATGATATTTATACATTGCTTAATCTAATTTGAGGGTGTGGTGAAGCATTTTCCATGAAAAGGATCACATTGTAATTATTTTTGGCTTTTCTGTCATTATTTCATGTATCATCCATGACTTTCTTGTTAGCTTTCCAAATCACACTTGAATTATTCATATCCTTGAAACATCTTGGTTCATGTGCTTTACTGATTATTAAAGGTTTTTCAAAATCACCAATCTTAATTATACACAAGATAAGTTGTTTGCAGTGACGTAGTTAGGACGATGTTTGAGGGGATGGAACCCTATCGGGGAAACTTTGTACATTTTTATCTCTAGAAATCATATTTTATGCTTTTTTGCAATTAAAATTACACAACTGTTGGGTTGTCGGGAAGTTGTTATGCTAAAAAATGTAGCACTAATTGGTTTGGAGGGGGCATCTGCCCTGGTTGTTTTTCCAGAATATGTTTCTCCCTAAAGACTCATTGTTTTTTTTTTAGAAGTGCACGGAAATATAAACCAGATACATCAATATTGTAAGCCTAAATGTTTTGATTCATCATAATCCTCCATTTTTGTTTTCAGTTTCCATTCACAAACTCCTTTTGTATCAACAGATTTATACTCACTGCAAATTGCTTTAAATTTTGCACCGTGATAAATTCTAAATTTCTTTAGCCAACCATTTAAAGCCTTAACGCTGTCCAAATTTTAACTTGCAAATTTTCTTGAATCAGTGATCCACTTATTGGCAAGTTTATTGATGAAGCCACACAGAACCAATTAAAAATTAGTTTGTCCACTGAACTTAAATGTTTTTCTAAACATTTGTTGATTCCATCTTCGCGCGTGCTACTAGTAATCACCCGATGGATGGTTGATGCTCGGCTTGCAATATTAACATTTGTTGATTCCATCTTCGCGTGAGCTAACGCTAGTAGCTCACGCGAAGATGAGATCAACAAATGTTAATATTGCAAGCCGAGCATCAACCATCCATCGGGTTTTTCTAAAACTAATGTTCATGTTTTCTTCGCCATTTTCATTGCTGAACCTCAATTCCCTTATCCAAACTTCACTTTTTAAAATGTTATTGATCTGTAATGTTCATTTTTTAACTTTTTTGCCAGTTGCCGCTCACTTCTTTCATTCTTCCTATACTCTAAGACTTCAATCTTTTCTTTTATTTTAAGAGCTTTACGCTTGTCACTTATTTTTTATAAAACGTAAATACAAAAACACAATCTTTATTCAAAAACCCTTCATTTTGCTATAGTTATGAAATTTACCACATACAGTTAACCATTAAAACCAGCGATGCATACTGTTCACTAGATTTACAACTGGACTGAATAAACTAGATCTAATACACAGCACAAGAAACAAACTATGTTTGTTGGAATTCTGGCGACTGACAGTTATATTCTCACAATAAAATTTTGCATATACAAACAAATTTATTTTTTTATATAAATTACTACTTTTGGTATCACCATGGCAAAAAAACACTACTAACTGGTATTTTTTAGCAGACGCGTTTCGTATTAGGATATGCATTGTTCAATGGTACGAGTCACAGATAAGAATTGAACTGCCCTAATTGGAAACGTGTCTGCTGATAAGTAGTGGATTTTTGCCAAGTGATACCAATAGTTATAATTTATATAAAAAAAACCTCAAGATGTACAACATAAAAACTACAAATAATTTTTTTTCAATTTTATGACTGAAAATAGCAAATCCAGTGTCCATATTTAGGAGTATCTGTTGTTTAGACACATAAAGATCCCTATATCACGAGATAGGGGGATTGAAAATTTGTCCATAAAATGAGGGGTCCGTAGAGAAAGGTTTATTGTATTTATAAGATGATTAAAACCTTCATACATGTTAAAACATCACAAAGAAAAGGTAATTCCAATTTATCCAGTTATACAAACTGAAATGGCTATTACTGAAGTTATATTGTAATTCGGAACTGAAGTTCGCATTTGTAATTTTAAATGAATCATTACTTTTATCCGATATGTTTGTCATGCATTCAGTAATTCCTATTCAGAAATCAAGGTTGAACGTTTTGTGTAGTCTTTTACATTTAAAAGGGAATTTTAAAAGGCTTTACAATATGACCAAGTTGTTAACTAAATTCATTATTAGAGAATATCATGTAGGCCCAAATAACTTGAAAGAATCGACTTGAAAATGGAGAATCAAAAAAAAAATTGAGAATCGAAATAAAAAATTTTAGGTTTTGGCCCATCCCAAATTAATACATATTAACAACTATTAATATTTTATAATACTATTATTCATAATAATACTTATAAAATTATTCACGTATTATTCAACACAATTTTGGATGGTTGCTGTAACCAGCCGTACCAACTGGGTCGCTTGGAACGTGAATAATTTAATCTGCAATGGGTTAATATAGTTATCTATCATACTGACTTGTTAATTGCTTAAATTATTATTTATTTATCATATTAATTGAATAAGGTCTATTTAATAAAATTTTAAGATTTTTTAGAATGGTAAATTGTAAATTTCAATATATAAAGTTATAATAATAAATATGGTTAGGTAAATTTAGTTCCGTAATTTTTTAACTAAATAAATAAAACCCACTAAACACAATACAAAAACTTCTGAAGATGATTACCATGTAATCAAAACGTACATAAAGTAATTGTAATAAAGTTTTTTGTATTATGGTTGGGTTTTATTTATTTAGTTAAAAAATTAGTCCACAAGTCTCAACAAATTTATTAATAGTTCCGTAATTGTTGAGTTTTTGGCATTTCAATAGAACATTACAAAATACAGTGAATATCTAAGGAAAACATAAATATTAAAGACATTATGGTTGGTTATGCTACTATGTTCTTATCAACTTATTCATGATTTATATGGTTGTGCCCTTTTATTTCTTGCTACAAGTTGTTTAAAGTTAAAATTATAAAACATTTGTCAACTATATTATATGGTTCTTTACACCTTACATTAAATAGAAAATAAGTTTTGAAAAGAATTCCATTCATATTGTTGGTTCATTAACACGATTTTAAGAAAGAAAACAATGTATCTAAGGTACTAGAAATAAAATAAACAATTTATAAAAAAATTGCAGATGGCACATCCAGTAAAACGTTACAAATTGATGTAAGATTTTAACTTCTCAACTTGAAATAATAAAAACGTTTTACAAAATAAGTACTAACTGAATTTAAACACAAAATGTTTTGAATCACCATTCTGGCAAAACATTTACTGAAACTGGTGTAAAAAGGTTTGAAGACGTTTACAACCATACTGACAAAAAACAAAATCTAATACTCACTTTAGCAAACAGCTACTAGAAAATCTCTATCTCACGACTATTAATAAACATTAAGGTACCAATACTAAACTTGTAATGTATTTTATACACTTGAATGTTGTTTTATATACCAAAACAAATTTTTCTAGCCAAACCCGTTACTATTATAAATATGCCATTGGGTCCATTTGACTGTCCGAGTTGAGTTCAGTATTGTAGCAGACGTATTAAAATCTTGAATTTTGTCGTCGATTACGTTCGTTGAAACTTATTAATAACTTTTACATTTATTTATGACTCATAAAATATGTAGAAGTGATTAATATATTAGAAGTTGAATACAACAAGTTTGATTACGGTTGTATATGATAGGTCAAGTAAAATAAACAAAATACTAATTTACATTTATTACTAAACTTACAATCATTAAAGACATGATGTTTGCATTCTTGCTGCATGAAAATATAACAAAATTGCTTGTACACTTTTAATAAGAGGTTTAACAATTTTTATATTATAAAGCAACAAAAAATTACGTGTTTAGTCTTATTACTAGTTTAACAAGTAAAATGAAAAATATGAGAAAATACATAACTTCCTTACGTTTAACTTAAATATTGCTCATCTTCTAAGGACTTGTGTATACGGTTCTCATAAATAAATAGCAAATGATTTGAAACTTTAAAAGTTTTTTTTTTATTATGTAATAAAATATTAAAAATCTGATTCTTAAAATAGTTATAACTTAATTTATGGTTTAACCGAAAGAGAAAAAATAGTAGATAATTAAATGAATAAAATTGAAAAATAAAATTAGTTTTCAATTTTAATAATTATATGACAACAAAAAATACTTTAAAAGTAAGTAGTTAGTTTTACTTACCTTGAACAAAAAAAATTTTAAGCAAAATTATTTTAAAAAATCAGCTCCTTGATAATTTTGATCAAAATTAAGTTAAAATCATAGTATTTAAAATTAAATATTTAATGTAAGTTCATCAGAACTTTATTATAAAAAATGGAGTACTTAAAACATGCAGACTGTTATGACAGGAATTTTAAACATTTTATGTTTTACTATAGAGTGATTCATATAAAACTCATGATTTTCATTATTCCATTACTTGAATATAAATAAGCCCAGAGGTTTCATTTCCTTATCATGTGACGCAGAAGGTCTTTTAATTTTTATTCCTTGTCGTGTATTTGCCAACAGATGGCGTTGCATGTCCTGCCGGAGTTTTAGGCATTTGCACGTTACAGTGAACATCCAAGAGTACTGACACATTTTCAGTGAATTCTTTGAGCAATTGGATGAAATTGAGCTGCGTCAAGGTTACTTTCAACAGGAAAGTGGCACTTGCCATACGTCACATGAGTCTATGGCGCTAATCCAAAATTACTTTGAATACCGCATAATTTCTTAGAATTCGTGGCCTCCACACGGAGGACATTTTCAACACAACCTTTAACAACCAATTAATCTCCCAGATATTCTGTACATGTAAGACACAATAACATGTTACTTGTATTTTCTTCTTAAAATAAACATAAAAGGAAAGTCATGAGTTTTATATTAATTACACTATATATCTTCTTATTATGTGTAAACTTATTAAACACAAGTTTATATAAAAGTCCATTACATTTTTTTCACATTACTTATCTTGCTTTTGGCTTTCTGTATATAATACATTCTTTAGAACCTAGTGTTCCCAAATTACACATATGACATCAAATCCAATAACTATAAACAATATTTAGTTTGAGCAATGGAACTTATGGATACTTACATTTACTATAAAAACACAAGGTCGTCTTTTAAAAAAGAAAATAATAACAGTCATGTAATAAAATGGCATTTTGGTTTTTGTGTGTTGAAGGTTTTGAAGATGTTTATAAAAAAAAACATCAGGTTTATAGATAAGAAAATATCATCAGCATATATTTAAATTATGTATTTAATTAAGTTAAATTATGTTATATTAAATATAAAAACTGTAGCCGAATGTGTCCAAAATTTATTATTTTCATTTTGAGTTCTCAACAGCTTAACTGCATTTTAATTGTGTATCATGAAGCTATCTTTGGGCTTTTGAATTCACTCTGAATGTAACCAGTCTTGATAAAAAAATCGTTTAGACAAACAACTGAAATGTCAATATAATATCATCTCCATTTCACCATGGACATGATTTAGTAGGCAGTGTAGAGCCTTCTTATGGGATATGGTATCAAAGGAAAGTAATGTATCAACTCTACACTCAGCCACCAAATATTTAAATTTAAGTCAAATACAATGTGAAACCAAGAACAACTTTTTGATAATTTACATTAGGCTAATCCAAATTTTAGTACTATTATCTCCTTAAAATATTTTAAATTAAAAACTTTTACTGAAAAAAACATCAATGATTTAGATTTCATAATATACACAATGCTGCAATTTATATGGTATCTTGATTTTAATCACAAATAACACTGCAAAAAACTTTCAATTCTGATGTATTTGGCAAAAAAATTAATATAAACTACTTAAAATATATAAACACAAAGAGAAAGATTGTATGAAGGTTTGAAAACTCCTGATTCATTGAATCAAAATAAAACAAATAAAATTTTTCTGCACAGAAATTAGTACTTTGACAACAGGATAAGTTACCATCCAATGGATTTTAAAATGTATAATAATTGTGTCCATACATCTTCATATACACATAAATTCAACTAATAACATTCAGAATGAGATTAAATGCAAAATTCTTCTACTTAAAACCTAATTCAGCTAACAAAAATTCTGAAAAATAAGAATTTCTCAAGACTGGCTAATATCAAAACTGTTATTACAACAGTTCAAATATTTAACTCAGGTTAATGAACTATGAGAAGAAACAATGAACTTTTTCTTTTAGGAAGTTATATAAGAAATTTTCTTCTGCCTACAAATGCTATGCTATGAGGAAAATTTTAAGCTTCTACGGCTTTTTATAATTCAATTTTTTGTTATATCAAAAATGTGTTGTCTATTTGTGAATGAAGTATTATATATAAACACAAATTATGAGTTTTGATTTTAACATTTGATTAAAGTTCTTATAATAATAATCCTAAGGTTTGCTTCTGAAAACTGCACTATGCCGACAAAAATGAGCCCATGCTTGTAAAATTTGAAAGACAGACAGTTCAAAAGATCCATAAACTTATACAATTTAAAACAGTTTTCTCAATTTTATTGCCTCAGCAAATAAATATTTCTTTAAAAATTACTTGATTAACCCTTAGCACTCGACTGTCGGGGGAGCCCCGCCAAGCGTATATTGCAGTTTACTCGGGGTCACCCGACACGATTTTCAAATGCCTATAACTCGTCTGCGGCGAAGCCCACGACATTCAATCTTTTACCGTTTGGTGCTACACTCTCTTGAAAATAATGTGAACTAAGTTGAAAATGCCTAGGAATATGTGAGTCATCACAAAATCTAGTTTGCCGCTACGTTGTAAGCTGCAAGTAGGTTAGTTTTACCGGGAATTTGTTTACTCGTAGTTTGCCGTGGCTTCACGTGCAATTAGTGATTCTGAAATTCCTAATCTTTTA
Organism: Prosapia bicincta; assembly: GCA_036971475.1. Classification (NCBI taxonomy): domain Eukaryota; kingdom Metazoa; phylum Arthropoda; class Insecta; order Hemiptera; family Cercopidae; genus Prosapia; species Prosapia bicincta. The sequence goes on along the minus strand of JBAIZL010000010.1, from coordinate 82,198,784 downwards.
CTTGATCCTGATTTATTAGAATGTAGTTCAGTTTCATAAACAAAATAACTAAACCAACAGGTATTTGTAAATATAACCAGTTTATGGGTGGTATAGATTTAGCTGATCAATATAATGAACCGTGCAGTTTTACAAAACGAACAAGTAAATGGTGGAGGACAATGTTTTTTCTGGCTATTAGATGTAGCTGTAGTAAATAGTTGTATTATCTATAATAACAAAAAAAGGAAATGAAAGAAAATCCTGTTAAAAAAAAATAGTTTCGCCAAAACTTGGTGAGGGAACGCATTGGTGATATCAGGAATAACCAGTATAGTGAGAGGGGTCAGCCGTCAACTACTGACAAAGAAGAAAAACTGAATTGGAAATTACATTTAATCTTTTCCAATGATAAAAATACTTCTAAGGATTGTGTAGTTTGCAGTAACAGGAAGATAAAAGGAGGTAGAAGGGAAACAGTTTTTCACTACAAAACATGCGGCAGAAAACCAGGACTTCATCCGGAAGAATGTTTTCAAAGATATCATACTCTGCAAAATTACAAATAAGATAATAAAATCATGTACATACAGTATTAGTGAATAAAAATAGCTTAGTTTACTAAAATCATGTAAGAGAAAACAAAGTTTTCCATAAACAATAATGCAACCTTCAGGTGAGGAATTTGTCCCAATTTAATTACAAGTGGGGAAGCAAAGCATGTTACAAAAATCCGAGCGCTAAGGATTAAAGAAAGGATGATTTTTAAAAGGTTTCTAAAGTAACAAAAGATGAAAGTATTTACAAATTTTTAGTTAGGTTTTTGTTAGATACAAAGTTAATGATATAAAAAAACAAACCATAAAATATATTTAATCTCAAATTAAAGTTTGTGGTCTGTTTTCTTTTAAAATTACAACCTTTACTTTACTTTACAAACATATTTTCAGAAAAATTAATTTATATATAAATATATATTTTGCAAAAGAAGTGATAAATAAACTATTTCTTATTTGTATCTGTCCGAGCGTTGAGACTAGAGTTAGCAAAAACATAATTTAGAGGAATTTATGGGAAAATAGTGTAAAGGAAAACAAAAACTACTATAAAATAGTTTTTAAGGAAGAAATAAAGTGCCATAAACACAACAGAAAACCAGATTTTTACAAATACCATTTTAAACTAATAATACACCTTATAAACTAAGTGAGATTCAAAACTTAAGTCTTATATGCATGGCAAAAATACCATATTTGTTCAAATAATATGTATTAAAAATATAATACTGTAAATATAACTTTATAAAAATAACACAATAAATCAATAAACTATAGGAATGTGCAAAGGTGCAGCAAACAATAAACATATGTGTAATGTGATAACTTAAAACCAATTAATTCTACAAAAAAATGTTTTATTTTATCAAAATAATGTATAAAAAAATAGTTTTCCACATATTTACTTTCTATTTAAATTGATTGACCTGAGTATCAATTGACTTCATTGAAAAGTAGTACTTAATCAAACCAACAACTTACATTACATAAACATTAATAAAAAAACAAATTTTAATTAAAGCGAGGAAAATAATATTGATACTTTTTTTCATATTATAAAAACCTGATTCCTCCAAGCCAAAATTAGTTGGAGTTAAAAGATGTTATGTTACTGTAAAAGACTCAGGAGAAACTAGAAAATACAAGCCGTTTTATATAAAGAAAAGTAAACATTTTAAAACCGGATTAACTACCTTACATAAAAAATGGCTAAAAATAAAGAAAACCTTATAATTAAAATATACAATGTTGAAATAATCTATAAAATTTCAAAACTAAACTATGAGTACAAAGAATACAAATTAATTGCTCAAGTTATGGTAAACATTTGGTACCAAAATACAAGTGTTAGAAAAATCATGTAATTGTTTTTCATTATATAGAAATTTTTTTTTAGTAATATTAAGAATTAATAGGAACTTAACAATACTCATGACATATAGACTGATTGTAACTCAATATATAAAAAGTGACCATTTAGTTTACATAATTTGCTAGAATATTATATATCTGGAGTTCATAAAACATCTGGTGCTCAGCTATAAATACAATGCAGAAAGAACTAGAAAATTATTAAAATATTTAAAAGATTAAATTTGTATAATTATTTCAGATAAAAACAATAAAGTTTTGAGCACATAAAGTATTTTCACCTTACTACCTTTTCACTAATAAATTTACTAGTGGGATATCAAACATTAGTATTACATCATTAGAAAATATAATCTAATAAAAACGTCGAATATTAGTGCTTATCTAAGTGACAAATGTTAATTTAATTTTGTTTATTTTAATTTCACTTATTTAAACAATTTTATTAATTAGCTTATACATTAATAAAATAATTAATTAATTATATAAAACATAAGTTTAGATGTATGCATAAATATATTAATTTGAAGAAATAACCTTATTTGCTTTTATATAATTCACCTAATAATAGTTTGAAAATATAACTTCAATTTAAAACATTTACAATAAAAAAAATCATGAAATACACCCAAATATTCTTTTTCTCTCAACTGTTCTATATTGCAACTCATAGCACCACTGCTGTTTGTGGGTGATAAAAGAGGATATAATTTGTTTAAATTATTTTACTCTTGATCGTAATAAGAAAATATTGCGTGCATGTCAAATTTATAAATGAGTTTGGGACGTATCCTATAAGATGTGGTTTGAATTTGAAGTTTAATCTAGCAAAAAAGTATTACCCAAAAGGTAGAAATAGGAGACTTTGGTCAGGATTTAAGATGTGAATGTATAAGAATGTAAGTCTATTTAATGATCCTTTATCAATAACATGACTTCAATTTCACCTAAACTTACAGGTTTTGTTTGTTGGGCAACTCAATCAGTGTAATTTTTGTCACATACATATAATGTAAAAAATATGAGACTTTAGCAATGCACTTTTTGTATATCGTTAGTTACTGTTTCTTTTAAGAGCCGTTCATCTGAAGGTTAGGTACTTTACTTTTGTACACTGATTACATTTATACTGCTATGGATTCTACAGTAAATTTGGACTAGAATGCAAACATCAGAATGGAAAAAATTGAAAATAGCCTGCAGAAACATTTGAGACAAATTATAACATATTGTCAGATCATTGGTATTTTTTTAAAGATAATTTATATGAGGTACTGTTCTTTTTATTACTGTTGCAATAGGGCATATTTTTATTACTGTTGCAATAGGGCATATTTTTATTACTGTTGCAATAGCGCATATTTTTATTACTGTTGCAATAGCGCATATTTTTATTACTGTTGCAATAGGGCATATTTTTATTACTGTTGCAATAGGGCATATTTTTATTACTGTTGCAATAGGGCATATTTTTATTACACAATAATGGCAAATATATAATTACCTTTGTTTCATTTTTTTGAATTGGGGTGAATCTTTATTGCTTCAATGCAATCAACTGCTCCAAAAAACTTATTAGACAAAATAAAGAGTGTTTTAAAGTTACACCTAAATCTGTTGATCCAGAAAGTGAATCCAAGGACGAACTAGATGCGAAAAAATCCTGATCAATGATCTTTATAAGAAAAGACATGGGACTGCCTACAATTATGAGTGAGGTACTACAAACAATTATGTTTAAAGTGATCCCAAAAATTCTGTATTTGATGGATATATGACTTTTTGTTTAAATATGAACGGAGTATATGGTGCTTCAACTATTGTTATTTTACTTGGCCATATTTGTTCATAGTTTTAGGATTTCATTTTCCATACCTTTCATGTGCTATATCGGTCTTGTTGTTGTTTTCCATTTTTAGTGAATTTGTGTTACTGACAATTTCTTGTATGATACTTATGTTTTACTTTTAGTAATAATTTTTTCATTAACATTAATCTTCATACATAAAAATGTTGTTGGTTTCTGTATTCTTCAAAAACTTTAAAAAATCTGCAGCGATCGAGGTTGAATTTTTACAAACATACAAACCGGTTCAAAGATAATTTTTGTGTATTTTTCGCCTCAGTATCATACCTATGACCACGAGAAAACAGCTTTTCCAAAAGCTGGTCAGCTGTGTACCAGCAACAGCCTCATCTGTCACAAGTGAGGGATTCACTCTCAATGTAGCTAATGACAACTAAAGTCATATGGGAAACATTACCTGTTCCCAATTACATTGTTATCTAAAAAAAACAAATGTATCCATTTACATCCCATTCAGATTAATATACAATCTGAAGTAAATATACCTTAATCGAGGAACTTTTGAGTGATCATCTCTTGACTGAGCTGCCCCTTTTGCCAAACCGTAAGTAGAGGTTTATTTGATGTGGATTTATGCAGTGAACAGAACAACACCGGTGATCTTCAATCATATGTTAAAACAAGTATTCTCAGATTACCGCGTGAAGATAAGGGCAAAAATGATCGCATAATGCAAATAATAAATGACGGATTCGGAGGGGGAGCTTCATTTTGGATGCACTAGGAGGAACTGGGAAAACATTTGTCACTTCTTCTTGGATTGATTATGGCAAAAGTTTGATCAAAATATGACATAGCCTTATCTTTGTTTTCCTTAGCCTTTGAAGTATTACAAAGTTAAACTTCTATGAAACATGTGCTTCATTTTGTTCCTCATTTCTTATCCATGCAACCACAATGTCCACAGCAAAGCATGGCAGGGTAAAGCTAGTGTTTTATACATTTATGTTTAATCAGAGCTGTAAAAAATGATTTATGGAAACTATTGTATTCTGTATTGATAAAACTTTATGGTGGTCATATGTAGGATTCAAAAGATGTCTGAAACATAAACATGCTCATGTTTAAAACAATAATAAAAATATATTTTTCTTCGTTTTCCGTTTGCTTATATCGAACCCTTACAAAAAATGTAGTAAATAATTTTAGTAACTAAAAAAAAAGTAACTGATATATTGTTATAAAAATAATTATTATTTTAATTTGTTTTTCTCTTAATTACACTGACTAAGATTATTTAATATGGACTTAACTCAATGTGTAGAGATATGACCATAACATTCCATGGTAGGAAGTACAATGTTGAAGATCTATTAGAGTTTGGTCAACCTAAGAGAAATGGCGTATAAGAATATGAATATTACTTCTAATCTAAGCAGTAGTTTTACTTTTGTTATTTTTATTACACAAATTCTAATAGAATTATATGATTCTTTGACTGGAAAGAAAGGTGATCTTTTACATAGCAAAAACCAGAGAAAAAAAATGCTTGTTTTAAACAGTTACTTTTTTTTGTTTCTGAAACAGTCTCAAGAAATGTTAAATACATTATTTAAACTCAATGAAATTAAAAAATTAGGTAGTATTAACAAAATTATTCATTAATCATGTATATACCTGTATTAACAATGTTTGAATCTTTTACAGTATTTGCTACCTATGGAATAGACAACCACACATTATTTCAACTTTTAACTGAAATGTAAACTTACATTACATTACTTACTTACTGTTAAACCTTTTGAAGTATCCAATTAAATATTACTAAATAAAGTGTTTTAAAAAAAAGGTTAACTAAAAAATTTAAACTTGTACTTTGTTATAACCAACTTACCTACAAAACTTGTAAAGGGTATTTTAAACATCACAAATATTACACCTGATCGTTGTTCACAAGGTAAAATTACTATACTTAACGACTTAAAAAGAGATCATCTTTATTTCGTGTCAGACGTCGTATGAAGATGCAAGTGCCTCCAACGAGAACAAGCAGTGCCGGCAATCCTAAACCGATGAGGAGTACAAGGATGACCAACATAGAAAACTTCTCCACAGGTGGGTGACCATATCCTACCAACAATGTCCTGCAACATTTTTATTACAGGTTTTGTAAAAATTATTAGATTTTTACATAAATTATACAACAAATATTATCTCAAATCTAGAAAAATAATTATTTAACAAAATACAATAATTATACTTAACAAATCTGACATACTGTGTCCGAAATATATATATATATATATATATATATATATATATATATATATATATATATATATATATATATATATATATATATATATATATATATATATATATATATATATATATATATACACACATATATACAGTATATATAAATAAATAAATAAATATATACAGTAAACTCCCGATTATCCGTGGAATAGGGTGGCCCGGCAACGCCGGATAACGAGCTTCCCGGATAAGCCGCTATGAACAAAGAATACGCAAAACGATCGATAATCGATTATTATACCATAAGTTACACAAATAATGATCACGGCTAGTGGAATTCACAAATAATCTTCAGAGGACAAAATAAATATAGAAAATAACTTAAAATGTCGAAGTATTTGACGGATTATAACACGTACATTTATATGTCTAACTATATACAATACGTACATAAGTATATGTCAAAAGTAAGTATGTGTGTACATATGTAATTTCCTTTACACATAATACTTTCACTTTTTAACCAAAAAATCTGTCTCTTTCGTCTCTTTTTTTGTAAGCATTGATTTAGCTTTAATGTGCGATCTAATTTCCTTGAGAACCATTTTGTCGCACAGTGAAGAGTAGTCTTGCTCTAATTATTGCGTCCGTTGTTTTCATCTCAAAAATTTTATTTCTACCATATACAGGTTTATTTGGGACATTAAAACAGTGTATTAAACATTAAAATGTTGTTTTATTTATCGGTTTACAAAAAAAAAAGGGAATTTACATAAAATATCAACTAATACAAATGATAAAATACTGCATGACAAAAAATAAAATTAAATAAAAAAGACAGAGAAATAAAAATAACGCATAAAAATTCAAACTACCTACTATGTACTTATTTTAGTATAATAACCACTCAACGTTCAACTCGGAATGTTTGTTTCTACTTGTTGTGTCACAAAGCCATAAAGATTGATAATGTATGACAGACATGGATAATGCGTATGTCACGTCTTAGACTATTTATAGCCGAGATTACCTGACTTTTGTTCACAATCTTACGATACACATTAGGTTTTCGGGCGTCCAAGCATTTTGTCATTGTCTCTTATATACAGTAGTCTGTTCCCAACTCGAGTTGGTTCATTCAGTCTAACAGGACAGTTATCGTTTATCCTTGCGTTATTTGAGATAGCTTAGTTTATTTTTATGATCGTTGTTTTTACCGGATATTGTGCCACGTTGAGTGGTTAAAAAAAAACAATAACGAATCTGAATGGAATAAAAATTGGATATTTGTAAAACAATGGCAGACCCCGGATAATCCGCAAACCGGTTAATCCGCCCACGGATAATCGGGAGTTTACTGTATATATATATATATATATATATATATATTTTTTAGGTTAGTTTTGGTTGGTAAAGATTATTTAGATTTTTTGGACTAGGAGACTGACAGACTTACCTTGGTAAGAGTCCACACTGTAGTCTTGAAATAGAAACACATAAAAGCACTTAAACAATGATATATTTCAACCACACAGTGGTCTTTATCAATCGAAGAGAAAACACAAAAAGAAATATGAGAGAATGAAATAAAATAAAATAAAATAAAATAAATATAAGTTGACAACTTATATTTATTTTATTTCATTCTCTCATATTTCTTTTTGTGTTTTCTCTTCGATTGATAAAGATCACTGTGTGGTTGAAATATATCATTGTTTAAGTGCTTTTATGTGTTTCTATTTCAAGACTACAGAGTGGACTCTTACCAAGGTAAGTCTGTCAGTCTCCTAGTCCAAAAAATCTAAATAATCTTTACCAACCAAAACTAACTTAAATAAATAAATATATATATATATATATATATATATATATATATATATATATATATATACATTGTCTTCAATGTAACCGGTCAACAGTTTATTTCTTGAACCCATTTAAAAAAAATTAATTAGTTGTTTAGAAAATGTGAAAAGCTTATCAAAATAAAAGATATTATTTGATTAAAAATTACAAGTAATACTTACCAAACAGCATAATTTGTTTTATGGTAAAAACCATCACCAGATACTCCAAATGTTACATTGGTATCTACTATGAGCATATCTGTCAGTTTATAACTATACAAGGAATATAGCAGGCTTCCTTTCAAAGAATTGATAGGGTTTTCTAAGTGAATGACTGAGTACTGAATGCTTTCTGTAGAGTTGGTCATATCTCTCTGTGGTGATGTATATACAACAGGACGCCACTGGAGGTAACCTCCAAGAGTATCTTCGCCCTCGGCTCCGGGTGTTAGCATTTCCACAATCTAAAAAAATCAGGCACAATATGCAAAAGAAAATATATTTTTAAAGTTTTTCCAATATGGAAATATGGTGTGGCTATTACAATAGTATTCAACCACTCTACACAATGTAAACTGTTACTAATAATAAGTTATTAATACTGGTATTGTTATTTGTTTCACTGCTAAACTCGAAACTAATGTTTATCTACCTTCTACTCAATTTATTCCTTCAATATTCTAGATCTTCAGCTTCAAACGAAATGAAAGTTCTACTAATCTGAGTTCTATTCAAGAAAATGGTAATTATGCCAAGTCTACACCTAAATTTTATGGCAAAAAACTTACCTGATGATGCAGACAGACCTATGAAACAGGGAGGGAAACAAATAATTCATAATGTAATAATGTTTAAAACCAGGTTTTGCCAAAATTGTACTGTATCCCAAAGAGGGTAGTTATACATAAAGAGGGTAATTATGTAAAATAAATTCTGTAAGGGTTTGTCTCAGTAACTGAAATTATTTCAAAATGGTTAACAAAATTGTTTGGAAATTTTACATTTAATATAGATTTATTTCAGTAAAAAATACAGCAGAGTTTATAGAAATGAATACATAATATAAAATTAATGATGAGATTTTTGTCTTTTGATGTTTGTTTTTTATTTCCAAGTATACCAAGAAACACTTTTAAGTCCGTTGAAGAAATTTTAAATTGAAAATAAAGTTAATGAGAAAGTTGACCAATATTTCAATCAAACAAATGTTGTATGATGCAAAATTACTTTCATTTAACAATGAATACTATGAACAAAAAGATGGTTGAGCTATGTAGAATAGCATGTCATTCTGTACAGCAGAACTTTTATAAAACATTTTGAAAAAGAATTAAAAAAATAACCTCTTGTATTTTCCAAGAGTATGGGTTAGGTATGTAAAAAATAAATTTTCAATTTTCCAGGATGTAATATAAAAATTTTGTATCGATTATATAATAATATAAATTATATATCAATAATTATTAACAATCAGAATAGAAATATATAATTTACATATGAAAGAGCAGAATAAATTATTGCCATTTATGGATATTTTTCTTTAGAAATCATAATATTGAACTTGAAAAAAATACAAACAATGATAGGTACACTTTAGTAGATTCTCGATCCTTAAAAATCACATAAACTTGCACCATGCTATGGTTTTTGGATTAATTAAAATACCATTGAATTAAAAAAAAGATTTGATATTGATCTTACTCAAATTAAAGAAATAGCCAAATTTATTGAATATGACATTAAAATTATGAACAATAATTAAAAAAATTAAATTTGAATAAGTTGAGAAAAAATTTCATTATACCTCAAAAAACAATTGTTAAATAAATATATCAGCTAGCAATTGATAAAAATTTAACAAAAGATTTGGAAAAATATTTTAAAGGAGTAATCTTATCTTAAAAGTAGCATTTAAGAGTCGATATAGCTTCTAAAATTTATTAGGTAGCCCAAAAGACAAAATACCGATGTTAAATAAATCCGGAATTTATAAAGAAAACTGATGAAATTTTGAATCAGAAATTTGTTTTTAAATGTGATTTTTCTAAAGATTTGACTCATGAAATACTAAATACTGATTTATAATGAAATCACAAATTCTAAAAACATTTATAATTTTGTGAGTTGGGGTTGAGATAACGCAAGATATTATCACGCCTGAAGATAAGTACACAAGAAACAAATTATACTCACCACTTACCTTAAAGTTAGGAAACTAAATAAATTAACTTCACACATTTTACTTACATTAAATACACCAGGAGCATGTTCATCGTCCAATGTTTGTCGTCCTTTGATATTCACAGAAGCATTGACATTATCATTGCTCACTGTAATGAGATGAAGTCCAAACCTGGAGCTTTGATGCTGAGTCGTCAGTTTATTCAGAGTAATATCAATCTGTGAAGCATTGCCAGTGTGAAGCAGTCGAGGTAACATATCTTCATGATCTGTTTCAGCATATGCACTCACCTGTAAAAAGAACACATAGGTTCCCATACAATAAATTAAGAACAAATAATAGTTTTTTTAAAAACCACTTTGAAACAAGTTCAAAATTATACTTGAATAAAAACAGAAATTTCTTCAGAAAACACATATTATTAGAAAAACCAAAAACATATAGTTAAATTTGTTTATAAAAAAAGGGTAATATACGTATCATATCATAAACTAACAGTTTGTTGCATTGGACCATTAGCCTTAACAAACTTAATATTTTTTATTACCTCTATCATAAATGGATACTTTGTTGCTAGATTGTAAAATCAATATATAATTTAGAGTAGTATATGATAAAATATTTTTTACTAAATAATTTTTTAAAGAATAGTAATTTTAATAAAAACGTTTCTTTATTATAGAGAATCATTTAATTTGCATAATTTCTTGTGTATTTGTGCATTGAGATGTTAATATCTTTTTAAATTTTAAGAACTATTTATGGTTTGTAACTTTTAAAATTACTCTTTTACTTAAAATGTATTTTTATGCAACATAAAAACAAATAAATCTTGTTTGGACCAATCTTTGAACAGCATTGCTTTGCTTTTCTAATATACCACTCTGATCAAAAAATACAGTGAATATTTTTAAAAAAGTAATAAACGTACAATAAATTCGATTTAACTTTGAATCCATGACCGGAATCATTTTTGGAAGACTTTTTCGGGAGGGCGTTTAGCTGCTTGGTCAATCAATGTCAGGAATGGTGTCAAAAGATTTTCCTTTAAGCACAGTTTTAATATTTGGGAAGAGCCAGAAGTCACATTGTGCTAAATCGGGTGAGTATGATGGATGTGGACAGACAGGAACATTTTTTTCTGCCAAAAACTCACGAATGAGTAGCGAAGGTATGACAAAATGCATTTTCATAATGATGAAGAAAGCCAATCAAGCAATTTACTGGTCTTTCTTCATATGTCTTTTCACAAACATTTTAATATGTCCTTATAAAATTTAGAGTTCACAATTGTTCCCCTTGGAACGAACTCTGACCACACTACGCCCTCGCTGTAAAAAAAAATTGAGCATGACCTTGAAGTTTGATTTTGACTGATGTGACTTTTTAGGAAGAGGGGATGTACTGGTTTTCTAATGGGAACTCTCTATTTTGGTCTCAGGGTCATATCCATAGACCCAACTTTCATCTCTAGTTACAATTTTGGCCATAAGGTCTGGATCTGCTTGAAGATGATCCTTCAACTCTGTGCAGACTGACACATTTCTTTCTGTTCATCACTCAAAATTCTAGGAACAAATTTTGCACTTATTTGTCTCATTTGAAAACTATCGGTTAAAATGCTTTGAATGAAACCGTACAAGATGTTAAGATCTTCCAATAGCTCTCAAATAGCCATTCGCCTTTGAACGAACAAATGTTTCTACTTTTTGCACATTGTCGTCTGTTTTTGAGGTTAATGGACATCCCAAACGCTGCTCGTCTTCAAGCAACTCATTTCTGCTTTTAAATCGGTCATACCACTTGTACACAGTTCCCAGAGTTACCACATTATTGTCATACACAAATTTTAACATTTCGTGAGCTTCTTTGGTTTTCTTTTGCAACTTATAACAAAACTTGATGTAAATGCCTTGTTCAAAATCCATGATACGCGATAGACACAATAAATACAACCTCATTCTAGCGACTCTGGCAGTCGACTCACAAGCTCCAGCGTGTTGAAACTTGTTTCTGCCCATCTCAACAGATAAACTACTAGGCAAATTACGTCAAATGGATGTAGCGTTAGCAGTTGTCGCTATAAAAATTCATTCACCATATTTTTTTTCACCCCTCGTTACAGTTATTCATTAATATAACTGTTATATTAACAGTTATACATTAATTACAATTTTCTACAAATAGAACAGTCTTTTAGAAACTTACAAAACTTCTATTTTCAACAGAGATTCCTTCATTAATCCAAAAAATATATTACCCAAAATGTAAAGAACAATTAAGAGCAAAAAACATTAATCAATCTTTATGATATTTAGATAGACATTAATACAAACCATAATCTCCACAGATCCATTCTTCTTAATTAATGGATGATTATAGCCATTTCCTTCCATGACAACCAAAAAATTGCCACTCTCATTATACATTTCTTTCCGCTTTAATGTCCATTGAAAGTTCTTCAGATCCAAAGAAGAAATGTAAGTGGAATTCACAATGTTACTGTTTAAAGCCCCCGTGTCATTTACATCATTGAATTCTATGATCTAAAATCAAATATATTTTTACTTTAATGTGTGACTAAAAATTAACTTTTACGTGTTTTGGTGGCATTTAATAAAATGTTACAGGGGAAACTCTGTTAATTCATGAATTTATTATACCAGAAAAAATACTTTTACTCCACATCAAATATTCCCAGTCAAAGTACACAAATTAACAAACTTTCGATATAGAAGACTACAGAATACCAAAGAATAGATAATATTAAATAATCAACTGAAAATATATACATGTAACAAAATATGCATCAAAAGTAGAGGGGATGAATTTGGATCGTTTGTGCACATGTTTTTACCAACATTTGCCTCATTATATTTCTTTCGAAACCAATGGGACATACAGGTACATAACCAACCTGTTGAATTTTCTCAGATGGAAAAGAAATGTCACTAGAAACAGATATTGTTAATGCCAGACAAGAATCAAATGCTAACAAAATTACCGTTTTATGTATTATAAAAACACATCCTTCTTAAATTTCTTCTTTAGGGATAAAATAGTTAATGCTCTTATAGACCTAAAACTAAAATTGTGGGTGCAGTTCAAACAAGTTATCACCAGTCCATTTAACTGGCTGAGAGGACTTCCAAAATGTCTGGACTATTTGTCGGTGTTATATTTCGGAACTACACGTCAACTCTAAATATTGAACCTACGTGTCAGTGTTAGCAACCATTTACAGTAAAACTCTGTTTAGAGTAGTAGATGAGTTCTGAGGACATACAGCACTAAACGTGCTGTACGGGGTTGAATGACTGTGGCATTACATCGGAGGATAGCATGAGTTCGATAATAATATAATGGTTTTTTTTTGTAATTGGGTTTAAATACCTAACCCTGCATCAAATCACCTGAGTACTTGTAATTTCATATCTAAACTTTTACTTTTCCTTACATTCATCACTGGAACTTTTTAGAACTTTAGTAGACAGTAATTAAGAGGGCAGCAAAATGCTGACTCATATTCCAGTTGCCTAAAAAAACGATAAACCCGACTACTAAAATAAGTAGTAATCGAATAAGTAGTAAACTACCAGTTCTTTTTCTGACTACTGCAATTAGACGATCGAATCACTGGCGACTTTTAAGAAAAATCATAGTGTTATAACAAATCAGTCCTAAACGGGGAAGAGTTAAGGTATCTAATTGCTGTATAATTATTATTACTAGACTAGTCTACAATTATTATTTTAGATAACCTATTCCCATAGAAGTGTTTTACATCTAAATATTGTATTAGCCTTTATAAACCTACTAAACATAAAGTTTTGCTGGAATGTATTACTGGCTTACTGCCCCTACAGTGCATTATTATGAAAAATTCAGCAGTTTTAGATTATCTAACTTATCTGAATACCAGAACCACTGTTCAGATAAACAACACTCTGTACTATAATTATTATCAAACTAAATGTCACCCACCTTTGTAGTATAATACAAATTTTCAAATAAAGTGAAATAAAAATTAAAAATATTTTCTTAAATAAATTTTAGATTTTAATACATTTTATAATGATTATAATTAATTTTAACAAAATTAATAATCAATAATAAAGTAAGTAAATAATAATATATAAGTACCAAACAACTTTCTTTTAAAATGACAAAAAAAACTGTAGAACTGAAAAGAAAAAAAAGTGGACAATCTCCAGGCTATACTTGATGCAAAGAACACATGGTAACAGTCATTATTTAATTCTTGAGTTAATGGGGAGCCATGAGTAAAAGAAAAAGTGGCTATAAACTGTTCTAATACATCAGGCAAAAAGATTCACAATGACATCACCATCAACAAGTTAAATTTCTTCACTAACCTCATGCAACACAACTCCATATACATACGTAGGTTCAGGAGTAATCTTAACAGAGTTTTCCAAACCAACAGCAAAGTCGTTCCAAGTCACTTCCAGAGTGGCATTTGGTTCAGTAATAGCAAGTACTACCGAAGGTTTGATGGAGAAATCCCATATGTGGTGTAGTGTGTCTTTCTCCCCTGCAGCTGTCACATGGACAAGTATTGTAGAACCATTGTTACACTGAGGCAATGTGCACCCTGGGTTAATGGAATATGACAACTAGAAAAGAATAGTAAGAAAAGAAAGAATAATATAGGTACTTAAATATTTATTGATGCTTAGAAACAAATTCTTTTAAATAACTTATTAATGGACATACACACATTGTCATACAGTTTAAATTTACTGAGGTTTAGCATCCATTGCTATTAAATACAATTCAAAAACAATACAGCCCTATATTCAACACACTATCTTATTCATATTTGCTTAGGAGATAAACATCAAACAGACACTTTCTTTGATCTTAGTATAGAACGGATTTCTTTGAGTAACCAAGAAAGTTTTCCTCCAAAATTCAGCACTAAAGGATCATACATCTTACATATCTTTCTTTTGGTGCAATGGGAGATATTTCCTTACCCCTCCGACAGAGTCAGGTATGGACCTGATTTGCTCCATTTCCTATATTCACAACAGAATTTTATGTCTTTACATGGATCTTAATTTATATTCACTAACCTTTTCATACACTTCACAAACAATAATAGTCTATGAAGAACAATCCAATTGTTTGGATTTATATTTATATGTTTAAATTATCAAACATCCTGTCTAATCAACTTGAAGCCTGAAGAAAACGGTCTACAATAATTAGTTTTCCTATTAGAAACTGACAAAACACTACATTAGCAAAGTCGTTAATGTTTTAAAAATAAACAGCTGAGTTGATTTTGTTACTAAATTTAATTCCTAATATGTTATACAGTAACGAATTTAACATGCTGGATATGGCTATTTGACAAATGGCTTGAGACTAAAACTGTATTACTGCATAGAATACTACAAATATTGTCTATAAATATAATATGGTGATATTTAGGGATTGGGTGTGAATTAACCTGTTATAGTGATGTCATAGATTGCCAGTTGAATTCAAATGGTACCGTGGCATGCCACTCAATGGGTTTCCACAAAAATATGACGTTTTTCTTACCATAAAAACTTTTTCAGTTTTATACTCAAGAAATGGTTTTACTCTTGGATTTCGTAGTCTATTACGTTTGGTGAAAATGAATTAATAACTTTACATTAATTTACAACTATCCGAACTTTAATTTTGTGTAAATTTGTAAAAACTTACTGAGACAGAACGCTTTCAATTGCTCCGTTGGGATCGTAAATGATTTAACGACTAAACACAGTATATAAAGATTATTTACAGTATGACAACTCTCTCTTACTTATATTTTAAGCTGAGAAAAATAATAATAGCACAAAGTGCTGATTCTGAGGAAAGCAGAACAATTGAAAATGCTTTGTTTATTTTTATGCCTCTCCTCTTTTTAGGGCAAACTCTAAAGTTTTTTTCTTTATCAAAAACTAATATTAAACTTTTTTTAAATTTTCCACAATCTTTACAAGTTTGTGAACAATGGGGATAGTTTGTTTAGTAGTTATCACTTAAGTGTTGAGCTGGAGGCAGGAGTTCTTCAAGTAGATGCTATCTAAAGTTAAACATACCTTGAGTTTACCATTTTCGGGCTATTATTTACTTTTTTATACAGGTTTGGGTTTGTTGCCTTTGCTTGTTTTTAACACACACACACACACACACACACACACACACACACACACACACACACACACACACACACACACACACACACACACACACACACACACACACACACACACACACACACACATACACACACACACCGCACTGCACTGCACCGCAACACACACACACACAACTAAGTCAAAATACAAATACTAGAATTATACTTAAATTTACCATTCATAATTTATAATTTATTTACAATTTATAATTCTTGTATTTGTATTTTGACTTAGTTCTTTATTAATTCACAAGAATACATATTGCGATATATATATATATATATATATATGAAGTTAATATATTACTTATGTGAGTAATTTTATCCACCATTAAGTGCAATAATTTTACCTTGAGTGATGAGGCACCTTTCGGTCGTAGACCATTGTCGAATACTGGTCGAATACCATTGTATTCGACAATGGTCTACGACCGAAAGGTGCCTCATCACTCAAGGTAAAATTATTGCACTTAATGGTGGATAAAATTACTCACATAAGTAATATATTAACTTCATAAAGTCAGTGCAACGGAAAAACAATGGATAATGTTAAATATCAAGAATATATATATATATATATAATAAATTAAAAATATTTCATAAACAAGAATACTTTTAATGAATATATTTATTCAAAGCTTTTCGCCGATAAAATAGTATCAGCATCTTCAGGAAAATAATTATCTAATAAAATACTTTTACAAAATTTAATCATATAAACTCTAAATCAGAGTACCTATGATTTAATTTTGTAAAAGTATTTTATTAGATAATTATTTTCCTGAAGATGCTGAAACTATTTTATCGGCGAAAAGCTTTGAATAAATATATTCATTAAAAGTATTCTTGTTTTTGAAATATTTTTAATTTATTAAATATATATATATATATATATATATATATATATATATATATATATATATATATATAAAGGAGTGAGAGAGATAGACAGACAGATCAACCATCCTAAAACCTGATTTTCTGATAAACTGAATGGATCCAAGGACAGGGTTTGATGACCTCTGATGGTAGTCACAGCAATAATCTTACTGATATATTATTAAAAGGAAGCTTGTGTGATAACCATATGCAGATAGAGCAGACAATAAAATAAATACCAGAGACAAGTACATTAATAAATATGCTGTTTACTTTTCTGACAAAAGCAGAAAATTATATCTTTGTAAAATAAATAATCTTGTTACCTATTGTAAATCTATTTGGTTTGATTCAAAGAAGTGGCCTTCACTTTCTCAATAAATTGTACAGTTGACATTTTTATGTGTTGAATGTTGTCCATAGAGACCAACAGAACTCTAACAAAGAATGTAGTTTAGGAACAAGTCAAAACAAAGACAAACATTGTTGATAAAGACATGTGGTTGATAAAAGTTGAGTCAGCACTGGGTGATTCATTTCAAGTATATTAAACCATAGCACTTATGTAAACAAAAAGTAACATTAGCTTGATAATAAAAATTACATCAACAGTAATCTAGCTAGAGAAATTTAAACACCTTAAAGATGGTATTATAGTAATAGAAAGACTATACTATTATACATTTTATTATTTGAGACATTGCAGTGAACAACTTGCAATTTTAAAAATTTATTTCAAGTTTTTATGTACTGCAAAATCTAAACAAAATTTTCTAAACTGTAATTTTAATTTGAGTAAAGGTATTAGAAAAATCAAAATCAAAAGGGTATTAGAAATCTTAGATTTAACAAAATTGAAAATGATATTTTTTACATAAATCTGTGATTGAAATTACCACATTTATCCTTATAAAAACGACCCTGAACAAAAAAAGATCATGAAATTTTGCAAAGATCAGTTATATAACCACTGATGCCAAGTATAAGATATCAAGTTAAAAAATCCCTGGATTATTTCGAAGTGTGGGACTTTTCTATTATACGACAACAATGTATGAAAAATGTTCCATACAAATACAGCTATACAAATTTTTAATTTAAAAAAAATTAATTTTCTAAATATAAAAACCGCTATCAACAAAATTGACTATTTTTCTTTCAATTCTACATATCCAATAGAGTAGTGTATGCAATATTTCATTATCTTATAGCTTAGGGTGGACAGGGCAATCTTCTTTATCGGTCAGTCTTAATTGAATTTCTTTGCCAACAGAGATAGTTTTACTGCAATCAGATCGTGTCGCTGTACGTTTCGTACACGAAATAGACAATAAAGAAAAAGCTATAACCTATTTACATGATTTAGGTGGTATGTATAACCAAATCTTAGAAGACATTAAGCCTTTTGGTCATCCAAAGTCTAGAGAGTATCAATTCACATGTTGACAGTCAGTTGTTGTTTTGTATGTAGTAAATATTATTTGTTTTTTGTTTCTAATGTCATGTAAATGTTTGTTTATCTTCATTTCCAGAAATAAAACTTCCTGGTACCCATCTGTATGTATATAAAGAAATGAGATAGAATAATAGGAAAACCAACAAAATTTTTAACAGAATAATAAAAATACACATCTATGTAAAAGAGCATTTTAGTCTTATCTTTCTGAAAATAAATTCCATTGTATGTACCGTGTTGCACAGCATAAAAATTCAATACAAAATAGAGGATGATATAAAGAAATAATATTTGGCGTTTATCTTAATCCAGAATCATAATTTTTTTTCACTTGCACTCCAAAATATTTTTTTTAAAAGACATGGTTTTAAAAGTTTGGTGTGTTTTGTGAAGTGATTTTTGTGTTTTTCGAAACTTTAAATTTTAGGATGTCACCACTAACTTTTATTATTATTTTTTTACCAACATCAATTACATATTGAAAAAATATTATTCAAAAAGATATGTAATACATTTTTTAGAAAAAAAAGGAACTGACTCCAAAAAAGATTCCAAAATATAATTTTTACTTACTAAAAAGTAAAAAATTATTTTCTGTTAACGAAAATATATTTTATCATAAGCCTAATACCCACAAAATGAAGTTGGCGCTGAATTTCATACTAGAACTTATGTTTAACATAAGAAAAAAAGAGATTTTACATGATGTTGGAGCTCCTTGTCATGTAGATTAAAAAATTATGATATACACACGGCTATGTCATCATTTCTTCCATACACCTATTTTATAGATACAGTATAAGAAATTTATTAAATTTATGATACAAAAGGATTAAGGAGATATAATCTCTCTACTTCTATAACCATCTACAGTAATCACAATCCATGTAAATCATGCAAAGGAGGTTGAATTGTCCTCAATCTGTATATCTGAACAAAAATATGCAATCACATATTGTATGAACTTTGCCGAGAATAAAGGTCAATTATCGTCCCGCATACTATCATAATGTCGAATACATGAAATTTTTATTTCGTGAGAAGACTCTATGGTTCATTATAAAATTAGTCATGGGAAATCAAGCAAACAAAAAGTTGATAGATTTGACAGAAGTTTGTCGAAGTTTGTAACAGATTTGATGGATTAGCAAATAGGCGGCATGACTTTGTCTGTAATAAGCTGATGATAAATTAAGTAGTCGTTATCAACAACTTATTACTTTTTAGTAAGTAAAAATTATATTTCAGTTTCTTTTTTTGAAGTCAGTTGTTTTTTTTATTTTTAGAGGTATGATCTTTGATTTCTATTTACATTATAATTGAATTTCGTTTCATGCTGTTGATTATGTTGGCAAAGTTATATTAGATTATATTAGATAGATATTATATTATATAGATTATATTTATCTACACAACTTTTCGATGTGTATATCCCTCTAACCATATTGCTTGATCATTGTTCAAATAATTGGCATGCTGTTGAAGAATACAATAAACATATCAGTTAGACGAATACATAGAGTAATTTATGTATGAAATTCCCTTGATCCTTTTCCTTAAATCCTACATGTTATTTCATATCTTGAAATTATTCTTTTTTATTTCAGTATAAAAACGTGTTAATAATCACGTAATGCAATATCTCTGGTAAATATTCAATAATAATTATTAGGAAAAACATTCTATACTCATAAAATTTTAATTAAAAAATAAAGTGTAAATTAATAGTAAAGTTATATTTAATGAATTTATCTCTTGATATTTAGTGAATTAATGAAGTTTTCACCTGAGGATTATTGAATATCTTGATTATGGTAAATAAACTAAATCAGATTTTCAGTGTATTTATTTTGCCTTATCTTATTCGAGTTATATCAAGTTATATATCGATATGGGTAGACCATCAAAGAAAGAGCTTTTTAATGAGGAAAATTTATTCATTAGTATCCGATGATGCTCGTTCTAAGCAGCTTTATCAAGCAAGAAATAAAAAAACCTATTTGTTTTATACTTTTCTGTGTTATTTTAATCATCCGGATTTGGATGTAACTATAATGGGACCCCAGGAAAGATTTACTATTTCATTTGCAAGCAAAATCACTTTGATCGGTTAAATACTTTCAGTTATCATGAAACAAACAGAAACAAAACATACACATCAAATACAGAACTTCCTCTTTTTTTTAAGTTAGTTGTGTTTGTTTAATTTGCTTATTAATAACCTTATAATTTAAAATCTTTATTAAAAAAAAGTTTTTAACATTTTCCCTCCAAAATTTTTTAAAAATATTTTTATATTTTAAAATAGCATATTATTGTCTTCAAATCAGATGGATTGGGATGTAACTATAATGGGACCAACAAGAAGGTTTCCTCATTCATTTACATTAAAAAAAAAAAAAAAAAAAAAAAAACATGGATCAAATACAGAACCTCCTTTTTTGAAATCGGTTAAAAAGGAAAAATATAAAAATTGGTGAGAGAGCAATAAATAACCTTTGACCTTTTTAATAAAACAAGCTCTATATTATACTTTCAAATACGGGAGGGGTTCCCAAAGCTTGAAATTAATAGGCAGCCTTTTTGTTCATAAATTTTACTGTGAGCTGCAAAAAATAGAATGGTATTTATTACCCGTTCTCAAGTAAACGATTTTAGCTAAAACAATTATACCGGGCAAAAAGTCGACAATTGCAGAAAATCACTAGGAATACGAAAAACATTATAAAAACTTTCTGGTCACACCCAAAATATTAAAAATGTTGAAAAATAGAAATTCCCTCTTTCAACGGCACATGTAAAGTGTTTTAACTTAATTTTTATGACGTGATAACTCACAAAATGCCTGAATTATACTTGCATTTAACTCCAAAGAAATTACAAATTTTAAAAAATATAAACTTTTACAAAGCATTATTAGCACCACGGCACCACGTTTCACTCAGCACAGAAACCTTATAAGATTATAAAACTCACGCAGACATGTTATTTTTTTGGAATACGTGGCAAAATTACTCATCAGAACAAAACCAACACATACAGACCTTATTCCACGCATAAAACAGAAAATATTGCATTGAACATTTACTCACCTTTTATTTCTAACTGGTCTAAAAGCAATAGAATTTCACGCAAAGTAGTGTAGTGTTTTTTCAAATTTTTTGGGAGTCACCAACAAATTACATTTTGAGGTATTTTGCTAGTCACTATCTCAAAATGATAAAAGTTTGAATTTGTAACGTTTTAGTTGTGCATGGAGGGGAGGAGAAATTGCTATTTTCAAAAATATTTGGGGTATGAGCGAAAGTCTTTATAATTTTTTTGCTAAAATCGATAACATGGGAACAAGAAATAAATACCATAGAATTTTTCGGTAATTGTGCATTGTAGCGGCCACCTACGATATTTTGGAAAATTGTTCGAAACCACCAAATAGGACGATATCTACAAGAATTTTTTTTTACCGGCCGAAAAAAGTTACTTTTTTTTCAATTTAAAGTAGGGTAAAAAATTCAGTACGGAGGCATAAGTTGTGAATGGGGGCGGAGTGATACAAGTTTTTCGTGACGTCACAGTGCGGAGCATTAAGTTGTGCATCAGTCGTGGAGTGATACAGTGATGTCATGCATACCGTACGTATGTAGATATTTGAGAAACGTTTTGGCTTAATTTTCATGGTTTTTGCATACGCATATTTGAATATACTTATAACGTCTCAAGTTAGGATAGATTTGGTTTTAAATTTATACATTACTATATGCCTATATTAAAATACACCTAAAAATTGTCCAGTCAGGATAGATTTGGTTTTAATTTTATACATTACCTAAATGGTTAAATGTATAAAATTATAACCAAATCTATCTTGGCTGGATACTTCATAAGTATGTGGTGCTCCAAAGGGCTAGCTAACGTTGATGTTTTTCCTTTTTTAAATTCGTAATTTTTTGGGAGTAAACAACAAGTGTGGTCATTGATGCCACTACAGTCGTGATGTCACGAAACATTTGTATCACTCCGCGCCCATTCACAACTTATGCCTCTGTACTGAATTTTTTACCCTACTTTAAATTTTCAAAAAGCAACTTTCCTCGGTCAATAAAAAAAATCTTGTGGATATCGTCCTATTTGGCGGTTTTGAACAATTTTCCAAAATATCGTAGGTGGCCGCTGGAATGCACAATTACCAATTATTTATAAATATTGTACAGTATAAAAATATAACAAGAGCTTCAAGAACAAAACTATTTTTATATATCAACGAGTTCAATAGAAAAATGGCATTCTTTTGTCATCAGAATATTATTTGGACGTTTGGTGAGTAGGTGTTGATGTTTGGAAAATTTCCCTGGTGGTTTGTGATCTACTTTTTTGTTAACCTCTACCTACCTGCTATATAACTGCAAAGGATTGCACAATAGGTATGGTTATATAAAAAAAAAAAAATTACAAAAGCACACAAGTCATGTATATCTCAGATAGGCCAGTGTATGTTGTTGCAAGAACAATGGAAACAATATATTCAATTGAGCAATTGTTTGCATCAGGGTATGTTGTAAAATAGTCCCGTTTTATCAAGAAACATATGCTTTATGCCCCTGTTCTAAAAGACTGTCTATGTTACTATGTAAAATTTTTTATTGCAATATTAGTGACGTTTGGATAATCAATTGTTACAAAAACAACGAAATTATTTCAATCTTCATTTAAGTAAGTTATTCATTTAAACAGCATCTTTACTGTTGCCCTTTTAGTATATCAACTGCTACAATTCTTATAATGCTACTTTTCAATAGGTAAATATGAAAATTTAGTAATATTCAATATTAATATACTGATTATCTTTAAAAATTCTAAGCCAGATAGGAATACTGATCTAAAAAGGAACCTTTGCAAGTACCTGACAAATATCACTAGAAACATATCACTTAGCATTTATAAAATTTACCTTTCTATCAGATGCACCTGATATTCCCACTAAAACCAATTGAAAAAAGACAAAACTACTAGCAAAGTACTGCATGTTATCTGAAACTTTCTGTATCAACGCCTCTGAGACCTAAAATTCTTTCACAAGGCTCTATTGCAGACTGTCTAAACTGCAAAATGCCAAGGATTAGATAAACGCCATGAAAGAAAAAATAACGTTAATATTTTCAATTTTGTTTGTAACAAGCTAACCAACATATGAAAAAAAAAACAAATCTTACTCCGATATCTAACTTATTGTCACAGATTACGAACCAGAGACTTGAAGCAACAACAGATTTCAACCTCACATGTCGAAAATTAATTCATATGTTAAAGTTAATTTAATGCATTAGCTTACTTAACTATAATTAATTCAGGAGAACGAACTTATTTAAAAAAACAGTGGAAGACGTGGAACTACGGACAAAAGTCTTGCTAGAATAACTTAATCAAGAATTGTAGCTTAATTCATTGAGAAGTCAGTAAACATGAACTATATTTACCGTCAGCTTATTCTAATGATGTACTATAACCTAATACTAGTGCAGAATACAACATGTAACATATCTGTTGTTGAACTCATTTTTACTAAATTTAAAAAACCAGCTGTTGTATAACACATAATTAATTAAAAAAATATGAGACATTTCCTTTTAAAATAATATAAACATAGACCCCAGAAAACTTTTGGCGTAAACTAATCGCCATGCAGTCAAAACCATAACCCTAGTACAAATGCTAAAGAGATGTAGGAACGATATTGTTATGCACTTTCGCTGTTATTTTTGAGTGATGATGTCACATTTTACAGAATTAGTACTGTAGACCCTTGCTATTATCGGGTTTGGAACTCGTTAATAGCAATATGACAGCATATCATGCTAGTATGTATCGAATTTTAAAAAAAAAAGGCAGTATAGTCACTGTGCAAGTCCTAGGATAATGTTTTCTCGTGTTATTTATTTTGTACAGTCCTGAAGCTATTTTTTACAGATAAATCTAATTATTCTTCAAACATCCGTTATACTATACAGTACTAGGCCTACTACTAAAAATATAGGCATTTCTTATTTATAAGGATGAAACTGGACTATTTTGGAAAAGAATGGTTTCATGAACTTAGTGGCGTTATCGTCACTGACAAACGATGGGTTAATCCGGCCTCCGCATCCCACTATACATAGGTTTAGTACCACTTCTGTTTAGTTACTGCTGATTTAGTAGTTTCCAAAATCCAAACATCGATAATCGTTTCCAGCAGCTGTAACTAACTCGATTTTTGTTTTTTCCGTCAGTTACCAAACAGGGGTTCCATCCGCTTGTCGTGTCTGCTAATTTTAGAAACGTCGCGTCTACTTGTGAAATCGTTTAGTGAATTTGTTTTCTTTAGTTTTTTTTCCTTTTAATTGTTCATCCAAGCCATAATGTCATGAAACTCTAATAAGGGCATGAAAAGCCAAAAACACGTTGTTGATTAATAAGAAAATTTACCTTTTAGATAAATTAAAATATGATGAAAGCATACAATCTGTCGTAAAGCATTTTAGCGTTAACGAATCAACAGCGAGTTACATGAAGAAAATATAAGGAGTGACAGAGAAGGGACTGGTCAATTGGCGAAAATTACCTCTGTGTATCGTGATATAAACATCGAAAAATGGAAAAGGCTTTGAATGTGTGGATAGAAGATCAATCACAAAAAAAGGATGAAACCGAGTTCGATTTTTATTTGTGAAAAATCTGTAAGTTTGCATAAATATTTTGTTCAAAACGTACGACAGTCAATCATTCTCAGCAAGTAAAGGCTGATTTGACTTCTGTTAGCGAGTAAAAAGCTGTTTTGACTAATTCAAGAGATGGATTTCTCTTCACAACTTGAAAATTGCAGATGAATCAACATCAGTGGACCATGCAGCCACCAACTCATATAAAAAATTGTATAAAGAACAAGACAAATTCAAAGTATCTTAAGTACAATAAGTATTTTAAATCAAAGTTTAAATCAAATTAACAGTGTTTAAAACATTATTTGTCTAAAATTAGGTGGTTGAAAATTTAGTGTAATGGTGTTTGAACAATGAACAATTGGAGAGTCTGTGTATAGCCTGTTTATTAGTGTTCGTATTTCCGGTTTGAAGGAAAACCTAAGTAAGCAATAATAAAATATGTATGTAATTATGTAATACGTTATAAGTATACAGTACAGCTGTAATTAATGTTAAAATTTTGTATGTGGAACATATCCCCGTCCTTTTCATATACATCCTGTTTCAGTATTCGCGGTAAGTTTGGGGAACATAACCCCCTTAAATAATAGGGGATCACTGTACCTTATAAAGCGGTTTCATATTATAAGCCGGTAGTTTCCAAAGTATGCACCACGGCAACATAGGGGACCACAATCATGGCCAGGTTGAACTTTATTAAAATTGATATATTGGTTGATTATATCTTCACGTGAGCTACTAGTTTTCACTAAACACTTGTGTATTTATATTTATAGCTTCCCTATAGTAGCACTTGGCACAGACAATGGGACACATCTCCCGAAACGGCCGGCCGTCCTCAACAAATATAAGTGCTACTATAGGCAAGCTATAAATATAAATACACAAGTGTTTAGTAAAATTGATAGTGTAAAATTATTCACAGTCTACTTAATACATTTTTGTTTAATAACTTGTAGAATTCTTGAACATTTTTTAATGATCTTATTATTAAATGTGACCGTTGGGAATGAAAAACTTTTAGTTTATCATAAATCTATGAATAAGTTGTTTATATAATTTCCAAACTTTTAAAAATATCCTCTCTTATCAAAGAAAGATACGTCCATTAAATGAGGTACTCCTTTACTGGCACTTAGATAAAGCCAGGAAATTTTCCATAATTTTAATCTTATTTTAGGTATAATAATGGTCAATGTGTTGGTGTAATTTACCTTCTTATGTACGCTACTTCTAAAAATTATGGGGCAATCTTTCTATACTTGTACCATTAAAGTAATAAATCAGGTGACTTTAGTAGTCAGCCTGTTTTCTCACAAATATGTCCAGAATACACAGCTCTCTCAAAATTGCTACAGAATGATAGCTATAGCTCTGTTTTATTGAACCAGACTTATTATGTTTTGGAACACTGTGTCCTTTGTCAAACAGAGAGAGAAACTAACTGGAGTTACATATCGTAAAGTCAGTAACTTTATCTGAAAATTGTCACACATAGTAAATACACCCCATAGTTATATTCCCATACCTACTACAACTTGGTACTTTGTGAGTGCATATTTTAGCACTGTTTATTAATTCTGCCACTTGTAATTAACATTGTTGTATTCAGAACACATATTCCTAAGTAATATACACAAAAATGACATGAATCGATGTCCTTTAGTGCTAGTAAAGTATTTACCCTTTGTTTAAAAACTTTGTTCTAAAAAATTGCTTTAAAAAAAACGAGTTGTCTTATCGCATAAACTAATTATCAATCAATTAGATAAAGGTGTTATGGGTAGTCAGTTGACTGAGATGTATGGTGTTGGACAATCAACAATTCCAGACATTTAAAGGAGCAGACTTATACTTTTAAAGTTCATTTCAGTGCTTGAGAATGAATATTCTTCAAGAAAATCAATGAAGGCAGCAAAAAACAAAGAATTAGAAGTAGTTTTCAAGTGGTTTTTGCAACAACCCTCAATGAGAAACTTATTTTCTGGTCTGATTCTCTACAAAACAAGAATTATAAATTTATCCCCACAAATGATTTTACAAAATTTTAAATAAACATCTACAAAATTAACTGCTGGCTACCCTCCTGTACCTACGGAAATAACAACTACTTCAATGGGTTTTTCTAGGCTGTGTTGTACCTCCACCACAACTACAATAAATTTTAGCTAGTTGGACCACTTCGGGATCAGTAACATGATTAGGTCTGAAAAAAACATTTGTCACTATTAAACAAAATTTCAGAAACAAAGAGTAACATACTTTATCTATATCTATAAAAATGAATGTTTGAGTGTATGTATGTATGTTATAGACACCTAAATTGCTAAACAAAAGCTAATGAAATTTTTAGGGTTTGTTTAACATATTCCCAGGATGGTTCCTGTAAAGTTTTGTGTTGATCCATTCACAAGGCTCTGCCCCAGAGGCTTTGGATGGTTCAAAAACCGATGTATATATGTATGTATTTTATGGACGTCTAAACAGCTGGCCAGAAGTTAATGAAATTTGGAGAGATTTATCAACTTATTCCCAGGATGACTCGTTTGAAGTTTGGTTCAGATCCATCTACAGGGCTCTGCCCCAGACTCTTAGGATGGTTAAAAAACTGATGCTTCTATGTTAGTATGTACGTATCTTATAGGTGTCTAAACCGCTAAACAAAAGTTAATGAAATTGGGATAGATTTTTTTTAACGTATTCCCAGGAAGGTTCATGTGAAGTTTGGTTCAGATCCATCCACAGGGCTCTACCCCAGAGGCTTAAGATGGTTCAAAAACTGATTTATGAATCTTATAGATGCCTAAACCGCTAAAAAAAGTTAATGAAATTTAGAGATTTTTGTTAACATATTTCCGGGACAGTTCATGTGAAGTTTGGTTCAGATATATCCACAGGGCTCGGCCCCAGAGGCTTAGGATGATCCAAAAACTGATGTATGTATGTATCTTATAGATGCCAAAACCGCTGAACAGAAGTTAATGAAATTTGGAAAGATTTTTTTAACATATTCCCAGGATGGTTCATGTGAAGTTTGGTGCAGATTCATCAACAGGCCTCCGCTCCAGAGACTTAAGGTGGTTCAAAAACTGATATATGTATCTTATGGACGCCTAAAATGCTGAACAGAAGTTAATGAAATTTGGAGAGATTTGTCAACTTATTCCCAGGATGACTCATGTGAAGTTTGGTTCAGATCGATCCACAGGGCTCTGCCCCACAAGCTTAGAATGGTTAAAAAACTGATGTTTCTATGTGAGTATGTATGTATCTTATAGGTGTCTAAGCCGCTGAACAAAAGTTAATGAAATTGGGATGATTTTTGTTAACATATTCCCAGGACGGTTCATGTGAAGTTTGATGCAGATCCATCAACAGGCCTCCGCCCAAGAGGCTTAAGGTGGTTTAAAAGCTGATGTATGTATCTTATGGACGCCTAAACTGCTGAACAGAAGTTAATGAAATTTGAGAGATTTATAAACATATTCCTAGGATGATTCATGTGAAGTTTGGTTCAGATCCATTCACAGGGTTTCGTCCCAGAGGCTTAGGATTGTTCAGAAACTGATGTTTGTATGTGAGTATGTACATACATGAAGGCCAAAACCCCGAACAAAAGTTAATGAAATTGGGATACATGTTTTTTAACATGTTCCCAGGTAGGTTCATGTGAAGTTTGGTGCAGATCAATCCACAGGGCTCCGCCAGAGGCTTAAGAATTTTCAAAAACTTATTTATGTATCTTATGGACGCCTAAACCCCTGAACAGAAGGTTTATGAAATATAGAGTGATTGTTTGACATATTCCCAGGATGGTTCGATTGAGGTTTGGTGTAGATCCAATAACAGGGCTCCGCCCCAGAGGCTTAGGGTGGTTGAAAAATCGATGTATATATGTATGTGTGTATGTATGTATCTTATGGATATCTAAATAGCTGAACAGAAGTTAATGAAATTTGGAGAGATTTATCAACTTATTCCCAGGATAACTCATTTGAAGTTTGGTTCAGATCAATCCACAGGGCTCTGCCCCACTCTTAGGATGGTTAAAAACCGATATAAGTATGTATGTATCTTATGAACGCCTAAACCGCTAAACATAAGTTATTGAAATTCGGAGGGTTTAACAGATTCCCAGGATGCTTTGTGTTAAGGATGGTGTATATCCAACGAAAGGGCTCTGCCCCCAAAGACTTAGGATGGTACAAAAACCGATCCGTATATATATATATATATATATATATATATATATATATATATATATATATTCTTGATATTTAACGTTATCCATTGTTTTTCCGTTGCACTGACTTTATGAAGTTAATATATTACTATGTAAGTAATTTTATCCACCATTAAGTGCAATATTTTTTACCTTGAGTGATGAGGCACCTTTCGGTCAATTGACCATTGTCGAATCACTGATGTTTTTCTGTTGTGGATGTTCGGTCTGTGAAGTTGATGTTTGTTGACGTTACGCGCACTTTTTCTTGATCTGTGTGTATGATATTACTATATAGTATGTCTTCTGTATATGTTGTTTGTAGATTCACATTTATAAAAACATACACAACAACTTAATGAATCTACAAACAACATATACAGAAGACATACTATATAGAAATATCATGTACTTAAACAAGAATCTTACTTGGTATTTATGCGAGCTAACTTTCAATGGCTGGCTGTGCCATCGTCCTCGGGCAGTATGCCTGAAAGTTAGCTCGCATAAATACCAAGTAATTCTTGTTTAAGTACATAAGTGAAAGTGATATATATATATATTGTAACATTTATAGAATGGGCTATATAATATTATTTAAGAATTGGAAAATATATTAGAAATAACTCACACAAAATTTAGAAAGAAATTCATAAAGATATTGGTTAGGTTAAATTGAAATTAAATTTAGGTAAAAGCATAGAATTGTAAACAAGGTTTTTGAACTGGAAATGTATTAGGAAATTTGTTATATCAAATAACCTAACACATAAATTAAAATAAGAAAATCTAATAATAGTTATGTGTAAACAAATTTGTAAACTGTAGTAACATAGGGCCTAAGTAATTACTTGAAGGAGAAAGTGAACACGTTTGTAAACAAAAGAAAATTGAAAGGTTATGTTTCTATGAATTCGGCTCAAAACACACACAATTCGGAAATATCACAAAAGTAAAACACAAAGACACTTCACACACTAATAATATTAATAAAATAAACACTGGAAGGTTTGTTGACGATAGGAAATTGAAACAGTAAGTTTCAACCAGGTTTAACCAAGTTAAAACGCCATTCTAAACAAGCTTGTTCTTGTTGGTATAATCAGCTGGTAAAACGGTGAAAATAGTTCGTTGACATTAACATGTGTGAAAGTCAAGGAAACATCAGCTGTAAAAACAGAAGAAAGTAAGTCTGATGTAAAGTCTAGTGGAAAGAAATCGAACTAAATTATAACCCATATGTGTTTTTTTTAAGAAGAAAGGCGGCCATATTTTAAACAATTTTAGAATCTAAGGACGCGTAGTTAGAGCATTCTAGCGTGGGTGACGCTACTGGAGGAAGCAGACCTTGCTGTGCAGTCAAAATTCTATTTATTTGGAAAGAGTTCGTCTAAATTATACCGTTTTGTTAAGAAGATTGGCCAAATTAAATTAAGGAGAAGTGAATTACAAATTGTAATACTGTGTTAATATAAAGTGAAGTAAATCAAACGAATTTAAGTGTGTAAAAAGTCAAATTTGGAGAGAACGGAATCTTACGTAAGCTAACTGAAATTTCGATATTTGATAAGTTATTAGCGCTATAAAAACCAATTTTAGTGGACTTTTAAGATAATAGAGAAGTTAAATTTGTATATTAGAATATCTTGTAGTTAATTAATAGTAAGAAATAAGAAATAATCCAGTTCAAATAGTTTAGCTTTTTTTGCATATTCAAAATTTAAGTTTTTCCATCAGGAAAATATTTATTAAACTTATTTCAAAATTTAATATTGTTTGTTCAAAATTTATTTAATTAACCTAAGAATTAAAAACAAATATAGCCCATGCTATAACCCCGAGATATCAAGAGATCTTAAACTAGCCAAGGGTATTCAAATTGTGTAACTCTAAAATTAAAAGAAAAGAGTTAGTATATTTTGTTAAAAGTTGTTAAGTTTATTTTTGTTCTGTTTATTGTGTTAATTGTTTACTTGTTGAATTAATAAATAATTGTAATAAAGAATTTAAATTACAAATGCCTGAGTTGTGTTGTGTATTATAAAAATTACTTTATATTTGGCACACCAACGTGGGGTACGATTATTAGAAAAATAATAATAAATAATTAATTATTCAGGAGTTTGTGTTTTGTAACTAGAGAAATTAATTATTTTCATTCAATAGTAAAACCCCGTTGCGAATTATAGAAATATATATTACAATTGGCGCAACAACGTGGGAGCTCGATAAAATTTATTTAGAGATTTTGAAATAAAATTAATTTAGAACTTTTTATATGAAAAACATTTGAACTGGAAATAGATTTAGAAAAAATTTTGGAAAATTAAACACTGAGTTGAATAGAATCAAGGCTAGGTTTATAGTATATATAAAAAATTGTTTATGTTTGTATAATAAGTTACTTACAGCTAAAAAAAGAAAAAATATAGGCGAGTTGGTAGTTGTAGGGGACCAGGAAAAAGGGACAAATTTGGAAATGAAAGAAATAAAAATGGAAGGCACAGATATGCCAATAGTTAACATTGAGGTAGAAGAAGCTAGGGGACTACCTATGCAAACCCAACAAAAAAAATGGGGAAATGATGAAAATGAAGATTTAAGGGAAATGATGAGATCTCTCATGGAAATGAGTCTAAAAGGGAGAGAGGAAATGAAGGAGGATATGAGAGAATTAAAAAAGGAATTAAAAGAGAATAGAGACGAAATAAGAGAGATGAAGGAGGATCTAAAAGTAATAAAAGATGAAATACGGGAGGAAAATAGGAAAATGATAGAGGATATGAGGAGACAGTGGAGGACAGAGAATAATGCTGTAGTAGAGGATGAGAGAAGA
The DNA here is from genome assembly GCA_036971475.1 of Prosapia bicincta. Taxonomy (NCBI): domain Eukaryota; kingdom Metazoa; phylum Arthropoda; class Insecta; order Hemiptera; family Cercopidae; genus Prosapia; species Prosapia bicincta. The sequence continues at coordinate 82,166,492 of JBAIZL010000010.1, read as the reverse complement.
GACTTAGAGGAGAAAGATGGAGAATTAGAGGAGATTAAGGAAAATTTTGAGAAAACAAATGAAATAATAGCTGATGAGATAGAAATTAATAAAAAAGAGATAGAGAAAGTCGAATATATAACAAAGAAAAACACAGAAGAGTTAGGAGAGTTAAAATTAAGAAATGAAGTAGGAAAGATGGAGGTACTGCCAATAAAAAATATAACAATTCAAACCGCAACTAAAAGGAAGACTGAACAGATTAATAAAATGAAAATGGTAATAGGAGAAATGGAAGGAGTTAAATATCCGTTTCAATGCATAGTGGTACAAAGCTTGTTGAGAGAAATGATCATAGGTACGGATATGTTAATGGATGTGGAGGCACAACTCAAGTTTGGAAAATGGGAAATGGAATTTAAATATGAGAGAAACACAGAAAATAGAACTTATGAAGCAGATGAAAGATACAATGGAGATGTAAACGGTGTTAAGGCAAGGACAGGCGTGGGGACAAGAAAAGAGCATGGTGCCCACAGTCAATTGGAAAACTAAGACAATCAGAAACCCAGAAATAGAAATTAAATAGAGGAAACAAGTTTACAGGCATTAATCGACACAGGCAGTAATATGACATGTATCCAGGAGAAGTCGAGAGAAAGGAAAATAACAAAGGATAATAAGATGGAAACAACAGGAATGACTCAGGATATAAAAGTATTAGGAGAAGGAAGCGAATGTAGGAGGGATAGATAACAAATAAACCGGAAATGACAATGGACCAGAAATGACTTAATAATTAAACAAACACTTGAAAAAAAATAAAGAAAGAAAAAATATATAAATTTAAATAAAATAGGAAGGGAGATATTAAATATAGGTAAAGGAAGCAATATGAATAAACTCTAGGTGACTATGTGTATAAGAAAACGTTAGCAGGAGATAAGTTTTAAGGGATGGTAACTATATCTACGATAATTTATGGGTAACTTCGTCGAATATTGAGAATAATGAATAAAGATAAATAGGTATCTATGTTAATAAATATTGAAGCATCGTTGTAATAAATAAAATATGGTAATTGTGTATTTAAACTTCGTCGTATTGTAAGGGAGAATCTGCGTTGATAAATAATGGAACTTCGTCGTATATATTATATATTATAAAAGAAATATGAATCTATGATAATAAATATTAAAGCATCGTTGTAATAAAAATATGGTAATTGTGTATTTAAACTTCGTCGTATTGTAAGGGAGAATCTGCGTTGATAAATAAGTATTAAAACAAAATTTATATTCGTTGATATAGGGATAGTGTAATCGAAGGAATTATAGATATGATCAAATAGAGGATATGAGATTGCGACCTTTAAAAATATTAGATGTTAAACTTCATATAAAATAAACTGAAATGATATAAGAAAATAATTGAACTGGATGTGAGATTGGAAGGGGAGATAAAATACTAACTTAGAACTGAGAGTTAGATGAAGCTAAAAGCAAAATAAATATGAGATAAATAATAAACAAGGAATAAACAGAAATAAGGGAAAGAGAAATGTTATAACCAATTTGACCAAATCTAGACATACTATGACTCGGATAGGTTGGGATTTAAAGACACGGTATCAGAGAATATATGTTAAATAAATATTGAATCAGACTTATAATTGGAAGGTTACCAATTGTAATAAAAAAAAAATAAAAAAAAAATATATAGTTATGGAAGGAATTGTAAATACCAGAACATGATTTATTGTTACTATATGTTAGAATTGTTAAAGAATTAAGATAAAATTGTGTTGTAGGAATTAAGTATAAATGGACAATTTAAAGTATAAATGTTAATTTAAATTTAATTTAAAAAAAAAAAATATGTATATTTAATCAAGCTTGTAAAATGTAAAGAATGTGTAATGTAGAGATTAGTAATATTTTTTTTTATTTTAATTAAATTAGGGGACATTGTAACATTTATAGAATGGGCTATATAATATTATTTAAGAATTGGAAAATATATTAGAAATAACTCACACAAAATTTAGAAAGAAATTCATAAAGATATTGGTTAGGTTAAATTGAAATTAAATTTAGGTAAAAGCACAGAATTGTAAACAAGGTTTTTGAACTGGAAATTTGTTATATCAAATAACCTAACACATAAATTAAAATAAGAAAATCTAATAATAGTTATGTGTAAACAAATTTGTAAACTGTAGTAACATAGGGCCTAAGTAATTACTTGAAGGAGAAAGTGAACACGTTTGTAAACAAAAGAAAATTGAAAGGTTATGTTTCTATGAATTCGGCTCAAAACACACACAATTCGGAAATATCACAAAAGTAAAACACAAAGACACTTCACACACTAATAATATTAATAAAATAAACACTGGAAGGTTTGTTGACGATAGGAAATTGAAACAGTAAGTTTCAACCAGGTTTAACAAAGTTAAAACGCCATTCTAAACAAGCTTGTTATTGTTGGTATAATCAGCTGGTAAAACGGTGAAAATAGTTCGTTGACATTAACATGTGTGAAAGTCAAGGAAACATCAGCTGTAAAAACAGAAGAAAGTAAGTCTGATGTAAAGTCTAGTGGAAAGAAATCGAACTAAATTATAACCCATATGTGTTTTTTTTAAGAAGAAAGGCGGCCATATTTTAAACAATTTTAGAATCTAAGGACGCGTAGTTAGAGCATTCTAGCGTGGGTGACGCTACTGGAGGAAGCAGACCTTGCTGTGCAGTCAAAATTCTATTTATTTGGAAAGAGTTCGTCTAAATTATACCGTTTTGTTAAGAAGATTGGCCAAATTAAATTAAGGAGAAGTGAATTACAAATTGTAATACTGTGTTAATATAAAGTGAAGTAAATCAAACGAATTTAAGTGTGTAAAAAGTCAAATTTGGAGAGAACGGAATCTTACGTAAGCTAACTGAAATTTCGATATTTGATAAGTTATTAGCGCTATAAAAACCAATTTTAGTGGACTTTTAAGATAATAGAGAAGTTAAATTTGTATATTAGAATATCTTGTAGTTAATTAATTGTAAGAAATAAGAAATAATCCAGTTCAAATAGTTTAGCTTTTTTTGCATATTCAAAATTTAAGTTTTTCCATCAGGAAAATATTTATTAAACTTATTTCAAAATTTAATATTGTTTGTTCAAAATTTATTTAATTAACCTAAGAATTAAAAACAAATATAGCCCATGCTATAACCCCGAGATATCAAGAGATCTTAAACTAGCCAAGGGTATTCAAATTGTGTAACTCTAAAATTAAAAGAAAAAAGAGTTAGTATATTTTGTTAAAAATTGTTAAGTTGTAAAATTTTGTTTTGTGTGTATTGTTTAATGTTGAGATGAAATGATAATAAATGTTAATGAATTGTTCCTGAGTAGTTTTATTTGTCTTAAATAAAAAAATTCAATTTATTAAATAGTAAAACATAAGTACATTGTATTGTGTCTCTTTAAAAATTACTTTACAATATATATATATATATATATATATGTGTGTGTGTGTGTGTATGTGTGTGTGTCTAATGGACATCTAACCCGCTAAACAGAAGTTAATATAATTTGGTGGGATTGTTTAACTTATTCCCAAGATGATTTGTGAGACGTTAGGTGTAGATCCATCCACAGGGCTCTGCACTAAAAGCTTAGGATGATTTAAAAACCGATGTATCTATGTACATATGTATGTATATGTCTTATGGACGCCTAAACACCTCTACTTAAGTTAATGAAATTTGGAAAAATTTTTAAACATATTCCCTGGATTGTCTGTGTTAATTGGTGTAGATCCATCCACAGTGCTCCGCCCCAGAGGCCTAAGATGGTTGAAAAACCGTTGTTTATATGTATGTGTGTTGTACGTATCTTATGGACGAGTAAACTGCTTAACAGAACTTGAACATATTCCCAGGATTATGTGTATGAAGTTTGGTGTAGATCCATCCACCGGGATCCGCCCCAGAGGCTTAGGATGGTTCAGTGTACAGCCTTCCATAAGTCTAATGTTAAAATCTATATTTATACTAGTGTTACTAAAATTAACTAAAAAAAATTAAAACATTATGTAAGAATAAAAATATATTATTAATTATTTGAAACGGTTTATAAAGGCTAAATTCTATGTACAATTAATGCTATTACACTTAATGATATTAAAAGATCGCCGATAATATTCTTGCGAAATTTGTATCAATCAAAGCTGTGCAACGGTACCAGAATAAGCAAAAAAAAAAAAAAAAAAACTGACACCCAACTTCATCCGGGCAGAAATTAGAGGTGGGAAGTTCAAAGGAAGGATGGTCTTAATTCCATGAATATTGATAATTTCATCAAATCTACCTATTAATTTCAAACAACTACAATTTCTTTTGCAACTTGCATTCGCAATAACCATAAACAAGGCACAAGGACAATAATTGAACATTGCTGTATTAAATTTGGAACATTCGAGCTTTTACCACTGATAATTTATATGTTGTATTCTCACGTGTTGGGATACCTGAAATTTATGTTTATACGCCTAATTAAATGAAGAAAAACATTGTCTATCTTCTAGCATTGCAGTAAATGAAATATAATTATTTAGATGTTTGATTTGCTTTTCTTATTGCAAAAATTATGATTTTGGGAGCAGCAACGGGTAACGCTAGTAGGTTAATAAAATACTAGACATAATTAATGTTGGCTAACTTTCGAGTTTTGTCTTTTTCAAGTATGTTAGAAAAACATTCTGAACATGAAATGCAAGCAGTGAAATTAAAAAACAGTGGTGAAGAGTGACTAAAAAAGTAGGAAGTTAGGATTGATATATCTCTAAAATACAACATTCATTATTAAAAGAACAATGTTTAATAAACATAGTATTTGTAAATGTGACAATGTTGTTCAAGTCTAAAAGTTTCAAGATTAAGCTATTTAATATTAAGATAGCATAAAATGTTCATGAGTTGTCACTTTTGAGTGATAAGGGTGGGTTTGGCAACTAATAGCTGCTATCTCATTTCAAGTATCAATTTCCTTTTTAGAGTATTAACCCTTAGCACTCGGATTTTTTTAACATGCTTTGCTTCCCCACTTGTAATTAAATTGAGACAAATACCTATCCTGCAAGTTGCATTATTGTTTATGGGAAAATTTGTTTTCTCTTACATTATTTTATTAAACTAGGCTAATTGTATTTACTAATATAGTATGTGTATGATTTTATTACCTTATTTGTAGTTTTTCAGGGTATGATATCTTTCAAAACAGTCTCCTGGATGAAGTTCTGGTTTTCTGCTGTACCTTTTGCAGTAAAAAAGTTTCCCTTCTGCCTCCTTTTATCTTCCTATTACTGCAAACTGCACAATCCTTAGAGTTAGTTTTATCATTGGAATATATGAAATGTAATTTCCCATTCAGTCTTACTTCATTATCAGTAGTTGATGGCCGACCCCTCTTCCTCACTGCTTATTCCTGGTATCACCAACGCGTTTCCTCACTAAGTTTTGGCGAAACAATTTTTGTTTAACAGGATTTTCTCCCCTTTCCTTCTTTTTGTTATTATAGATAATAAAACTGTTTACTACAGCTACATCTGTAGCCAGTAAAACATTTCACTCCACTATTTACTTGTTTGTCTCGCAAAACTGTACAGTTCATTATAGTGATCAGCTAAATCTACACCACCCATAAACTGGTTATTTTTACAAATAACTGTTGGTTTAGTTATATTATTTATGACACCTGCTTTCCCTTTTCTTTCTATTGTTTACATGCTTTTGTCATAAAGTGTACTAATCATGGCTACAGTCTTGTTGTCTTTCCAAGTTAGAACCATTGTATTTGAACAATTGTTTACATAAGCTCTGGACTCCCCTTTCTTCAGTTTTATAGACTTTATTTCAGCTGGTAAATCTTTTCGGTTTGTGTTAATTGTTCCAGTTGTGCGAGCTCCTAAATTCATTAGTTCTAGACCTAGTTTATAGCTGAAATAGAACCTTTCTGTGTAAATATGGAAGCCTCTTCCATTTGTGCTCTCAAATAATTTACCTACAAGGTGTATAACGATTCTCGAGGTGAAAGGTAGGTCCGGCCTGACTAAGGAATTGGTAGTTTGTGACCCATAGTATGGTTCAAAAACACTTACATAACCAGTAAGGGCTTCAGCAAGGACATATACACGAATACCCAATTTTGTGGGTTTCATGGGGTTTTACATTTTTGAGATAAATCTCCCTTTGAACCCAACTGTAGACTCATCAACACTGATAGCTTCACCTGGAGTATAATATTCTCTAAATTTGTCATTTAGAAATGTAACAATATTTTTTATTTTTTGTCCTCTAGTTGTACAATGCACATCAACAGGTGGTGGATAACAGTGGAAATTCCAATATATTTGCACAAATCTTTCCCTTGTAAAAACATCTTTGAAAAATGGATGATAGTCTAACCAATCCTCACAATAATAATCCTGCAATTCCGATTTTGGATGCATAGCCATATTCAAAATTACACCAATAAAAGATTTCAATTCAACTAAGCTAATATCAGTCCAAGTTTTCTATATAGATATATCTCTTAGTGGGGTTAGTTTAGCTATTTTCTCATTAGAGTATCTATTAGTTTCAGACACAATTTCCTGAAGCAAAATGTTAGACAAAAATAACTGGAAGAAGTCTAACGGATTTTTACAAAACGGACTTATATTTCTAGGACATTGTATTGCTGTATATGGTATCTTATTAAACCCTACAAATAACTCTGAACACATGTTCCACTCATCAAATCGAGGTATTTTACAATTACCTACCTCTTCTGACACATTCACATCACCATTGTCACTAACATCACTCCAAGAAGAAACTGAACTACATTCTGATAAATCAGGATCAAGTGAAAGATCAGGAATTTCATAATCACTAATTGCACATGAAGCCATGGCAAACTACGAGTACACAAATAACCTGAAAACCTGATTTTTTTGATGACTCACATCTTCCTAGACATTTTCAATTTAGCTCAAATTTTGTCAATAGAGTGTAGCACCAAACGGTAAAAGAATGTCGTGGGTTTTGCCGTAGACGAGTTATAGCCATTTAAATGACCCCCGACATACGAGTAAAATGCAATATATGCTAGGCGGGGCTCCCCCAACAGTCGAGTGCTAAGGGTTAAACCATTTTGTAAATTTTCATCTCTTTAGTTAACTTTTGTGTTTATTTGGAAAGATTAAAATACTGTTTTATTAGTCCAGAAAATAATACTGAACTGAATAACCACTGTAACGTTTTATGTATAACATGCATTAGTTTTCGTTTTCTAAATTTTGATCAATTTAAAAGGGTGTTCCATAATACTAGTGGGCCATTCAACTGGCATCCACTGTAACGTACATCAAACAAAAATATTTATAGGTCATAGACACAAAGAAACTTATCACGTTTCACTAGCCTCATATTAGGTAATCCAATTTTCTTCCGGATTCACAAACTATTTCCTTTAGTTGTTTTAAAATTGTTTAGCATTTCTCATCAAGATATATTATTTTCATACACATTTGCCTACAAATTTGCCTCATAATAAGGTTGTGTGCAATCCTCACTGCTCAATAGTGATCATGATCTGCTGAAAGGTCACTCTCAGTTCACAATAAAACCAGACACTAATATATTGCGCAAATACTTGGTTTGTATATATATATATATATATATATATATATATATATATATATATATATATATATATACACTTAAGAAATATATCATTGTTTAAGTGCTTTTATGTGTTTCTATTTCAAGACTACAGTGTGGACTCTTACCAAGGTAAGTCTGTCAGTCTCCTAGTCCAAAAAATCTAATATATATATATATACATAAATTATAAATGGAACACAAGATTCGATCCATTTTTCATGCTGCTGTTTTATTTTAGTACAGTTTATAAAAACAAACAATAAAATCAAATTTACATTTAAAACATGAAACACAACTTTCCTATCTTAAGCATAACGTTTTAATACTTAAATTAATAAAATACACAAATTGCATTGAATAGCTTAACACGAGGATGGAATGATTATAAACATACCGTTGTGAAAAAAATGGTGTTTAAAAATTGTTTGCATGGAGAATACAACCATCAGTGCCCTGAATGTTTTTGTAATAATAGTTTATCATGAGTTTTGTCTTTCACTTTAAAATACACTTTTACTGTATTTTTGTTCACTGTCTTGTTTTCTGTCAAAGTATGGATAGAAAATAAGAAAACTGGTATTGCTACAACAAAAAATCAAACATGATAAAGTCATATACCTAGCTATAAACATCTCTCCCCCCTCCTATTTCCTCCTCGCAATCCAACTGTAACACTAGTTGACCTTTTGACACCAGGAAATACTCAAATTAGTACAATATTATTAGTATTGAGTAGGAGTGACTTGTGAATACAAAATATCTCTGTAAAGTATGAAAACCTGCTACTGAAACTTTTTTTTGATATTGTATGAAGTATACAGATTTGCAGGGATGTAGCGAATACAAGTGTTTAAAGAGTTAAAATGTTTTAAAGATGACGGCAAAATATTAGTGATGACTCATATTCTGTCAAACCATCTTCACTAAATACTGATCCCTACCCCAAAAAATTGGTAACTTTATTCAACAATATAACCATTTAACATTAGGGCAGTGTTTGAGTTTATAGAATCGATTCAGAAACAAAATTAAAATTTTGCAATGAATAAGTCTTAACTTGCAAATGAAATGAAGCACAAGTGATAAAATCAAAGCTCAAGGCCATAATCGATTGTGTAATTTTGGATCAAAGGATCATGTACTTTTTGGAGCCTGTCTGATCATGAGGTACACAGTCTGTTGAAGCTGCAAAAGGGAGAGAAACGGGGCCATAAAGATGATCATAAAAGAACTTGAGACAGCTTTGTATGGTGGAAAATCAACAAGGAACAGTACAGAGGAAGAAAGAATTTGAGGGAGAAAATATAAAATAGTAATAATAAAAAACAGAAATTTTTTCCACCTGTCTGGTTTTTTCTAGCCATGTCTTGTTTATTGTTTTGATTCAATATGGTGGAGAGAAAGTGTAAACTACTCTCATAGAATCGTAATATCCACAGATATTCCACATTTGTATGACTACATCATAACCTAGGGCAAAGAAGATTATATAAACGAATCATGCATACAAGTGTTCAATAAAGTTTACTATAACAAATAACTTAAATAAACCTACGAATAAACCTACTTAAAATTGGAACTACAAATACATTAAAATTATACATTGACAATATTTTATGCATCTTATAAATAACATAAATTTATTTTTTACTTTTATAAACCTTACTTGTAGCTTTGTTTTTATGAAGTTATTCAACATTTTGTTTTTGCCTGTTTTAATGCAATAAACATTATTTATCATATGAAAGTCCTTAAACTCGGTAACTCTTGCTGTCAAACAGCATTCAAAACTTAAAAGCAAAACCTGTTGGTAAATAATGTTTCAACTCTTCAAGAAGCATTAAATAAGATATAAAATTAACTATTTATAAAAACACTCACTGTCATTTTCCTGTTGTACTTAAATTTGTAGTATAGTTTATTTAATTCAAACTGTGAATGGTAATACAAAAATTATAATAACAGCGAGAGTTTTGTATTTTAGCACATACTTTTATATTTTAACTTTAAATTCAACCACACAATCAACTGCTTAAAAGAACATACCTTGGAACATTGCCTGACATAGTAGGATTAATTTATTTTTTATCTTTCCTAACACCCATATACTTTAAGCAATATAATTGTATTCACAGAACAAATTGACATAAATCTAAAGAATTTATTTAATGATTACATGCTTATATTTTTTATATTTCTCAATCTTGTTTTTATTAATAAAATATGTATACAATAAAACTAATTTCTGATAAGCATAAGAAATCACTGATAACTTTTAATATAGTTGATAATATACTATTTTAAATATCTTAATAATAAGCAGCTATGCATATATATATATATATATATATATATATATATATATATTAATATCAATATTAATTTGTGATTCGATAATGGTAAAGTGACCGAAACAACACACAAGGTAAAAATTAACTGAAACAATTGTCGTTAAATATCACTATAAATATATATATATATATATATATATATATATATATATATATATATATATATATATATTGATTTATATACAAAATACACATTTAGGTTAGTTCTAGTAGAGCTTAAAGTTTATATAGGCATTTTTGGACTAGATAGGAGACTGACAGACTTACCTAGTGGCAATAGTACAAAGCTGCAATCTCTTGAAAATAAATAAACAGACACACATAAAAACACTTGCACTATTGAAATATTTTGATCACACAATGAACAAGGCTTTTCCTTTTCTTTTATTGATTGATAAAGATCATTGTGTGATCGAAGTATTTCAATAGTGCAAGTGTTTTATGTGTGTTTATTTATTTATTTTCAGGAGATTGCAATTTTGGACTATTGCCACTAGGTAAGTCTGTCAGTCCCCTATCTAGTCCAAAAAAATTCATAATATATATATATATATATATATATATATATATATATATATATTTCATGTCAAAAATAATTGCACTTAGTGGTGGAATAATTGTTTACAATTAACAATAATAACTTTATTATATACACACTAGTAAGTTGCTAATGGGACAATTATGGAAGGAGATAAAGAACAAATGTTGAACATAACCCACTTTCAAGTATGCAGTAAATTGAAATGAAATTTAAGTTGAAAAATTTTTAAGAACCCTAAATGAGTGGCTTTTCTTACTTTTGTTTTCAATAAAGTTAAATTTTATATTAGTTTTGAGTTCCAAACTCTAATACTATTTAACAAATTTCAATAACGTTAACATACTTTCAACTGTGAGTATATATTCCCTGATTATAATTTTAATATCTCTATCTAAATGCCCTATCTTGCAACAAAGTTTGGAATTAAAATTGTTTACATATAATTTGGTCCCAGGACACTTATTTAAAATTTAATAGCCATAATAATAAATATTCAAGGGTCATTTAATAAGTCTTTAGTTAAAAAATAGAGAAAACCATTTATTTTGGAAATATTTTTAAAAAATAAATCAATCTTAACTTGATATATTTTCAAAGTTATCCAAGGGCTTGGAAGGACTTCAAAATGGGCATCTGTTGGCACTATAATTTTTTTTATATAAATTGTTTCCAGAAAGCTATTTTTATAGTAAGTGGAATTTAAAAAAAAGGCATAGACCCAAAGCTACTGAATATAGATGTTGTAGCGATTAGAACTTTGACCGATTATTTTTGCAATTGAAACTGGCAATGTATTCCTGGATTGTTTTGATGGAATACCGTATTTTTTCCCCCAATGAGGACGTTTTTCTTGATATTTTTAGCTTATGCAGTACAGTAAAAACTACTTTCTATTAATCCTTTGTCCTTTTATCAAATAATTGTAGATGACTGCACATGCATTCAAAACATGTCAACATATTCGCCAACTTCAATAGTCTAATTCCTTAATACCAGGGTTCTCTTTAAAATTCCCTGCTTTTACTTTTTCTTTATCTCTGGACTGAACCCATTACTTATCCATAATAGAGACTTCATGCAGAAATTCAACAAGATTGCATAGTTGGGTGTACCAAAACCTCATCAAAGTCGATCATGATTCTCTACTGAAAGCACACATCTTGTGATAATGTTTTTTTTGCCACCAAGTTCTTGTCCAAAAGTGAAAACACTGTACCTTGTGTAATACCTGCATAAACTATCTTGTAGATTTTTATGTAGCAATCATTCAAAAACAAATTAAGGTTTCTGGCATAATTTCTGAGTCACTTGCATTGGATGTCCTAAACGACGTTAATTATTTGTAGACATATGGTAATGTTTATAGCTATTTAGCCAATTGTAAACAGTTGCAAAGCACAGGAGCAATTGTGCCATAAAGTGTATCTAACTATGCGCTGACCTCTTTTGATGTTAATCCTTTGAATAGAAGTATTTAATTACCACATAAAGCTCATTTTAGGAAATGTTTCTAAAAAACATTTTGTCGCTTCAAATGACTACATCAATGAAGCATGACATCACTAACACATGACTGATCAAACTCTGAAGCATTCTTATAAGGTAATGCTTTATATAAGCAACATTTTTTTAATTATTACTAGTATTTGAATTTTCTAAGTCCATATTGAATGACCCACATCATAATTCATACAACAATATCACAACAAAATGGATAGACTGAAAATAATGAAACGTAATAATTAATATATACAAATTTCAAACAATAATAGTTTTCCTAATGATCTTTCTTAGAGTTGGAGTTAAGAATGAATGAAAACTAAAACTTAATTCAATCATTATTAAGTAACTTATTAAAAAAAAAACCATGATTTTAAGTATTTTAACAAACATTAAATTGTAACAGAAAAATATTAGATCAGCTGAAAAAAAAAATTAAATATACACGTTAAACTGATTGTGAGGATTTAATGTGTGAATACAAAAAATTGTTTTATTATATTAATTCAATAAAACTGTAATCATAATAATCTGAAATAAAAAGCCAAATTGTTAAACAATTGTACAATACATGCAATTGATTTATGACATCGTAGATTCTATATCACTTATAAGAATATTTTTATTTTAACACAATAAAAATATACAAGACACATATGAGATTCAGTAAAATATAACAAAAGGGAAAAGATATACTAGCTAATAAAATAAAATACACTATATTATTTGATTTACTATTATAATTTTAAAAAAATAACAAAGAATAAAATAGAGCATAACAAAAATAATAAATCTGATTCAACTATATTTACATTATTTTTAACTTATACATTTATTAAAAATTAAAATATATTAATTTTATGCTACTATAACCTAATAACTGATAAAATAAGTATTATATTTGTCTGTATGTATTAATATTATTATATTCGACACTGTATGTTTACAATTTGTTATGTGGAAAAAGATTTGCTTTTAATTTCATAAAGATTTTATCTATAATGAAATGTTCATGTAATTAATGGCAAATGCATGGGTTTATTTTACCCTCAATGCTTTTAAACCAGTTAAATATCAGTAGAAAACACACAAATACAAACATAACAAAGCTGAGTTGCTACTGTGAGATCTCAAAAGTACTGTTCATTTTAAAGGAATAGTTAGCACATGATGTACTTTATTTGAAAAAATTCAGGCAGAAATAGTTTAATGGTTTTATTTTGAATTTGTAAATACGCATAAATTATAACTATTTAAAGATTTTTTTTGAAAAACTTACTTATTTAAGAAATAATAATTTAAAATTTATTTTATAAAGAAAATTTATTTAATATATAATAAAATGTATTTTAAACAAGCACCAATTAAAACCAACAAAAATTTGTTTATATAAAAATTCAACCATACACGAAAAAACAATTTAGTAACATAATTAAACGATCTGTAATTTAAGGTTACGGTTTTACCCCTTGACAGTTTTTCAATCTTAAAAAAATATATACAGTAGTCCCTCGCTATTTTTTATGCTCCCTGAGCTTACCGCAAATACTGAAACAAACTATATATAGAGAGGGGAGGGTAACGTTCCATTTCAAAAGTGTTAACATTAATTATAGCTATACTGTACACTTATAATACAGTACTGTATATTTACGTACTACATAACTATATATATTTTTTTAATGTTTACGTACGCTTTCCTTCAATCCAAAACACGAAAATTCTATTATTTATGCGCATTAAAATTATTATTATTAATAAATGAAAATATTATTATTAAGTTAAAACTTGATCGACTTTGTTGCCTTTCTCCGAAATAAGATTTTAAAAATGCATTGGAAATGAGTGAGCAGCTTCATGATTCCTTGATGCTGATTCATCGGCCATTTTCACGTTGTGAAAACAGTCTTTTGAATTTGTTAAACCAGCCTTTACTTTCTAAAAATGATGACTGTCGGTACGTACACCACAGTTTTAAATAAAATATTCATACAAACGCCTAGTTTTTTTATGAATAAAAATTGAACACAGTGGTATCCATTTTTAGGATTGATCTTCTATCCACATACTCAAAGCATTTTCCATTTTCTTGATGTTTGTATCATGACACACAGAGGTAACTATCACCGATTGACATATCCCTTCTCTGACACTCTTCCTTATATTTTCTTCATTTTTTTTTATGTAACACACTGTTGACTCATTAACTCTAAAATGCTTCGCAACAGATGGTATGCTTTCTCCACATTTCAATTTATCTAAAAGGTCAATTTCCTATTCAACGGCATAATGGTTTTTTTGCTTTTTTTCACTCTATCAGAGCTTTATGACATTCTAACTTGGATATACAATTAAAGGATGAAGATAAAACTAAGCGAAATACATTCACTAAACACTTCCACAAGTAGACGCAACATTTCAAAAACTAGAGGACAAGACAAGCAGATGTGGCACCTCGATGGCAACTGATGGGAATAACAAAATCCAATTTGGTTACGAACCAATGATACGATTATTGATGTTTGGATTTCGAAAACACTGTAGTGGTGCTAAACGTATGTAGGGTGCTGAATGCGGGTGCCGGATTAACACATCGTTGTTTGTCAGTTTCGAAAACTACTTGAAAGATTGTTGTTATAAATAAGGAATATTTTGACACAACATGTACAGTAAATACACTATCTTTCTTGTCTTCGTTTTAAAAAACGATACATATTAGCAGAAAATGCAGTAATTTTTCCAACTGTGAATTAGCAAAACCACAAATACCGAATGTGCGAATAAGCGAGGAACTACTGTATTTTGATTTTTATTCAACAGAAATTGTTTCAATAATGTCTATACATATAAATAATTTAATACTCCTTATCAAAATGATTAAAAAAGCCTAGCCTATGAACTCTCAATCAAGTTCATTCATTTACAGTGATAGCTGACCCTACTAACAAACCAAGTTAAGCATTCTTTACAAAAAATTGAAACTTAATGGTTTCTCCAAATTAAAATAGGAACAAAACTTAATATTTTATTTGAAGGCTGAATGCAACCAGTGTAACAAGACACTCCACACTAACCTAACCAAAGCTTAACCCTAACCCTCAATACTCACTGTACTAACCAGCAGCATGCGCTCTGATAACTTAGCCTCTTTAAAAAACCTCTTCATCATTGGTTAACTGAACAATCACCTTACTACTCTCTTCTAAAGGTAATCTGGATTTATTTACTCGTTTTTCCATAAGTTCATCCAGACCTGCTATATGAGGTCGTTTTGGTGGTGGCCAAGTATCATCTATTGGAGGTACAATATAAGTTCTAGGTCTCTTCTTCCCGACGGTGTATGTTTGAGAGTAATCATGATCCTCCCCAGCCCCTTCCTTAACGAATGGGTTATTAAACTGCAACAACTGCTGAAGATCTGAAAGCAGTTTTTTGTCGATGATTCCCTCATCACCCAATACTGATGGGTCGGCAACATTCTCCATGAGAGTTTGATCAGCTGGCTTGCTGAATAGCAGAGTCCGTGAACGTCCTAATCCAAATACAAATAATTAGTACTTTCCTAATTAAAATGACATTTTATCTTTATTTCATGATATGAAACAGCAAAATATATTGATAAATCTTAATACAAACATTTAAGAAATTTTCATCCTAAGTTTAGATCTACTGACAATTCTTTAATTTTGGTTTGAAAAATTGTAATAAAATTCACCATTCAAGTATATGTTGCGATTATAAAATGATTTATTGTTGATAAAATATCAGAATATTATGTTCAATATTTACTCAGTAATAAAATTGTTTAATATTACCACCTGCTGTTAAATTATAACCACCTTAATATCTGAATGATTGAATTAGTTTACTTTTGACATTTTATAAATACAAAAAATAATCAACAAAACTAGAGAGCTATTATCTGTTAGTTATTATTATAGCTGATTTAACAAAAAGGTTGTTTTGAAATGTGTAGTGGCAGCTATGTGCAGTTGCTTGCACAGTGGGAAAGTAAACAAGCTCTGAAAATTAAATGAAATAGTAATTGCAAATAATAATAAACCAGTGTAATGGCCACTAGCTTGCTTTTGTGATAAAAATGTTTCACGAAAATAATGGTAGTTTAGAATATCAGCAGAAAAACTCTCAATGCTTTATCAACTATCGTGTCATGGTTACGTTCCTTCAAAATATATAATGAAAATGTTTGATAAAATGTTTGGAGACTGAATATCTTTACATAAAAAAAAACAGGATAACCAAAAAGTGCTTGACCTCCAACAAAAAAATGAAGCTTAATTTGTTGGAAAAAAGCAGTTGATTTCCAATTAAGGTACAACTGTTTATTTACAGAGGCAACGTTTCAATAACAGCTATGTTATCCTCTTCAGCCTACAATACATAAGTACACAACTAAAAATAACAACAATAACACTGTTCACAAACAACCACAGCACAATGAAATTACTATAAATAATTAATTGTGCTACGGTTATTTGTGAACTGTATTATTATTGTTGTTAATTTTAATTGTATACTTATGTATTGTAGGCCTGAAGAGGATAACGTACCCATTATTGAAACTTTGCCTGTGTAAATAAACAGTTGTACCTAACTCGCAAGTCCACCTCTTTTATTTAACAATAATCTCTGCGAGTGTAAACATGATTAACTTATTTGTTGAAGTTTTAGACCCCATAGGATTTAGTTGACAAGCAGGTTTTGTTTCAATGTCCCTAGTGAATGTTCTCAAATTTCCCTTTTTTATTTACAATTTCATCTGTACAAGCTTCAACTGAATTCAGTTGCTCCACAGTCATCTGTACAAGATTGTGCCATGACTAAATGAGAATGTTCACCAGTTGCGTTTACAATAAATTATCAGTAAATTAAGACCAACATAAACAAGGACAATGAATTTTTGCATAAGCTATGGTGATCAAATTGGGGCCATTTACAATTTAAGTATATGTAAGCAAGCAGAACTATTGATACTGAGGAGATATAAACTCTAAATGTATTGATGAACACAATTTACAACTCAGCAAGTATGTGAGCAGTTTTGTCTTACAGGGCTATTGGACCTTACTTTTTGAATATGAAGACTGAACCAAAGTGACTTTTATTTCAGATTGGAGCATTGTGATCTTTGTTTAACCTACTTCAACAATTTCCCACAACTTCAATAACCTGTTTTCAGTCAGATTTTGCATCATTACACCTCAAGAGCCAGTGTATGAGAATTGTTCTGTAATCATAATAACTCAGAGTGTTGTGTGGCCTCTAAGATCACTGGCTTTATCGTTTATAATTTTTTCTTATTGAGTTTACGGTAGGGATTCATTAAAACAAATAATTGAGGACAAAATTCATCTCCCAACTGAGATGTTCCAAAAATCAATGTGGGGCCTGAAAAGTAGATTTAAAAAATACTTATAAAAGAGAAGATGCTACTTACAGAACATAATTTTAAAAATTTATAATTTAAATGACTATTTCTTAAAAGCCAAGTTGAAGTTTTTCAATTACTGTCAATAAAGTTTGCTTGCTCTTCTTCTAGGTTTACTATTTTTTTCAAAAGCTCCTGTTTTTTCTGTCACCCTGTATTATGATTGTGTATAAAATGAAGAATGATAATAACACTTATAAGAAAATAACTATTTTATGAAAACAGTTCATAAGTACAACATACTGAGTAGATTAATATTTTTAGATGCAACTTTGATCAATTAATCATAAATCACAAATATTGCTGATTTTTTCAGAATTTTAAGTAAAACACTAAGATTTTTAAACAATGTTATACAAAATTACTTTATTGTGTAGTTTATCTGTGATTACAAGAATTTAAATGATTAATTCCGTGAATTTATGCTTATACAAACTTTGTGTTTTAATTTAGTTATGATCAAGATGATCTATTTGGCTTTCCTTATTATTATTATTAGTTCACTAACCTAGATGTATAGGAGTATTATTTGTTTACTTTCAACTATTTGCTTGGTTTTATAAACAAAATTTATAACTTTTACTGGATATGCTGACGAATACCAAGTATAATATATCAACTCTGACTAAAAAAACATTAATATTATTAACGCTTTCAGCATGGATCACATTTTTTTAGGGGCCGCTGATACTACTCTAGAACGCGGATCACATAATTTATGGGTTCGTAACTCATTGTTAAATTATATTTTTATTCTGTATTTTTAAGGGTTTAGTGCAATCTGTGATGTTTTTCTGAATATTAGTAACACATTTCACCACTAGATAACACAATGTATTACTACTCACTTATTGCCAGCTTTGTTGTCAAAAGTGACAGTATAAAACGTTAAATATATAAATTAAAATATAAAGTAATTGTGTTATATATCAAAGTAAAGAAGAAATCAGGATGACCCAGGGATATAAGTTCCATTTTTATATCTTTATAAGTTTAAAGTTATGATTTTTTTTAAACACCAAAAAACTCTAGCGTTCTATCTTGGAACCTGGACCGACGCTCAAAGTGTTAATACTAGAGGGCTCTTGATATTCTATTGTTTGTAGGCTGAAGATTGAGCATTTGTAAACATTTACTATAAATATTATTACTTTGAACATTTTTTATTGTTAATAGGGAATGCTTTATGAACGCCATATGTTTGGGCTTATCTAGAAATGACCTACTTTTGCATGTAAGGCTGATAACTTACACAGCAGGCATGGTCATGTAATTTTCAGATATATTTAAAATTATGGTGCATTATCCGAATGTTTATTTTGTATTAACTATGTTGAATGAAACTATTTACTTGAATGTTGTAAACAAGTAAATATTCATTTTTGTCTGTTGATAATTTAGAAATAAAATACAGAGAATTTTGTAATAAGAATATAAAAGTTATTTGTCAGATAACATCAATAAATTGGGCTTTTAAGATTAAATGTTTGTACATGTCAATTCAAAATAATGTTTAATTTTTCCATGAAAAAGATTCAAACATTTCATTAGAGAAAAACAAAAAAGACTTGCTCATGTAAAATATATGAATAATATTTAGCTTTAAATGATCGTTTAGGTAAAAGGAATTTGAGTTAAAAATTGTTTCTGAAAAGTAAACTTATACAAAAATTATTTTTTTAATAGCTATTACACATCCTCTAATTTAAAATTAAAGATCCTGAGAATATTTTTTTTTAATTCTAGAAATTGAGGTAAATTAATATGAGAAAAAATTATATAGTAGTAGTAGTAGTATTTAATACCTGCTAAAGGATTTTTTGATTCTGGAATTTCTAAATCCTTGTTGCTGATGGATCTAGTTCTTAAATTTGGCGCCATTACAAGGGCTAGAGAAAGGACTAAAACCATGAGGCATGTTGCTGGTTGTGCAGTCTGAGCAGTTCCCCGGGCGACTGCTGCTTGTAACCGTCTCAGTTGTGTCGTTAAAGTTTGGTTCTGACTTTGAAGCACCTTCAATTTTTTCATCAGACTTAAATTCTCTTCTGTGCACTGTTTGACCCTGAACATTTAGAAAAAAGGGTCATCTACAACCAACCACAAGCTTCAAACCATAAGTAGTATTTTATTTATTTTTTTACTAATAATAATTACAAATACAGTGAAACCTGTCTTAGACGGACCCTGTGTTAGGCAGAATACCGTCTATCGCAGAAAACTTTAAAAGCCACGACTGTCACCTATTTAATTTACCTGGTTAATAACCTTCATAAGCCAGAAACTGTCTAACGCGGAAGCGGAATAAGCAAAAGGATGAGTGATACGTATTTACTACGTCTTAGTTCTGCATAAGCCGGAAAATCTGATCATATACATACTGTAAAATATAAAGTTACAATGACTTCCGTTTAGATAAAATACAGTTTATAATATATTTTTTTACCATAACAAAATTCACAGATAGATCTGCTTAATTGTAACATATCGTATTTATTTCTGAGAATTCTGTGACAACGTTAAGGATTGCTGATATGCACAAGATAACGCAATGGTATACAAACATCCATAATTTACGATAGGCTATGTGTCAGCACTCGTTTCCTTCAAGATAACGCAATGAATGGTTTACAAACATCCACGGCCGGGTTTTGTTACAGCGTCCAGCGTACGTACAGTAGCCAGCCTACTGTACATTGTCCTTATTACATATTTTTTTTGGTGACTGTGTTATTCGTGTTATTTTTTGTTTGTGTAGTGTTTTATCAACTCTGACAGAAACAGGACACTCCACTTCATCTGCTGAAGAATACGCAAGTTTTGACAATGAACTGGAAACAGAAGAAGGTCCAAAATCTCTAGACGAAATTATTGAAATGGAGACTAATGAGATTATAGAAAGTGATGAAGAAATTGAAGACGGACCAGTCGTAGAAAACAAAATAAAAACATTTGGCGTGGCTTTAATGAAAATTTGAGTTAAAAGGTTTCACGGTACGTATTAACAGCCCGGAAATGCGTCACCATTTGTTACAACTAAAAACAATAACTGAAACACAAGCAACAGGTTTCACTGTAATAACCAACTGGAAACTAATAAACTGAAAAAGATGAATGAACAAAGATTCAAAATAATGAATAAGGAAAATTCTACCTTTATATTAAATAATGTTTATATGTGTGAATATATGCATGGCATAAACACAATTCAGTTTCTGCAATCATTCATACTTGCTGGATTACTAGCAACACAAATCATCTAAATTAACTCAGATTAAGTGCATAAAAGTAGACAAAGCTAGGGATGGTATATGTTGGTACCGATAAAATAAATAATTCAGTAACCCAAGTTCGAATAGTTTAAAAAAAAAATATTAAAAAACTAGATTGAAATACTAATTAATACATGGATGTAATTAAAGACAAATTATGTGATATGTAACATAGCAAGCAACAGACGATGCAAACCAGCACCGTATTTTTAAAACATGATTTTATTCATCTGGTCATGTAAATTCTTACAATATTAACCACATATGTATTTTATTCTATGTATTTGGCGAATACTCTTAATATTTAAACTTTTTATTAAAATCAGAAGGTATTATTAATTTAAAGATGAATTACATATAAAATATGTGTTAATTACCACTATAAGCTTAGTGATCAACAAAAGGTGTGTTTTCTAATCTGTTGATTACACTAATATATAGTCATCCAATTTGTATATATTAACCAAATCTGATAACAACAAGAAAAATACATGTTTCTCCTATCAAATGTCTAAAGATATATTTTTAAAACATTTTGAATAAAATTACAGCATTCAAATCTTGAATTTCAAGTAAAAATATCAGTTTTGTCATCATTCTCTTAAAATATGTAAGCATTTTAAATTTTATAAACAAAAGAATAAATAGACGACTCACAATTATAAAAACTTTATTATCAAACACGTTTCAATGACAATATGTATGATGCTACACAATTGAAAAAACTGAACATAACCTATAATATTTAATTTGGATGAACCTATAATATTAATAAAACGTAATAGTAACAAAATTAGTTAAATAATTTGAAAAAGATAATATTTAACATTAAATTAATTTATAATATTAAATTTTGAATTGGTCCTAAGTCATTATTAACAATTTTATATTTATTTCTATTTATAAAAAAACCTTCACTCACAAGCCAGCTCGAATATTGTTTTTAAAATTTTGTGTATATATTATAATGGCTGCCCCTAAGATTATTATCACCAAGGTAATCTTGTCTCTTTGCCAACTAATCCAAAAAATATTGAATCTTTGTGTTTAACTAGAACTATGTTGAAAAGTTGATAGACCAGAAATTTATATTCTGCTTTATAAGCAGAATTTTATATTCAACTTTTACAAGTTACGTTTTTAACCTAGTTAAATCAACAACAATTTTTATTTTATATGAATATTATATATAAACTTAGAGCTTAAAAAGTCTTCTTTTTGCAAATTATTCAAAACAAATACAATAAACTACCTATACAAAAATAGTACTACATATAAATTTGTCAATATCAATTTGAAGGCTACATGTCTCATTCAAACTGAAAAAACAAAATAATAAATGAAGATGAGTAGGGGAAGGAGGAATGTGTATTAAAAATTACCACCATGGTGGTAAATGCTGTCATTATCAACAAATCAAATTCCCTTGGGATTTGGAAAATAGAGATTCAGAACTAGCTACAGTTATTTTTCAATATTACCAAATCAATTAATGTGTCAAAAATTATAAATATTATGCCAAAATGCCTCAAAAATGATTTTATGGATAAATTACAAAGACAACATTTCCTTGCATAATAGAAACAAATGACAAACCAGCCATATTTGTAAATTTACATTCTAAACTTTAACACCATTAATAAAGACAATCCATCTGGAAATACATAATTTTATGAAACTAATACACAATATCAAGAGCACAGTGGTACAATATATTACAATGAAAATATTGGAAAGAACCCCAATACCACAAAAATAATCAAAAATAACAAATAAAACAAGTTACTTAAGATTAAACTCTTATGTACATTTCGATGACCATGTCATCATCATCTAAGGGTCTTATTACAAAATTACAATCTAGCAAACGAGAAGTTACAAACTAGAGTGATACCAAACGTTCTCTACAGTTGCTATATATCGTCGTGAGTAAGCTCCGCCCTCGACCGACAAATAACGATCGGCCATCTTGAACCAAATAGGTTATGTCAAAAAGTATATTATAATATTGCATATGTAATAAAAACTACACCTAATAACAATAATTACAATAAAAGTAATTAAATTAATGCTTCGTATTTTAATAAAGCTATTTAAATAAAGTATATAATGGTGAGTTAGGGATAGGTCCTTTAACTGCATTCATTAAATTGCCATTTGATTTGACTATAAAAATACTTTCATAACTATTAAGTAACTTTATTGAGTTGATACATTTAGCTAAAATAACATTTTTATCTAAATAATCCTGATTACCAAGGACATGTTCTGCTACACTTGATTTTGTGGTCTATCATATTTAATATGGGCAAGATGTTCTTTATATCTAGTTACAATTTTTCTTTTTGTTTGACCTATATACATCTCGTCACAAGTACTACAAATTATCTTAACCCTTTTGTTAAAATATTATCAAAAGGTAAACTAATAAAATTACATTTTTTAACTTCTTTTTGAGGAGTGGTAGTTATGCTTAAAACATATTTTAATCTTTGTTTCCTAACAATATTATCTACAATTTTGGTATCAAAATCGTTATATCTAGCCACTCCTTTGATATAATTTATTTCCTTATAAAAACTTCTATGACTAAGTGGTACATGATCGCTCTGTTAATCAAACTGTTAAATGCTGCTATTATTTGTGTATAACAATGGTTAGAACTATTTAAAATATATGTCATTGTTAGTAGGTTTCCTGTAAATATCAAATTCTATTTTTTCATGATTTTTAATACACAGAATATCTAAAAATGGTAAACAATTATTAGTTTACCAAAAACTAGTAGTTTTTATTACATATGCAATATTATAATGTATTTTTTGACATAACCTATTTGGTTCAAGATGGCCAATCGTTATTTGTCGGTCGAGGGCGGAGAGGGGGCTGAGCTTACTCACGCCTATGTGTAGCGACCGTAGAGAACGTTTGGTATCACTCTAGTTTGTAATTTCTTGTTTGCTAGATTGTAATTTTGTAAGACCCTCTGACGATGATGACATGGTCATCGAAATGTACACAAGGGTTTAATCTTAAGTAACTTGTTTTATTTGTTATTTTTGATTATTTTTGTGGTATTGGGGTTCTTTTCAATATTTTCATTGTATTATGAAACCAAGAAAAAAACTATTTCATTAGAAAAAACTACATCAACTATAATTTGAAACCTAGTATTCCATCAAATTTTTGTCAATAGCATACAAATACAGTAGAGTATTGATAATATGAGATAAATGGGACCAAGACCCCTTGAATTACCGAAAATTCAGAAGATTACACGGAAACAAATTCCTATCCATTGCGTGTTTTAAAGAACCCTAATACTACAATTAAAAATGAACTAAATAAGTTTATAGAACATTATATCAACATTTCTTGGAAGGCCGACTCATTTCCTTTTAATACCATGTTGATATAAATGTACCTTATAAGCCAAAGTCGTTTTCTTTGCACACCGTATGGTGATAAACATTTCTTGGAAGCCCGACTCATTCCCTTCGCAAACCTCATGGCTATAAACATATCTTAGAAGCACGACTCATCATTTTCTTTCAAACAGATAAGATAGGCTCTAATAGAAAAAGGTTAGAACTTAACGGAAGCTCGAAATATCGGGACTTGGCATTTTGAGACTTCACTGTAGATATAAAAAAAAATACAACTGTATAGGACATTTCCTCTACACACATCTCTCACTATTGCCTTGAATTCAGATGCTACAGTTTTGGAAGCAGAACTATTATCAAATGAATAAATCATTGAGGCAGATAATAACGAAGCCCTAGCTGGACACTTCATAAGAAGCCTAATTGACTCTAAATCAGCATGCCAAGTAATAGTAAACAATAACACCCCAAACATTTGTTCAAACCATTCAATTCAAAATAAATGTAAGATAATAATTAACATTTAAAATATATACCATATTGAATATGATTCAAAATTTTAGTTAAATAACTGGTTATACAACGTGATATTCATCAGAATGCTGATTATATAATAATTAATTAACATTGCCAAATATATAAAAAATATGGTCAAGATATATCTCCAGAACACTAAAACACTTCTGTTCTACAAACCTGAAATATTCCATAACCTAGAAGCAAGGACAATTGTATAACCTACCAGGATTGTGTTTGACAGCAAATCTGAGATGACATGAGCTAGAACAAACCATTGGGTGACAATTTCAATTTAGACATTTTTATGAATAACTATAATTACAAAAACATTTATCTGCACTAAGTCATTGTCAAAACACATGTTGAATTCGATTGGTTGACACATAGTAGATGTAACTTTCTACAGTAATTCTTATATAAATATGTCACCTACCTATCTTCCAAACCATCAACATATTCCTTCTTTCTCTTGCGTGAATCCTGAGCTGATATCTTGTTTCTTATTTTCCTACGTATTCTCTTCAACTCCCTTTCTTCACTTTTTGTAAGTGGATAATGTGAAGGCAATGTCACACCTTCTTTGGCCATCAGTCGCTTTTCTTCGGCTAAGTAAAGTCACTTCATGAATATAATAAATCTTATATAATTCAAAACATTTTCATTAAGATTATTTAAAAGTATATTTTTACAACTACAGGAATAAAGGTGATAATAAGATACAAAAATTTCTCAATAGCTTACTTGTTTTATTTTTGAATTGTAGCTGAATGACTTTTCATTATTGGCTTTCAATCTGAACATTTTAAGACTAGAGATGAGTATTATCTTATACGTAGAAGACAACTACATACTTCAGCAAGATGCATGTTAAAAATTGATAAACAAAACAAATTCTGTCCATATGAATTATTATTAAATTTTGTATATATTTCCACATATATTTTACCTTTTTTTAATTTCACAAAGCCCATGGTTAAAGTTTATCAGTCATTGTATTCAGAAAAATATACAAGATTTTAAAGGTATATTTGGAATGAGTATAGGTAAATAAACTAACAAAATCTGGACTATTGATAATGGTACACCTTCTATGTCTTATATGATCCTACTGTAAAATAATTGCAAATAGTCATGGAATATTAAAATACCTTCTTAAATCCAAGCAAACAAAATAATGCATATAAATTCTTACACAAATGTGTATATGTACATGTATTATAAATAATGATTTAAAAGAATAACTATGAAATTGAACAAATGAAATGAAAAAGTACTGATGAAAAAAAGATAGAGCAATAATGAAAAGCTTTTTTAGCCCTTTGATTAGCAACATGTGCCTGCTCTGATATAGCCCCAAGGAGCAACCTATTTTTGAAAGATTTTTGCACTTTTTCTTTTTTCTAATTATATTCTTTATTTTTCTCTAATTTTTAAATTATAGTAATACTTATAAATAATATTCGAGCTGGCTTGTGAGTGAAAGTTATAATTAAAGAATAAAAATATTGTACAACTCACAAATATAAAACTTTTTATTTCATACGCGTTTTAACGACTAATTTGTCGTCATCCTCAGTGAATAGACACAAATCAAATTACCTAAAAAAATATTAAACATGTTTAATATTTTTTTAGTTAATTTGATTTGTGTATATTCACTGAGGATGACGACAAATTATTCGTTGAAACGTGTATGAAATAAAAAGTTTTATATTTGTGAGTTGTACCATATTTTTATTCTTTAATTATAGTAATACTTGTTAATATTTTTTTAATCAACTAATTTTCTCATGTTAACCAAACTTTATCTTGCGTTTATTGACAATTTCATTTCTAAAATTAATCTGTCAATCTTTTTTTTTGTAAAATATCTATTCATTGTTAAGTACTACACAAACTTTGAAACTTAGGACGCAAAAGTACTTCTTCATTATTCAATCGCCTATTCATTGTAAAATTCCGCACAAACTTCGAAATGATCTGTAAATATAGGGAAAAACCTATAGACTTTGGACGCAAAAGAATGGCGACGAAGTACTCTGTGTAGTATTTACTGCCCA
The DNA here is from genome assembly GCA_036971475.1 of Prosapia bicincta. Taxonomy (NCBI): domain Eukaryota; kingdom Metazoa; phylum Arthropoda; class Insecta; order Hemiptera; family Cercopidae; genus Prosapia; species Prosapia bicincta. Next base: position 82,139,732 of record JBAIZL010000010.1, on the reverse strand, counting down.
GATAGTTGCAAATATTTAACCTAGAACACTGTTGTGCAATCGCACGTACTGGTTGAAATAATTTTGCATAAAATATACATTTAGAACAAGACATCAGATACATGCACACACTAAAACAGTTGTTCTACTGACAGTAGGTCCTACAGATATGTTCATTACTTGGATTATTTTGAAACTATTTACTACACAAGACCTAGAAATTTAGTTCTCCCCTATGATCTTATCCTTGTCAAATACCACAGATTATTTATTTACGATTTATAAATCCTGGTGCTATAATTTATTGTGCATACAGCAGTTTATCGAAACTGAAACATCACTATAATGGAAAGTTACAGTCACAGAGATATCTGTCTATTCTATAAATATTAATATTCTTAAATATAAAATGGCTACCCTCCTATCACTCACTCCCTTGTGATACTTCTTTATGCACTCGTAATAAGTGTCAAAACACATTTCCACATAAAAGTAAAAATTTATGTGAGCAAGTTGAACATGACTGTTTCTGTTATTTTGTCTTCACAACACACAAGAAAAAATTTACTAAAATACGCCAAAATAATAGAAATGCATAAACATAGCTCCAAACACACCTGGTGCTAGAATGCTGACTCATACACACAATGTCTTTGGGGAGCACTAGCTTATAATAGTGTTAACTACGATGTTGATAGATATGATGGTGATTTTGATAGCAATAATTCTGAAATCAGTAAAATTAGCAAAATTGTGCTTATTTCTGATTTAATTAAATTTGTTTCAACTAAGAATGATGTTTACTTGATATTACCTGGGAAATTTATTAGTTTATCATCAGTAGTTTTTAAGGTATTGGAGTTTTAGTTAAACATACTAAAAGAAGTAATGTTATTGGCATTAAAATACTACTGTAGGATAGGCAGCAGGCTATTTAAATACCAGCTTGGAGATAATGGAGATTTTTTTTAAAAACAAGTACAGTAGTCTCGAAATTCCGATCTTGATGGTTCGAGGTACCGTTAAATTCGAGCCTATTTATATTTAATCAAATTTTAGCTATTTGAAAGAAAATGGTGGATCAGGCTTCCAAGAAATGTTCACATCAATACTCTATGCAAAGGAAATAAGTCAAGCTTCCATAAAATGTCCATATCAATACGGTATGCAAAGGAAATGAGCTGGGTTTCCAGTAAATGTATTTCTCAATACGATATCCAAAGGAAATGATTCAGGCTTTAAAGAAATGTTCATATCAGTATGGTATGCAAAGGAGATGAGTCAAGCTTCCAAGATATGTTTATATTAATATGGTATGTAAAGGCAATGAGTCAGGCTTTCAATTAATGTTCATATAAAATTCTATAAACTGATTTTGTGCATTCTCAATTATAGTACTGCATTAGGGTTCATTAAAACACCTATTTTTTCTAATCCACAGGAACGTAATTCCGTGTAATCCGAAGGGGTCTTGGTCCCATCTACCTCGAATTATCAGGACTCTACTATAATGAGTTTTGTTTATCCAAAATAATCATGAAAACATAATAAAATTAAGGTTACATTTTTCATGTTAGATTAGTAGTAAAAATATAATCTTTTTATCCTGATTGTACTTATATTTCGGACCATTCTTTACAATGGCAATGGCTTCACCTTTTTGGTATTGGTCATTATGTACACTTTATGGCTTTATTATGCTATATATTCAGTAAATGTTAAAAGAAAATGGTTTAATGGTTTCTGAAATGAAAATATGATAAATTTTGTCTTTTTAAGTATGTTGAGACTATTACTATTGAAAGTTTTATGTCTTTGTGTTCTATTTCTTTGTTTTTTTATTTTTAATGTGAAAACATTATACGTCTAATGTTGTATAACTAAATAGCTTAAATTTTCTTACTCAACTTACGTTTTTAAAATGCTTACATTTTGGATAATTTATTTAAGAACCAATGTTTGTTTTGAAAAAAATTCTGAAAAATTTGTAGTGGTTCAAATTTGTAATTGAAAAAAAATGATTGTCTTATTTCTAAAATCTAATCAATATACCAATTTCTTTTCAAATATAGCCCTTTATATTTATAAATTTGTGAACTAAACTTTAGTCCAATTATACCTGTATAAGGTTTATAAATTAAATAATTTTTGGTACTGAGTTAGGAGAAATATGTATATTTTCCATTTCCATTTTTACACATATTCTATGAAATGTTTTGCTTACATAAAAATATATAGCATATTTTCTATCAGCCTTGCTATGGTCTTCATTTATCAAAAAAAATTTTTTTCAATTTACAAAAAGTTTTTTATAAAATTCAAGTTTACTTATAAATTAATAAAAAGTTTCTTTTTAAGAAACAAACACCCCTTCCAAACACCTCCATTTAATGTAACCATTTATTTTACGGACGAATTTTCAATCCCTAGCTGACATTACATTTTTTTTATATTTTCAGTCATAAAATTCAAATAAATATGTTGCCTGTAATGTACAGGTTGTTTCTTCGGTAGATGTAAATCACCATTCTCCCTTCAGTGTACAGTGTATATAGGCACTGCCTCTTGTTTACACGATTTAAACTGAAGAGACCATGATTCAGGATTCCCATTCTTATAATAACGTTCCTGTATTTTGCTTATATTACAGTGAGATAGATATTGTTAATTATAAACCTACAACTATATATATTAATTTTATTGATCCAATTTAAAAAAATCAGTGAAGTGAAAAAATGTCTCTTATCAAATAAAGATAATAGTTTTCACAACTATGGTAAGTTAATTTTACATTTCCAAATAAAAGCTTGGAACATTAAAATAAGTAGACTATTTATAGTCGTTATTGTGAGCTCTCTGTTTGTGTATGTAGTAAGTTTTTAATATCAGTCTCTACAGTGATTTTCAACAACCTTTTTTGTTGGTGGTTTCAGGCAGTGTTATTTATTATGATAAAAAACTTTTTAAGCCAACTCTTTAAACAATACATTTACATTATCAGCAATATACATGGCATAACTCAAAATTTATATAACTAGTTAAACACAGATTTTCAATTGATATGTTTTCATGAACTTATTTTATAATAAATGGACACAAAGGGAAACAAATATTTTATTTTATTTTAACAAAGGATTATAACTTCATTCATTGTCACAGACAATTTAAGGTTGTATTAACCTCTATGCATACTGGACACTTCCAAATAACAAACATCTGATGAAGGAGGTACTACTGTATTTTTAAAATACTTTATAATCACTCTATAATTTTTATGGCTAACGACTTTTAGATATAAGTATTTTAGTGGCCTCATTTAAAGAAATAATTACAACCTTAAACCAAACTATCACTTGTTCATATTAAAAAAAAAAACTGTTCCTTAATTAATTGTTATTTACTTACGTGTTAACTGTAAACGAGGGTAAACTGAGTCATGTTCATCACTAGTTTCCCCAGAGCTGCTTTTTTCTTCTTCAATTCTCTTTTGTAATAATGTTGTTTTTCCCAACATTTGTTTGGCACGAGCCCCAATGCTTGCTTGATTTGTGAATGGTTTTCCTGTGGCATTGATAATCTTGATGGTCCTAACCCCTGTCACCCCATTCATAGACTTAACATTTACGGGAATCAATATGGAACGAGGGTTATTCGATTGAACTGGAGTAACACGGATAACTCGTGGTGTACCAGATGTAAGAGGCTTGACTCTAACAGTGGGAAGATTACGAGGGGTTGATGGGAGTGGCGATGACACATCTGTAAAAAATCAGTAGTAAGACAAAATTAATAATTATTTTAAAACATATTACAGATTAAATCAATTGTTAACACATTTATAGATTATTTAAGAAAAATAACATAAAAGTGTTAACAATCTCTTGAATATAGTTCAATGTAGTTCAAATTTAGAAAAAATAAACAATTAAAATCACTGCTCCAATTTAATACATTATTGATATTCTAGTATCCATTCATTACTATTAATAAAATAATACTAATACAAAATAATAATAATATTTTAAAAAACGCTCAAAACGTTAATGCTAATGTTACAAAAAGTTAGCAACAAATACAATGTCAATGAACTAAAACATATTAGTTACTAAGATCGGCTGTCTACCTAGGGGGCCATCCCTAAATTACCTAATGCCGCGAGTTGGCAGGGGGTTAAGTCTATCGTTACGCATCGTTATAGAAGGAGGAGGAGGGTATCCAGTAGCATTATGCAACTTGAAATTTTAGTTAAATATAATAAAATCTCTTTTTATTCAATAAATAAACCTACCTCATTTGAAATTTTGCGTAATTCAAATGTACTTAATATTAACCCATTCGCTTATAATTTTTTTTACACCGACATAGCCATAAAAACTAATTTTTTAGACAATTTTGAAATGCTTTTGCGATTACTTCTTTTCAGTTCATTTTTATGTTTCTTATGGAATCTATTGTTTTATTCAGAATTACATTTACTTTCAAAATAAATAATAATATGTAAAAAACTAAAATGTTTAACGAAAAATATCAAATTTTATTTTTTTAATTTCAATTATCCTAAAGTAAAAGCATAAATTACCTTTAAAAATACTCCAAAATATTCTTCATAGTCCAAAGAATATGTTTCAATTTCACAAGATTCAAGAAAAGTCAACTTTTGTATGGTATACTTTGAAACATTCTGGTAGGTGAAGTGCGACGAGGCACAGTTCACACTCCCACCGACTGGTTCTTTGGCCTTTTAGTGAGCTTAGGTGGTTTGGAACATGGAATTTTTCCTTTAGGCCTACTCCTTCTTGGTTTACCCCTATCTCTAGTACTAACTCTAATAGGCCTAGGACAAGGATCATCAGCTAGGATCATCAAACTAGGGTCATCAGCCTCCTCACTAGCAGTAGGAGACAGAGGGGCAATTATTCCATCACGGTAGATTTGATCGAGTAGCTAAATTAGATTCGATATCTGTGAGCTTTCATCATCTGAATTAGATGGTAATACAGGCCTATCATGGAAATTTGTATCAGAAATTACTTTATTTACATCTAGTGGAGTCCTAGGCCTAACATAACTACAAGAGGGCTGCTCAAGTTGCAACTTAGCACTTATTGCAGAAAAAGGCAGATTACATTTTTCATGATGTGTTGAACCTGTTATATTACAGTCTATTATGATTTTATTTCATTCATCACTTACATCTTCATCTATTTGAGATTCAATGTTCAATTTCCTATTTCACTTATTTTATTATCACTCTTAAATGTTTCATCAAACAAATCACTCTCACTGTCACTGTCACATTCTCCAATAATTCTTTCCATTTTCACAATCCTTCAACTTCTTCCACATTTATCAACAAATAAAATATTATTTCCACTCATTTTTAACTTGAAAAGATCACAAATAAATTAAATACAATTATGTTAGCTTATAAACATATCGCACACAACTACGATGTAAACACAACATTACAGACGATGTCAGCTGATCGGTCGCCAGATTGAAATGTAATTATTTAGGGAATGGACAGTCCAAAGAAGATAAAAATATAACCATTGGAAAGCCCAAAGCCTGTAGAACAAGAAGCATATGCGATCTATTGGATTTAATGAGAACTAACTCGACAAAAACAAATTATAATGGAGGACGGCAATTCACCGTCGCTTCACTCAGTGGCAAACTGGGCCGCAACGGCAGGTTGCCGCCATTGTAAGCAAATGGGTTAAACATAAACTCAAATCAAATCTATTTACAAAAAACATGTATTTGAAGTACTCTATTAAACTTCCTATTTATGAGCATTAATGGAGAAAAAATGTGAGGAACTGTAGGCTTGAGTGCGGTATCGCCACAGTACAATTATCAGGTGGCCTAAACATACATGTGCCGTTGTCTCCGTGTATCAGCTAAAGCCCAGTTGTTACCTATCAGTAACAGTTTTTAACAAAACAATATTTTTTTAATTCGATGGCAACATCTTTTCAGGCGGAACCAATGAACTCACAAGTACACCGAAACCTGGTCACACTCGGTCATGACTCATCATAAGAGGTACAAAATTTGTACTGCGCATGGCCGAGTTTGATGAACTTCTGAGTTTCCTGGTCCGAACATGACATAAAACTAAATTGTTTGTAAATTTTTGAAATTTGTAGTATTTGTAAACAATGTGCGGAGTTTGATCTATTTCAAAATTAGGCATATATATATATATATATATATATATATATATATAGATAGGTTTTTTGGACTAGGAGACTGACAGACTTACCTTGGTAAGAGTCCACTCTGTAGTCTTGAAATAGAAACACATAAAAGCACTTAAACAATGATATATTTCAACCACACAGTGGTCTTTGTCAATCGAAGAGAAAACACAAAAAGAAATATGAGAGAATGAAATAAAATAATTGTAATCACAGATTGTGTAGAGTAGAAATCAGATGTCACAGATGCACAGATTAAAGATATATATATATATATATATATATATATATATATATATATATATATATATATATATATATATATATATATATTGTTTCCATGAACATATGAGTGATTATAGTTTATATAAGTCTGTCAGGGGAAAAGAGATAAGGCTATTTGGAAAAAAAAATGAATGGATTTATCTGATGTTGAGGTTAGGGGATTCTCTGGACTTGGTATACCACTGGTATGATAGTTCCCACCTTCTCAGTTCTGAAGGATTGCAATCAGGGGGGAGTGATTTAATTATTTTTGTGGTATAGCAGTCATCAAAAGTTGTGATGTTGTGACTCGCAGCATGTTGAGCTGTTGGTCTATCCATATTCATAATTTTAACATCATGTCTGTGGCCATTCATTCTGATATTCAGACTATCCGCGGTCAGGCCTATGTACTGTGCTGAGCAAAGTTTACATTGTAGCTGGTATATGACATTTTTCGATGTACAATTATGATGACCCTGTATTTTGAAGACCATTTTTGTTGTTTGGCTGTTGAAACTATTTGTTTCTAAACAAACGCCCAGGCAAGCCTTCTCCCACTACACCTTTTCTTGTGAACCTGACCAGGTTCATCCTCGAGAAGAACAACTTTCAGTTTGAGGGAAGGAACTACCTTGTTTTTGAATGCTCTAAATGTTACAAAAATTCTAAAGTATCAAATGTTGCAGCACACCTAATATCCCATAAACACGAAATAACAAATTGCGAAAATAACCTAACCATACTTGAAATAAATAACAACCCAATAGAACTAAACTCACTAGAAAAATACCACATTTATAAAAACATACACAAAAATTTAATGAATCTACAAACAACATATACAGAAGACATACTATATAGAAATATCCTACACACAGATCAAGAAAAAGTGCGCGTAACGTCAACTTCACAGACCGAACATTTACAACAGAGAAGCATCAGTGATTCGACAATGGTCAATTGACCGAAAGGTACCTCATCACTCAAGGTAAAATTATTGCACTTAATGGTGGATAAAATTGCTTACATAGTAATATATTAACTTCATATATATATATATATATATATATATATATATATATATATATATATATATATATATCTTTAATCTGTGCATCTGTGACATCTGATTTCTACTCTACACAATCTGTGATTACAATTATCTTATTTCATTCTCTCATATTTCTTTTTGTGTTTTCTCTTTGATTGACAAAGACCACTGTGTGGTTGAAATACATCATTGTTTAAGTGCTTTTATGTGTTTCTATTTCAAGACTACAGAGTGGACTCTTACCAAGGTAAGTCTGTCAGTCTCCTAGTCCAAAAAATCTAAATAATCTTTACCAACCAAAACTAACCTAAAAATATATAAACATATATTTAATCTTTCCATTTTCATATTCCTTCCCTATCTTTGTATGTGTTCTTTCCTCCTTTCCTATCTTATATATAATGAATCTTCCTAAGCTGTATTTGAAACAGCTTAAAAACCTGGCTTTTAAAATCTCAAAAATAAACATGCATATACTGTTTTTAGAAGCATGCCTAAATCTAGGCATTACACCAAAGAGTTTAAATATGAAATCACCACTGTCAGGTATGCCCCAGTATATCAAAACTGTTATTTCTCCAATTTACAAAAACAACTCTTTCCAAATTACACGTTTGGTCTTACAGTGTCACAAACAAGAACAAGTCAAATTATCTGAATTACTAACCTCAACTGCCAAATTAATTACCTCCAATTTTCCATATCTAATACAACAAATGGAAGATACTCTCAATAAAGCATACATACTGCAAGACAATCTTGCAAAGAATAAAATACATAAACTTTCAAAACTCTGCATTCAAGAAATAAATCTTTTTGGCCAAATCAAAAAATATGATAATCCAGTTTTACCTACCGACAAACCACCTCTTGTTTGTGACAAACCTAGACAATGTTATAAATGGGTTCATCAGTTATTTTAAATTTATTTGCCTCATTTTTAGAAAACAATATTTTCAATTTATGTTTAAAATAATATTGTCTTGATTTTATACATAACTTGGTTTATTTTGATTTAATAATTTCAATTTAATAATTTGTACTGTTGTCAGTACACTAACGTCACATATTTACAATAATTTTGTCTTTTCCTATTTTATTTATTTAATAAAATACTTTTTATTTTTCATTTTATTATTACCATAATATTTATTGGCACATTTGATATACTTCTTTACTGGCCTACAAATTCAGCATCCAAAACAATTAGACTAAATCAATAAAGAAGGAGGACAAGACTACGTTACATAACTATGGGGGAGGGGTATTAGCGTTACCGGTTTGTTATGGAGGAGGAAGGGGGTTAAAAATCATCCATTTTAGCGTTATGTAATTTAAACTCAAAACACTTTTAAAGTAGATAATACATCATCCAGGTCATACAGATTTAGAAGAACAATACATCACCCACTTGGCCATCTTTGCGCTGGTAAGGCTGGATAACATTATTCACAGGTCCTCAAAGAGTTGATAAATATTTATTTTTGTTTTCTCATTTAAAACTACTAAATAATTTACTTAATTTTTACTGGATTATAAGTTTCAATAAGGAACTATTTAATTTAATGTTCATTATTTGTAAAAATAAGACTTCAATCTATTTTTTAAAAAATTTCTAAGTAAATACAGAATATGTTTAAATATAATTAATAATAATCATTTCTAGATTAAAAAAAAAATTATTAGCTGTTACTTTATTGTATTTATCTTTAACCATATTGATAACTACACAGCTGGAACTATTATAAATCCTCTTGAAATCTAGTGATATAAAAAGTATATGATATAAAAACATTTAAATAATTACTATGAGGGTTGGTATAGCCTAAATAATAAATACACAAATTTTACCACAAACACACATTTCTTAACCACAAAATTTCTTTATTTTACCCTTATGTACATTGCAGTTACCAAGTAACCATCCTCAGAGGGATAACATACAAAGACAAAACAATTTATGTTCTTGCAAAGTCTGAAAATGTATTTGTTTACTTACAAATGCCTAATACTTGTTTGATAGTTGAAATACTTTTGGTCCAATGATTTTTAGGTTATAAATTCCATGTTTTTTGACTAAGGTGTTTTGATTCTTTTAACAAAAAACACAGATGTGACATAAATAATAACAAAACAAATACTTACTCAAAGTAACAACCTGTTCTTCCATTACTTCGTCTTCTTCTTCTTCAATTGTTTCAATCTTTGTCTCATTCATACCTAGTACATCCAGCATCGGCTCATCCAATTCTACTATTTCCTCCTTTATTACCGTCTCATCTTTGATATCCAGTTCTTCTGATAGATCTATAATTGTTTCTTCCACTTCTTCTTCTTCAGCAAATTGGACTACAGGAGAAAATTGTTGATCACATGATACACCTGAAACATTAAACAATATTTGTCATTAGCAATTGTTTTATCCTGATTCATTGTAATGGAAAAATGAAGTTAAAGACAGATTTTGGTATTTATGAATTGCAGGCAATGATTTTTAAATTCGTGTTTTCTTCTCTGTATTTGGCAATTTATTTGGTACTAATTTTTTGTATAGGCTAATGAAAGAACACAGACAATTAATTCATGTTTTTTTTAACACTCAACGTTTCAAATTTCTTTCCAAAATTCCTTATCTCAAGAGCTCATTTTTTTACATACAACAAGAGCAACATACAACTTAGCTTACAATTTATAAAATTTATAACATTACTTAAAACATTATAAAAATCAACAATACAATAAACTCTTAATAAATATTTTCATTTACTATATAAGGTATAAAAAATTAATAGTTATTAACAGACAATAAATAAAAATATTGTTAGTAATTGTTAAACAATTGGATGATTAATATAACAATGTATAACCATATTTTTAAAATTCTTACAAAACGATGTATAGCAATATTTTAAAAAGTAAGTAGTATTTTAAAAATGATTCATTTGGAAAAACTATCATCAGTGAAATAATTAATTCGAAAAAATATTTAATCTATATAAATATAAGTTCGTTTACAGTTTTAAATCTCTGAACACTTTTAAACAGATTTCTTTGAAAGTTTGACTAAAAATCGGTTGATGTTTTTAGGATGGAAAACATTGACAATTTACTACAAATTCCAGACATGATACTGGGTGAGTTGAAAACTGTTTGTTCTCTCAGGCAGAAGACAGATATGAGGTCAACATATAAAACCTTGTACAATGTTATGTTAAATGTTAATTTATCTTACTGAAGTTACTTTAATTTTCAACCTTTTCCCATTTTCAAGATAAGTTTTTACTTGAAAATTAACTCTATAAATGTTAAAAAGATGATCTGTTATGATCTCCTGATGTCCAATATACATTTATTTATTATTTAGATTTGGAATCTCAGCCTGTGATGCAAATTTAGAGCCTATTGCCCATTCCAGGTCTGACCTAGTACCATTCTCTCAATTTTAATAGTCATCATTATACTGTTGCTGAGTCATTAAACATGACTTCATTTACTGGTTATAGTTTTGTTTTAGTATTTCGAGAGTAAAACTATTAGTTGTTATATATTTGTAGAAAATGAAGAAAGCTAACAATTGGTGTTGTGTTTCATGAAAAATGACGTTTTTGGACTTTGAAAAAAACAGCTTTGTACTTAATATTCATGTTGCCTTATATGAAACCATATCTATGTTGAAAAAATATAATATTTGTAGACACATGAATCAAATAATTCAAGATATAAATTAACTAAAATGATATATACCTGATAAGAATAATTAATACATTTTTAATTATATTTTTACAACAAAAAGAAGGCAGTTTTTAGAGGAGTTTTTAAAAAAAGTTATATTCTTAAAGGCTGGCAAGATTTTTATTAATAATAAGTTAATAAACACCTGAGTTGAAAAACTGTTTTTGAAGACAGGTTAATCCCAGCAATCATTTATTTAAATCCTCTTAACAGCAAACAGCTGTTTGACAAACAGATGAACAATACTCAATTGGTTTAGATGAATTTACAGTTGTATCATCACTGGCTTTAATAGAGGCAAAGCAATGATTAAGAAATCATAAAGGAGTAAGCAAAGTTTATTCATTGGTATTAGAGAAAATATTTTTTAATGTAAATTAACTATTTTTTAAAATTTTTGCCTGATCTAAAAACCTTCAAAGCATAGCAAAAGTTAGAAAAATATGTACAGTAGTAAAATATGACCAGTAAGCAATGCTGTTAAAAATATTGAGAGATATGTAAGTTACTGGTTTTCATTATATTATTTATCAAAAATCACTGAGTAAGAAATATATTGTATCAAAAGTAATGTAGGTTATTGTGAACATTGTAAGTTATATCAGATTCCAATCTTGTTAAAGAATTCTTTTTTAGACTTTGGACGTCCATAGAATACTATCAACGATCCATCCTTATCAGTGCTTTCTCGTATTTGCTTTACGCCAGAGGGTAAATACATTTCTTTTTTGTATTTGTAAAAGAATATACTCTTATTTTAATCACTATTAAATTCCTTCTATTAGCTAACACTCTCTTGATATATATCTTGTACAAATTTTCAATCCATGATAAAATACGTTTTTATTCATCCAATCAAGGTCAAATACATTCCTTTTAATCTATAGTGGATGACAACTGATGTTAATACAGTTTTTTAAAATATTTATCCAATAATTAAATTATAAAAATTTTGGGGTTTATGCCGAATTCGAACTGAGTATCTTCATGTTCTAAGTCTAGTGCTTTGGCATTAAGCTAACTTTCCCATAACTAGAAATGTACTTTTCAAAGATGTATATGAAAATTTCTTTTGCCCTATTTGGTTGTCATTGAAACCCTCATTGCACAACCTTAAATTGTTCCCATGGTTACCACATAATATCATAAATAATACTCTAGGATTAAAAATGAGTAAAAAGAATAAAATAAAGAAACAAAAAGGATTAACGGTTTTGAACCTTGCTTGCGAAAAGAAACTACAACACAATTCAAGCGGTGCAAAAAAAGAAAGCGTATAAATATTAACAAACAAAAATAATAGTCCAACACCATACATAGGAAAGAAAATAGAAAATTCGCTTTCTATTTTGCCACTCAGAATATAGTTATTCTGACATGTACATACATATTTATATTAACTGTAATCATAAAATAAAAATTTTTTTGTTGATTTAAGTAGGAATTGACCAAAGAAATATTTTATGTTACTTGTTTAACACTTTCAGCACGGCTAGCGTTCCCGCACGCTCTGGGTTCCCTTATGAGGTACAGAGAGCGTGCCTGTGCGCTCCTAGGCTATATTCTTAGATACGGTGAGCTCACCAGCACGCTCACTCCCAGGCTAATTGAAACTTCTCTACTGTCGATACGCGTTTGTATAAAGGTTTGATTTTTACGTCAATGCTTCAGAAGATTTTGGAGAATAATGTGCCTGAGTCATTTTTAAATCCGACAATCCCAGTTTAACTTTTAATGCTTCAACTGTAACAATGTTTTAGGGAGTTTTATGAACAGATTTAATTTGGTTTAACTTTTACATTTTAATGGTTTTTTTAGATTGAACCATTTAACGTGGCAAAATATCCGGTAAAAACAACTACTGTAAAAATTAACTAAGCTTTCTGAACTAACACAAGAATAAACGACAACTGTCCTATTAGAGTGAATGAACCAACACGAGGTGGGAACAGACTATTGTAAATATGTGTCATTGCAAAATGCTTGGACGCCCGAACACCTAATGTGTCAACATAAGATTGTAGTAAACAAATGTCAGCTTATCTCGGCTTTAAATAGTCTCTGATGTGACATATGTATTATTTATATCTCCGTTTACATTACGATTTCCAAAATACTTGGCACAAACAGAAATAAACACTCCGAGTTAATCGTTGAGTGCTTATTTTAGTATGTAAAATATTTTAGTATGTAAAATATTTTAGTAGTAGGGTTTTTAGTTTTGTATATAATTTTTTTTTTTTACCTCTGTCTTTTATTGTGTTTTCTTATTTGTCATACAGTAATTTATAATTTGTATTTCTTTTTTTAAACTGTGACTTGATAAATAAAACAATATTTTAGAGTCTAATACACTGTTCTGATGTCACAAATAAACATGAATATGTTAGAAATAAAATTATTGAGATGAAAACAACGGGCTCGTTAATTAGATGCTACGACAAGCTATGCAACCCGCATGGCGTTCCACTGCCATCAGAGCTGGAAGTTAACGAAAAACCGACAGTAATTGGATGAGATCACCAATATCGCCGCCGTGTTGAAAGTGTTAAAGGACATTAAGTTATTGATGAATTCATAAAAGAAGACAAAAGCCTGTGAAACAGCTTTTCACAATAATCAATGGATCAAAAACCCTGTATTTAATCACTAAGCAACAATAACCCTTGCTAAAGATAAATAAATAAATATTTGTAGAAAGGGATATTGTTGCTTAATTGTTATAACTACCCTACTGTGCTTTGTATAGACTTATGTATGTAAGCCTGTATTTGTATGGGTGATGTTATCATTTATCTTAATTTTTTTATCTCAAATTTTTGTATAAATTTGTAATTTCTATATATATTACTACTAATTTGAATAATTGAGAAATTATTTTCTGTTATGTATATAAGTGCAGTTAGACTAATAAAAATTAAACAGTCTCAAAATGTGAAACACACACGTTATTATTTTTCCCTAGAAAATTATCAATAATTTTTTGGTAATTCCCAATAAAAGATATTGAAAACACTTCATTATATTAACCACATTCTCTGAAAATCTGGTAATTTGTAATTAACAGTTACACTAATTTTAAACATGAAAAACAAACTATAGCCAATTAAAAAAAATATCTAATTTAATTGTATAAAAGCATATTAAATTTCCAAGGAATAAGACGTTATTAGTATTTTGAGAATTGTATTTAGAATGAAAAATGTAATTTGAAGCAAGCAAAGTCAATGTTTAGTTTTAATTACTGACGTTATCTTGCAGCAGTTAAGTCCTTGACGGATAGCAAATCATTAAGCTTACATTGTTTATGTAAAAACTACGCATGTAGTTGTTTATTGTTCTTCGACGCAATCAAGAACTGTTGTACCAAGCCTGCAGGTGTCTCAGAATAGGCTAAATAATATCACAAAATTTAAAAGTAAGACTTTTATATGAAAATTGCTAACAATATATCCCTGAAAACAAAATCTGTAACTAAAAATTATTAATACATAAAACCTACAGTCGTATGATGAAGTTGGCAATGACTTAATGACTACTTTTTAGGTATTTATAAAAATTCATACATTTTGTAATTATTTTTCAAGGCCAAAGAAATATATAACATGAAGAAGAATAAAATAAGCTTTTATCAAATATATACTTTTATATAACTAAAAATGTTTAAAAATTTATATATATAAAGAACTAAGTCAAAATACAAATACAAGAATTATAATTGAATTTACAATTCAAAGCTTTTCGTTGGCTAACAGTACCAACATCATCAGGAATATTAAACAATTAAAATTAACATATGTGCCTGTTGGTACTGTTAAATTGATGTTGGTACTGTTAGCCAACGAAAAGCTTTGAATTGTAAATTCAATTATAATTCTTGTATTTGTATTTTGACTTAGTTCTTTACTAGAGAAATTACATACTTTTTGAAAAAGTAACAATAAATAAAAAGAAATACAAATTGAAACATTGAAGAAATTCCTACACCTACTTGTTTACACTTTTAAATCTCTTTGGAATATACATATATTGTTATGAACATTTTTATAAGCTCACAATATCAAGAGCACAGTGGTACAATATATTACAAAGAAAATATGGGAAAGAATCCCAATACCACAAAAATAATCACAAATAACAAATAAAACAAGTTACTTAAGATCATTCTAGTTTGTAACTTCTTGTGTGCTAGATTGTATTTTGTAATAAGACCACCTGATGATGATGACATGGTCATCGAAATGTACATAAGGGTTTAATCTTAAGTAACTTGTTTTATTTGTTATTTATGATTATTTTTTGTGGTATTGGGGTTCTTTCCAATATTTTCATTGTGATTTTTATAAGCTATCAAAAGAAATTAATAAAATAAAAATTATTTTAATAAGATAGTAGAAAACAAAGATTATAAATACAGATGGAACATATGTCTATACAACAAATTAGCAACTGTGTCACCACCCGGGATTATTTTCTTTAAGGCTTTAAAACTGACTAGAAGTTATACAGATATGTAATTATAGACCAAATGTCTTGGAACAGTAAAAAATATCCAAACTCGATATTTTTTGGAAGACAGAAACAAATAGAATTAACCCCATTTTTTAGTATTACTTGAGCTTACTATTTGCTTACAGCTTGACCTATAATCAGAGGCAGCAATTAATGTATTAACAGTACAATTATTTTGATTATTATCTCTAGGTGACAGCCAGAATATAACAAAGATTGAGAACATAGATGGTATTCAGATGAGTACTTAAACCTCCTTATCTATACAGAAAATATCAGGGTGATTCATATATGGTTATATAATAGTAAATCTAGTTGCTACCAGGATCAAAGAAAGGATCTAACCATTAAAATCCAACATAGAAAGGATGAGGAAAGGTAGGTGAAAATACAACATAATGATTCCCTGGTACCTAAATGGAAAATTATGGATTATGTGGGTAAGAAATTTTTTGATCAGATTGAGTCCAAATCTTCGAAGAATAACTGTACTTTTTAAGGTAGGTGTCTACCCGTATCTATAATATGTAAGCCTATATCATCAATCTATTCAATTTTTAGATATATTGCCACCTTTAGTAAATTTTGTACTATCAACTTATTAGAAACTTTAAAATTATTTTTGAAAATGGAGAAAAGGCATGTTAATCTTTGTAATGTTGTTTTGGCTGAGTAGTCATTTTTAGGTAGAACCTAAGCATACAAATTTACACATATTCTTTAAATTTCCCTAAAATGTTATTATTTTTTTAAAATCATATACAATTCTGTTTGCAGTAGTAAATTTTACTACACCTAGAAATAAATGCTAATTGGGTATTTACTAATTACACAAAAAACACAATTTGAGGTAACTTTACCTAAACTCTGACAAAAGCAATATTAATTAATATTTAACACTTGCACGAAGTAACATTCATTTTTTGTTTAATGAGGAAGGTCGTTTCAGGAGATATAACAAATTGTCAATTTACAACTAAGTCAAGGCAGAAAATAAGTGCTACTATAGGCGCAAGTGCCAACATATTTATTTGTCAAAGTAAACTAATAGCTCATATTGAAGATAGAAACAAATAAATATTAATGTTGAAATCTTGTTGCTGTTGATGACGAGCTGGTTGTTAATTACTTATTACACTTTTGCTATTACTTGAGACCAGACTTTTTGTTAACTAAAGGTTTTTAAATTGTTAACTTACACTTGGAGGAAACGTTTTCTTCTTACGACTTCTTCAGCCTCGTTGCTCTTCGGCCTCTTTGCCTAGCAGCAAAAATACGAGGCTGAAGAAGTCGTAAGAAGAAAACGTTTCCTCCAAGTGTAAGTTAACAATTTAAAAACCTTTAGTTAACAAAAAGTCTGGTCTCAAGTAACAGCAAAAGTGTAATAATTAAATATTAATGATTAAAAGTCAAAGTAATTAAACTGTAATGTTTGTTTGACATGGACTTAAAAGTTGATTTTAGTAAACTACTCAGCTCAAAGATATATAGCTAGAACACTGTAATTATTTATAATACTTATTAAATTTTCTGTAAGATGAAAAATACCTAACATGGTCATTGCTCTTCAATTATTTAATTTATCAATTTCTACACTATCATTACTTAAAATTGAAGGATCCTCTTTATCTGAAAATCTCCTTGTTGTCACATAATTTAAAACTGGTGTCTAAGTTTTCTCTCAATTAGCAACTTCTTTACTATGAAGATATTTTATTACCATTAAAGCATTTTCTTCTTTAATAAAACAAATTTATAATATATAAGACTCCATATTTGTTTAAATATTTTTTAAAAAATGAAGTATTTTAATGTGCCACAAAAATGATCCCAACTTGTCTGAGATAAATTCACTGTATCTGTCTCAGTGTCTAGTAATTAAAATAGAATAAAGGAAAAGAAAATATAACTGTGTCATAGATTTGTTTACAATTAGTTGATTTATTTAAACTACAAACTTAATTATTAACAAATAAAAGTTGCACACAAAATTCACAAATTAATCATTTATTCACACAGACGCATTTTAATAACAAAGTTATCATCATCGATACCCATGATGATGACTACTTCATTGAAACACGTCTGAGTGAATAAATGATTAATTTGTGAGTTTAGTGTACATCTTTTATTTGTTATTACCATAGCCTTACAACCTAAGCTCAAAGAATAGTTGGTTCAAACTTAATTTTTTAAAAGATAATAGGGCTGTAAATTGTACTGAAAATATTTTTGTTATCATATAAAAGTATTTCAAGGTTTTTGTTTAAGCAAATGTTTACTTTATCATGTGTCATCTAACAACTGTAAAAAGAGAATTTTTCTCATTAGATAGCATAAAAGAAGAAAACCTTTTGTGCTGCGTATAAAATGAATTGACATTAATTTAAAATTAATAAATTAATGTCAAGACAACTGATAATTGCTTGTACCAATTCGTACATTCAGAAATGAAGTAGATATAAAAAAAAAAACAATAGAACCAATCAATATCAATGGTATAGGTAGATCACAATGATATGCAAATTAAAAACCTGTGATTGAAATTATCTATAAATCCTTATACAATACGGAATGATCTTCAATTCATGGATCTGTTTAAGGACAAAACTATTTTATTTTTAGATGTCAATTTTGATATATTAAAAAATAAATTATAGTTTGGTTAAAAATGCTAGTAGAGTATAAGATTTTCAGCAATTAAAAAAAGACATGATCCAAACATAAATGAAAATAAAATAACTATATATACACAAGTGTAAATTAATAAAAAGTAGAAGAAATACACAATGTATAAGGACAATGGTTTCAGGGTACAAGAAAGTCCCCGTTTCAACATAAATAAAAAATAAGGTACATTTGAAATGGACACTTATTAATTATATACTTAAGTACTACTAAAAGGAAAGTTATTTTATTTTAATAAATATGAAATTCAGTACCTCAAATTCAAGATGAATATAATAATATAAATACAATTTGTTATATATATTTCTCTTTGGTTGATATTCATTACTTTGAAATAATAAAAAATTTTAAGATAGATTTTGACAATATTTTTCAACGTATTGAGGTATTTGTTCAATCAATATAAATTTCAAATGGACAATATTTAATTTAAAATTAGAATTATGAAATTATTTCATTTTTAAAACAAGTTGTTTGTTGTTCATTATGAGTAGAACAAAGCATAATAAACTACATAAACAGATTAAATAACAACAATAAATATAAAACTTTTATGTCAGGCAGCTTGGTTAACTCAATAGCTTTTGTTTTAACAGAAGCTTAAAAATAATAGGGGTTATATGAAACCTCAATTTTGCTCATGTAATTTATAAAATTATAAAACGTCCTTATTATAAAATAGAATATTTATATATATATATATATATATATATTCTTGATATTTTACGTTATCCATTGTTTTTTCCGTTGCACTGACTTTATGAAGTTAATATATTACTATTGTAGGTAATTTTATCCACCATTAAGTGCAATGATTTTACCTTGAGTGATGAGGCGCCTTTCGGTCACTTGACCATTGTCGAATCACTGATTATTTTTTCTTAATTTTTCTGGTGCGGATGTTCGATCCGTCGTGTTGGTAATAGTTGACGTCATATACGATTACTTGAGTCTTGTGTATTACGTTTTTGAATAGTATGTCTTCTGTATATGTTGTTTGTAGATTCATT
Source organism: Prosapia bicincta (assembly GCA_036971475.1). Lineage (NCBI taxonomy): Eukaryota > Metazoa > Arthropoda > Insecta > Hemiptera > Cercopidae > Prosapia > Prosapia bicincta. Next base: position 82,120,290 of record JBAIZL010000010.1, on the reverse strand, counting down.
AAATTGTTGTGTATGTTTTTATAAATGTGGTATTTTTCTAGTGAGTTTAGTTCTATTGGGTTATTATTTATTTCAAGTATGGTTAGGTTATTTTCGTAATTTGTTATTTCATGTTTATGTGATTTTTGTTTTTGAATGCTCTATAGTGTTCTTCAAATCTTATTTTAGATGATCTGGTTGTTTCCCCTATGTAAAATGCGTTACAGTTGTTACATGTAATTTTGTAAATTCCTGATAGGTTATGTTTTTCTGAATTTGTTTTGTGGTTTGTGTTATTAAGATATTTTATTATTTCGTTGTTTGGTTTGAATGTTGGAGTGTAGTATTCTTTGTTGTATATATTTGTTATTTTTTCTATTTTGTTATTGGTGTATTTATATTTTAGGTAGATATTTTTATTTTTATTATTTTTGTGTTTCGGTTGTAGTGTTGTGTTGAGGTTAGTTTTTTTGTGAATTTATTGTATATATTTTTTATAAGGTGTTTGTTGTATCCATTTTCTATTGCTATTTTTGTAATGTTATCAAATTCTTCATTTAATTTTTGTTTGTTATCTTGTGTGTATTTTATTGCTTTATTTATCATGTTACTGTAAGTGTTAATTTTGTGTGTCCAAGGGTGGTTAGATTTGTAGTGTATTATGGTGTTGTTGGAAGTAGGTTTCCTGTATACTGTAGTTTCTATTTTATTATCATTTATATTTAATGTGATGAGATAGTTGATTGTTCTATTTGTTTCTGTTTCAACAGTGAATTGCATGTTTTCGTTGTATGTATTTAGTTTGTTTAGTATTATGATGTGTTCGTTGTGAATGGTAGGGTGGTATATTACAAGTCTACATACCTCGTCCATAGTGAAATATTGTGTGTGTTTAGTATAGGTTTAATTATTATTTAACAAAAATAGCCGAATTACACATAATTAAACAAAACATTAAATCTGCCTACCATAAAAAAAGCCAAATCTTTTTTTTTTATGCTAAGGTTGTTCACTACGAGTACCTCCCTGAAGGCTCTACAGTCAACCAGATTACCTACATTGAAGTACTGAAATGTCTGAGGGACGCCGTCGGACGCAAAAGGCCAGAACCATGGAGAAGTGATAACTGGTTTTTCCATCACGACAACGCTCCAGCTCACTCAGCACTCACAACTCGTGCGTTTTTGGCCAAACACTTGATTACTGTTCTTCCCCCCCCCCCACTCACCTGACCTTGCTCCTTGTGACTTGTTTTTAATCCCAAAACTCAAAAAACCCCTCAAAGGAAGAAGATTTAAACGATTTCGGAGATTAAGGCAAATGCGACGAAGAAGCTGAACGCCATCACAAAAGAAGCGTACCAGGACTGTTTAAACAAGTGGAAACACCGTTGGGATAAGTGTCTGCGTTGGAGAGGAGAGTACTTTGAAGGAGACATAGACGTGTAACTTCCAAATAAAGTACATTTTTTTTAATGACCTCAGTCCACGTATTTTTTTAACACACCTTGTATATATATATATATATATATATATCTTGATATTTTACGTTGTCCATTATTTTTCCGTTGCACTGACTTTATGAAGTTGATATATTACTATTGTAAATACTTTTATCCACCACTAAGTGCAATAATTTTACCTTGTTGTGATGATTCGACAATGGTCAAGTGACCGAAAGGTGCCTCATCACAACAAGGTAAAATTATTGCACTTAGTGGTGGATAAAAGTATTTACAATAGTAATATATCAACTTCATATATATATATATATATATATATATATATATGAAGTTATTATTATTACTTGTAAATAATTTTTTTCTACCACTAAGTGCAATAATTTTACCTTATGTGGTGAGGCACCTTTCGGTCACTTAACCATTGTCGAATCACTGATTATTTTTCTCTATTTTTCTAATGTGAATGTTCGGTCAGTGATGTTGGTATTTGTTGATGTCATACATATTTCTTCTTGAGCCTCGTGTATAATGTTTTTAAATAGTACGTCGTCTGCATATGTTGTCTGTAGGTTCATTAAATTGTTGTGTATGTTGTTATAAATGTGTATTTTTCTAGTGGGTTTAGCTCTATCGTTAAATCTTTCAAGAAGAAACCAAAGGAACAGGTAGTACAATTCATATTTGTTGAACTATTCTCGTTTGTTCATTTCATTTAGTTTTTTCTTCTTCTTTTTAAATCTGAATCTTTTTTTTGGTGAATATTTCTAATTCTGATGACCTTATAATCAATTTTACGTAAGCAATCTTTATTTGCAATTAAAGTTCTTTTCCTTTTCAACCTACACTGATGAACTCACTACACTCTTAGGATGTTAGTTTGAGTATAACATTATTCTCAGTTTGTAAAATATTCTGCATTTTCTTTCCATATATTCCTATTAATAAGTTTAAAAAATTTAGTTCCTACTACCTTTCATGTATTTAACTAATTCTATGACTACTCTACCCACTCTTGTTGCTTCAAGTTCATAATTTTTGCAAGTTTATCTTTTGGGATAATATTTTTTCTGCTTTTGATCTCTGTTTTATTTGATTTAGAATGGGGTGTTTAAACAATTAGACTGTGATAAATTATTAATATGAAGAGTTCAAACATTTTCTTTCAGTTTATTGTTATAACAGTTACAGCATTTTATTTAGCAAAATATTTAATCATCCTTTATGAATTTCTGTATCTATATTACTGTTTTACATATTATTCTCTTGCCGTTGTAGTTATTCTTCATTACATTTTATTAACCTTAATTATTAAAGTTTTACTTTAATAATAGCAAAGTTTTCTATTTTTGTGTGTGTAAAAACAAAACAAAAAAAATTATCTTTGCTGAATTTTTGACTCAGCATATTAACATGTCTATCATTAATATTTCTTTAACATTATACGTCTTACAATACAAAATGGTTATTACTTTAATTATGTTTATATATCACAGTAATGAAGATTTAGTTCCCTAATAAAGAATTTACAGTGTTAAACTGTTTCAAATTAGACATATGAAATGAGATTAAATTGGTCATCTAATTTTTAGGATTCCTAGAAAATCTAACAATTTTCTTTCTATAATAGTTTTTAAATATTGACTCTATATGGTTACTTTTTACTATGTAATATTTAAGCTACTAAACTCATTATCGTTAAACTGAATATAATTATTTGAAATAAACACTTGTCTTATTGGTAAATCACTATTTATGCTACTTGACTGGTACAAAACATATCAATAATAGTGGACTTTTGCCAAATATATTACCTATATCATAGTATATTAATCATTGACATAATATATGTACATAATGTTTTGTTATAAGTTATTTTCAAAATTATTAGGCAACCCGCATCTTATTTTAACCAGGTCATACACGTCTCGTCTGGTTAAATAATTGTTCTTGAAAACAAATTACTGAATCAATAACTACAAGCTAACAAACATAATATTGTAATGCTGAAGAAAAGTTATTCATTTTTGTCTTTGTTAAGTATAAAATTACTGAAAGAAATAAAACTATAGTAATCAAAACTAAAAAAAATAATTGTTTCAAACTTAATTTTCACCGTTCCAATAATTTGTAAATTTATATAAATTTAATCACTTTAAACTATAAACTATCACTTTAATCTAAATAGTTACCACTATCAGAACATGAGCTGCTTTCAACATTGGATTCTGGTGAAGATGAATTTAAAGCATTTTCTTCAAGGAATAAATCATTCTGGAGGACTTCAAAAGGGTGGTTATCAGAACCAAGTTGTAGAAGGGAGTCTAGGATGTCATCTCCACAAGGCCATTCGTCAGTCTGAAAAAAAAAATTATATACATCATTTTACAAAAACATGTTTTTTTTGTGAAAAGGAGCAATTCAGATGAACGCCAACATCTAATAAACTTGAATATTAATTTTAAAGTTGCGGACAATTCGGTCTGTGCTTTCTTACAGTAAAAACTTTTCTTACATTTTAGAAACTACAGACAATTTTCACAATTTTTTAAAAACATTAAAGCTTCTTGCTAAGACAAAAAAGTTTAAAACGATTGAAATTTTCAATCTGAACTTCTATTAAGGCCGGATTTTTTTATTGAAAAAATAATAATACAACTCATTAGAACTAATCAGTAACCACAGAACCTGATAATGATATAATAAAATTTCCATCTCTCATAATATAATGTGTTATATTTATCCTTTTCAAATTAACAATAAAAGTAAATAAGTGTTGAAATAATAAAAAAAAGTAATTTTTAAAGATGCTGAAACAAGTGATATTTTAAAACTGTAAGAGTTCCTTTCCTTGTTCATATTATCAAGTCCAAAACCTATACCATAATCTTTTTTCTTACAATTATAGGAAGCTGATTAAGAAATGGGAGATAAAGTCCTATATCCACAGCCATTAATTAAACACTTATGACATACAGATTTTTTCATACAATATAACCTTATATACTTATCCTTGCATAATTGTATACAATAAAAGCTTAATAATTCTTGTTTGTAGAAAAAAAATTATGAATTAGGTAATAACAAACAATTATCATTATAAAAAGAATAAACTAAATATAAATTCTAAAAGGAAAATGAAATAAAACAATTTTATTATAGACACTATAGAAATTACTGATGTTATTTAATGTCCTTTTGCTTGGATCAGTATCTAAGCTCAATTAACAACATATCTCATAAACATATATTGTTCTCATGGTCTGGTTAGATCCTGTCTATTGCCTATACCAGTAATTCCCAACAGGTGTTCTGCAAGCAATGTCTCAGGGATCTGTGAGATGTCACTTAAGTTAAAATATTTTTATTTAACACGTTTGTTGCGGCTGTATCTGACCAGATAAACTACAAATAACATTGCCCGGAGTAATGTGGGTTTGTCTACAGATGGAGAAAAATCCAAGGCTGGGTACAAAACAGGTCTTCAAGTTCGTAGCAAATCTGTAGTGTATAACATGAAATGGATACACTGTTGCATTCGTCAATAGGTTTTAGTAGCCAAGAAATTGCCTGAAAACTCTCAAAGAAGTAGTGCAAATTATTAACTACTTGTTTTTACTTCATTAACTCTTTGCTCCAAACAAAATATTAATATAAATAAGTTTAATGGATTTCGCCTGGACCTACAAACTTTAATATGTTGACAGTCTTACTTTTTGTATCTTAAATACAAATAAAACATTTCTTGAATATTCTTGTAATAAGCTTATCTTAGCATCAAATTTAATTTTCATATGTAAGAACAGTTTCCACCTTCATATGTATTCCCACCTTGACGTAAGTGGGTAGGCATACCATAAATTACTTACTCATAACTAATATAGCTCAAATTATTTTGTGTGTAATCTACAATTTAAGTTTAAGAATTTGAGAGATCTTTGTCAATTTAGCGACCGATGAGGGGGTCAATTGAAAAATTGTTGAGAACCACTGGCCTATAGTATTGAATTTTTTAAGAAATATGCTTATAGCTCCAATGCCAAGGAGATATAAAAAGTCATTTCAATATTGTTAACTACCTGGTAACAGACAGAATGTATTTGTGGTGTATTTATTTAATGAATCTTCTATATTCATATAGAACTGATTTAACTTAAAATTAACTATTTACTGATTTTTTGTCCAAATAAAACCAAGACAGGCATTCTTTGGCATCCCACCTAATAACTTGTACTAACTTCTTTTTCAAACAGTGTTTTAGTAAATAACTCCACTGTCATTTATTTTTTATTTTTGTTTATATTAAGGCAGATTATTGCTATTTTTATTGTTAGGTGAGTGGAATGGTTTCATCAAAAGCTCAAACCAGACCATCCTTTTGCTCACAATTCTTTTCATATAGGTTATAAATATTCTTCCAGGAAAAATATTCTAAACTTTGAAAAGAAAACAATATAATTTGGACAATAGGAATTCTTATGGCAAAAGAAATCATGATGAAATGTTAAATGTGTATCTTCTGCTAAAGGTAACAAATTAGCAAATTTCTACAGTTTTTTAAGTCAGAAAGTTATTTAATGAAATTATTTCACAATTCGAATGAAAATAAAATTTTTAAATACAGAATCTGAGTTCAAGTCCCAAATGAAATATTCAATACATACATCATTCATGAAACGCGCTAACAAGATACATACATACATATGTTTGAATATTTCTTTTAGATTATTAATCTAAAATATCTTACAATTCAAAACTGATGATAAACAAAATGTTATAATTATAAATCATAAGTGTATCTACAAAGGTAAATAAGTTAAAAAGGTTCAAGAAATTATTTTATATAAAATGTCGCATGTCAGTGCTGAGTAACTGATTACATAAAATTTCTCTTACTGCTGAGTAACTGAATTACTGAATATTTTAATTAACTTGAAATGCCTCTTACAAATCTGCTTATACATCACAATGAAGTCTACTTACTTGCATTTTATAATCTCATATGTGCTTCACCTAACTTTACACAGTTTTACTACATCAGCTTTAATATCATTCATAGGACTTCTATACATACAATATAATATTCAATGGATAGAAACCATCACCTATAGTTGTATGGCACTTTTCTAAATTCGTCTCAAACTCTATTAAAATTGTTAAAAGGATTAGATTATATATTCAACAATTTAATAGGTAAATGTTAGATTAACTTTTGGGTGAAACTTAAAATTCCAAATAATAGTCTACATTTAGTTCATATTAATTTTGGATAAAAACAAAAGTGTTATAAAAACGAAGCCATAAATTATAAAATCTTTAAATACATCATTAACATCAACAAAATCAAATGTTACAATCAAATACAGAAACACTATTAAGAGAATATTAAAGATCTCTAACCATGCTATGTTTTAAACATAAATGAAAAACTACTTGAAACATCTATAAAAGCCCTCTAAACTCCATCCATTAATCAATCATCTTAACCGATCTAAATGTTTAAAATCCCCCCCCCCCCTTATAAAACCAGCACCTTTTTAGCTCTGCAGCCCATCCTGCCCACCAATCAAGACATGGATTATAATTGCACAGTACGGCCAACAAGACCTTTTCTTGCTAAGTTAAAAAAAAGTTCAATAACTATACATTGCTTTCAATAACAATTATTCAAAAAAATATTTCTAAACATTAAACATAGCTGTTTAGAAAGGTAGATGTTTTTTTTAAGAACTCAGCTTGCTGTCTTTAATTATTTAGCAGACAAGATTCTCATTACAGCAGTGAGCTGTATTTGTATGTTGAAACTATTTCTCTTTCTGAAAAAATTCATGAAACTTAATCTCATATAAATCCAACAACTGAGGTAGAAATTGTAATTCAAAATTAGAGGAAATAACTGTTAACAATGAATACATTTTTTAAATTTCAAAACAATGGGAAATATTTTATGTAAGACTCAGTAGAAAGTGCTGCTAAGAATAGGGTTTGAATAGTTAACTTATATTTGGACTAATAGACATTAACAATTTTGCTGATTAGCAAGATACTAATAATGCTTTCTTAAAACAATAAAATTTCATCATAAATATGAAATCTGTTACAAATATGTGCAGAACAGCTAATTTCAAGAATAGGTTAGTAATTAGTTATGAAAAACAATATATTTCATTTAAAAAATACAATGTATTAGAACTCCCAATTATCCGAATCAATTACAACCAGACCCATTCAGAAAAACAAAAATTCAAATAATTGAATTTTTTTTGAAAAAGGGGTCGTTTTAATTAATTACTGTATGTAACTTGCAAGTGGAAGAAAAAAACTTTTAAAAATAGTTTTATATTTTTTTCTAAACCTTTTCACAAATAATAAAAGATCTTAGTTTTTCATAAAGAATCGAACACGAAATTGAATTTCCCGTAGAACTTTGTTGCAAAACCCACTTAAAACGACATCTCCTAATTCTTTATTCTTTGTTGTCTTCATTTACTTTCTTGAGAACTTCCCTGTTTATTTTGAAGCACTTACATAAGGTTTAAAAATATAGATTTGTTACTTTTAATGTCTGAAATTGTTGATTGTCCAACACCATACATCTCAGCCAACTGTTTACCCGTAACTTCTTTATCTGATTGTTCCATAATGAGTTTATCATCTAACGATAAAAGAACTTGTTTTCTTTTAGAAACCATTGTGAACGAATAAACGCAAATACAAACAAAACAAATACACAGTGTAAACAAGCCAATTTCTTTATTTAGACATTTTAAAACTTACACTTTTAAAATGTTTTAAACTTGTCTATAGTAGCACTTATTTTGCTTGTTGAGGACGGCCGTTTCGGGAACTGTGTCCCTTTGTCAACTCAGACCGTAACTGATCTCAAGGTTTATGTAGGTTAGGGTGGGGGTGGGATATTTTGGTGGTGTGGGTGTATTTTGTGTGTATTAGGAGTTATGATGTCAAAAAGTGCGTGTGAGTTGTAATGTAATTGTGTGTTGAGATTGTGTGTAGGGTGTAGTTTGAAGTGCCTATATATTTCGTATTGTTTGGTTGTGTAGCGTTGGTTATTTCTGTGTTGTTTATGAAGAATTTGTAGGTTAGATGTTATGTCTATGTAGTCATGTTTTGTGGAGTTGAGATGATCGGCGAAGTTTGATTGGTAGTTGTTGTTTTTTAGTGCTTTTATATGTTCTTGGTAATGTGTGTAGAATGACCTCCATGTCTGACCTATGTAAAAACTGGGGCATGAACTGCAAGTTAGTTTGTAAACTCCAGTGGTGTTGTAAATGTCGTTGATTTTGCTGTTGGGTTTAAATTGTTTGTTGAGGGTGTTGTGTGTGGAGTAAGCTATTTTGTAGTTGTATTTTCGTAATGTGTTGGTTAGATTGTGGGTTTTGGATGATCTGTATGGTATTGATAAGTATTTTATGGGATTGTCATCTTGTGTGTTTGTATTTGGGTTATTATGTTTATTTTTTAGGCGGTTGTATAATTTGTCAATTAATGTTGGGTTGTATCCGTTTGTTTGTGCTATATATTTTATGGTGTTTAACTCCTGGTAGTGTTCATCTTTGTCTAGTGGTGTTTTAAGGAGGCGATATATCGTGGTGTTGTAAACAGCTAGTTTATGTTGTTGTGGGTGGTTTGAGGAACTGTGTATGGTCGTATTGGTGCTGGTAGGTTTTCGGTATATGTTGAATTTATGTGTTTGTTTGTCTGTTCGTTTAATTGTGAGGTCTAAGAAGTTGAGGGAGTTTTGTTGTTCTGTTTCGATGGTGCATGTTAGTTTAGGGTGTATGGAATTTAGGTGTTTTAGAAATATGTGTGCTCTGCGTGTGTTGCCTTTATATAATGTTATGATGTCGTCGACGTATCTGTACCAGTAAATTATGTTATCTGAGTATTTGTTGTGTAAAATGTTTTGTTCAATATGGTGTATGAATATTTCTGCTAAGATGCTAGCTATGGGGAGCCCATAGGTAGTCCATCTTTCTGGTTGTAGTATGTGTTATTGTAGGTGAAGTAATTTTGAGATGTGATTAATCTTGTGAGGTGGATTATTTCGTCAATGTGTGTATGTGGTGCATTTTGTGTCTATTAGCATGTTTTTGAGGATGTCGATGGTTACTGGAATGGGGATGTTTGTATATAGATTTGATATATCAAAAGAGACTAAGGTGGAATTGTGTGGGATATTTACATTTTTAATTTTGTCTATTAGATTTAGATTATTTTTTATGCTACAATGATTATTAAATTTTATATGGTTTCGGAGTTTTGTCGAGGAATTTGGCTAGAAGATGAGAAGGGGCGCTTGTATGGTTGATTAGTGGACGTATTGGGATGTCTGTTTTGTGAAGTTTGGGCAGGGCGTTTAGTTTAGGGGCTATTGGCTTTATTTGCTTTAGGTGCTTTTTGGTGTGGTGTGGGACTATAAGTTTTGTTTTGTTAATTGCTTCTTTGATTTGAGCGTTGTATTTTGTTGTTGGGTCTTCTTTTAGTATAATGATGTTGTTATTTTGGATGAAGCTGTGTACTTTTGTGTTGAGGTCGCTATTGTTAATAATTACCGTTGTGTTGCCTTTGTCAGCTTTGGTAATGGTTAAATTTTGTTTTTTTAATTTGTTTTTGATGGATTTGGCTACTTTTAATTCTTGGGTGTTTGTTTTGGGGGGTTTAATTTGGGTTATTTTTTGTTTTATTTGGTGTCTGATTGCATCTTGTTGTTCTAACGGTGTGTTGTGTTGGAACAGCAAAATCAACGACATTTACAACACCACTGGAGTTTACAAACTAACTTGCAGTTCATGCACCAGTTTTTACATAGGCCAGACAGGGAGGTCATTCTACACACGTTACCAAGAACATATAAAAGCACTAAAAAACAATAACTACCAATCAAACTTCGCCGATCATCTCAACTCCACAAAACATGACTACATAGACATAACATCTAACCTACAAATTCTTTATAAACAACACAGAAATAACCAACGCTACACAACTGAACAATACGAAATATATAGGCACTTCAAACTACACCCTACACACATACTCAACACACAATTACATTACAACTCACACGCACTTTTTGACATAACTCCTAATACACACAAAATACACCCACACCACCAAAATATCCCACCCCCACCCTAACCCACGTAAACCTTGAGATCAGTTACAGTTTGAGTTGACAAAGGGAGTAAGTGCTACTATAGGCAAGTTTAAAACATTTTAAAAGTGTAAGTGATTACTAGTAGCTCACGCGAAGATGGAATCAACAAATGTTAACATTTTAAAAAATAAATGTCATTTTTGTAACAGAAATTTGTTTCAATTAACTAACTACTTATGTTGTTTTCCTGTGATAAAATTATTGATACAAAAATAAAATGACAGTGGACTGAAATCATCCACCTGACCAACCATGTAATATTGGTTACTACAAGTTTACTATGTTATGATAACTTATAAAGTAAAAATGTGTGTCTTTTTATTGTTTAAATACAAAATAATGAAAATGTACTTTGATTTTTAACTAAAAACCTTATTCTTTACACTTGTTTGTATTAACTTGGCAAAAAACCACTACTTACTGATTTATTCAGAAGACGTGTTCCGCGCTAGGTCAGGGCATTAATCAATGCTGTGAATTACTGACAAGACTGTTGCTCAGATGTGAGTCTGTAGTGTTTTATTGTTCATTTAGTAGTTGTTAATTATGTGCGCAAATATAGTATTTGATTGGGAGTCTGTTTTGTTATTTATAAACATCATAAATACTACCACAACACATTCTAAATGACAAAACACACTCCCAATCAAACACTATATTTGAGCACATAATTAACAACTACTATAAGAACAATAACACACCACAAAGCAGAAATTCACCACAGACTTACACCAATACAACACACCAGAGCAACAGCCTTGTCTGTAATTCACAGCATTGATTAATTCGTTGACCTAGCACAAAACGTGGCTGCTGAATAAATCAGTAAGTAGTGGTTTTTTGCCAAGTGCAAACAAGTGTAATTTCTATAAAAACCTCAAGATGTACAAGACAAAAACTACAAGTTTTATTCTTTAATTTGTAGTAGTAGCTGAAAAACCTAATAAACAATAAATTTAGAAAAAATAAACTAATATTATAATATTAGCCCTAAAAATATTAACAAATTATTAAACTGTCAAATGAAAAACAAATCTACTGTATTACTTAATAAGTCAATGAAACTAAAAATAAGTAAATATTTTTTTAAAAATGATTATGGCTAATTTTTTTCTTAAAGCCTATTTGCAAAAATAAATAGCTAGACTTATATTGCTCAGTTTTTATCACATAAATGATAGAGCTCAACAATAACCTTGCTCTTGACACTGTATTTGAGGATAAACTTTAAAACCTAAAAAAACAAAAGGTTGTGCCCTTGAATAAATAATACCTTTGAACAAATCCAATAAAAAATTTTAAACTATAATCTATACAGAAAAAAAATTAATTTTAACCTTTGCGTTATCTATAAATAGCAGTATATGTTTTCTGGTGTCATCTACTAGAGTAATTCATAAAATAAGGTTCATTATGCTGCTAAGAAAGAACGAGACGTGCTAGGAAAAATGCGGTAGCACTGTCTTACTTATCAACCCCTCCCTCTCCCTATCCCCACCACTCCTCCCTCACTACATTTCTCTGTGTCAGGCTAGCAGCCTTCGAAGTTAGAGCACCCCATTGCTGTTATCGCCAGTTGCGAAATTCATACTGCGGTATGTATTTTTAAATGCAAAACGGATTTCACCTATTGACATTTATCGTCAGTTAATCGAAGGTTATGGGGAAAAGTGTATATCTGTTCAACATGTTCGTAAATGGTGTAGAGAATTCAGTGAAGGCCGCACGATAACTCATGATGAAGACTGGAGAGGAAGGCCCAGTTTCAGACGGAATTGATGATAAAGTTAAAAGAATATTGCTTGAAGTTCGGAGGAATGATATTAAGGAACTTGGTTTGCATATTCTTTAGACTTCCAACACCACAATTCATAACATTTTAACCAAAAAATTAGGCTATCACAAAGTATGTGCGCGGATCATATCGCAAATGTTTACAGAAAACTACAAACAGAAACCCGTCGAGTGTGCCTAGCAGTTTTTGCAACAATGTGAAGACAACAAAGAGGAATTCTTGGATTCTATTGTTACAGGCAATGAAACATGGGTGTTTCACTTTACCCCCCAAAACCAAGCAGTAATCACATGAATGGCGTCACTAAACTTTGCCGAAGCTGAAGAAGTTTAAACAAACACAGTCTGCTGGGAAAGTCATGGCAACTGTCTTTTGGGTAATGAAGGGCCTGCTTTTAATAGACTTCTTGCCTCATGGAACAACAGTTAACTCTGACAGATATTGCGACACATTAAGAAAACAGACAATTGCGATCCAAAACCGCCGAAGAGGAAGATTATCCAGTGGTGTGAGGCTTATCCACGACTAAAAACCGACCTCATGTCTCACATCAAACTCAAGAACTGCTGATAGATCTGCTGTTGTACCCCAAAATTATCATTTATTCCCAAAATTAAAGGAACACTTGGGTGGATTACGCTTCAGTACCGATGATGAAGTCAAGAAAGAGATTACTTGATTCCTTAAAGGTTTGGCAGCAGAATTCTATAACATGGGGTACTAAAGATGGAGCATCCTTTTCAAAACTGTTTGGATAGAAAAGGTGAATATGTGGAAAAATAGCGTAAGTTTTAAGCTTTCAAATAATGCATTACATTAAGAACAAAAATAAAGCTGTCTATTTTTAAAAACTATGGGAACCTTATTTTATGAATAACCCTCAAATCTAATAAACTATTTTCAACAATACCAAAGGAGGAGTTTAATTTTTCTAGTGTTACACCATAGGGCTAATGAACAAACAAAAGGAAAACAAGCAAATATCCTGAGGTAAAACAGTCAGGAAGTTTATAGGATTTATTTAAATGGTCTGGTTACTATTCTATGACATTAACACAGCAAAGGTTGTGTACCAAATTGTTACATGATGAGTCATATTTATACTTTTTTTACATACTTATTTTATTTTGTTATATATTTTATATGCAGCTAACAAAAAATAATGTGTATCTGGCTAAAATTACCCTACTTAGGAAAATGTAATGTAACAGGCTAGGTACCAAACATGATTTATAGTATACAGCTTGACAATTACAAGTATATTTAGGCAAACACAACAGTATGTTCTCTCATTAATGCTAGAACCTTCTAGAGATAGCTGTTAGAAATTACTGTCTGAAAGCAACAGTAATGCAAGTCACATTTGAGTGGATAAAACAGCTACATTGTTCTAAAACCTTCTAGTAAGAGAAATTACTAGATGCAACAAGTCAATTTAAAGATTTGGTAAAGCAAAAACGGGTGCCAATATTGGGTGCCAATATTTAAATTGTATATATCAATTACTTTAACAATTAACAAGATTCGCCGAACATAATGGACTACAAAATTCAAGAATTTAAATTGTAGTGAACAGAGTAAAATCATTATTGACAGACAGTGACAGTTATTGCATGTTAGCATGAATCATCTCCAGATAGCTTAATTTATGCTATCCTCTCTGTTTTTCTACGCTGCCTTTTTTTTTATCTGATGCAGGATCTTTAAAGTAGGTTTCTAAAGTTTATAAAGTAGGTTCACGATAAATAGCTTTTGTCTGATTGCATTTGAGCCTTCTTGTCTTTTTTCTTATTCTATGCTTTCTAGTAGTCTACAACAATTTTTGCCTAATCCTGGTAATTTTTCAAATATATAATCTAAACTCCTTCACAATAAATTATTATTATATCATACAGTTTCCAAAAATTTAGATAGCGTTAGGGCGGAAGCAATGCTAAATACTGGTATCCAATCAAAGGCATTTATTTTAAATGTTGAATGTGTAAGGGTAAGGATTTGATTAACTTTGCGTAGGAAGCCATGTGGTTCTGGTCTGTATTTCTACAGCTGAAGAGAATGCCATGGGGTGTAATCGTTAACATTTCTTTGTGTTAGGAGCTTGATTAAAACTTTTTATAAACTAGATTTCAAAAATTAATAACAAAGAAAAATGTTTTGGTAAATTTTGATAAGCAGCTTTTTTGGTTTCTTTTATATTTTTGAAAATTCAACTATGTTAAAAGAGTCAATCCGTGTATTATTTCAAATGGGTAAATAAACCAAGTAAGTTCAAGTGATTGCCAAGGTTGTTCAAAATTTAATTTCTTGATATGTTTTGTTAGAATCAAATCAGTAAATATACACAACGGTTATGCATCTGACCTATTGTTGGCTAACAATATGTAAAACATGTGAAATTTGTAAATTTTAATTTATATGGTTAGATTTCTAATAAGTGAAGCTTTGCTTTAAAATGTAAATTTTTTAACTTTGTTTAAATTTGTTTTTTTTTTTGAAAATGCAAATAAGAACTTTAATATAACCTATTTTACTTCAGAACAATTTGGGGTAATAATTAAGATTTAGCGACTACCGCTCTGATCGGCAAAATTTTTTTCCCTGATCAATTTGACCTTGCTAAATACAAATCTGAATGCAAACACATTAAAAAAAAAAAAAAAAAAAATATATATATATATATATATATATATATATATATATATATATATATATATATAAACTAACTTGGTAAAAATGTAGTCTTTATGACGTTTTTTTAAATTTGTTTTAAATTTTAAATTACTTCCTTTAACGTGTAGAACACGAATATCAACGTTTTTTTTCTGCGGAAAATACGGAAAGTTACTTTTTTTCACATTTTAAATGTTAAGCTGTAATAAGATGTAGACCTATAGCGTGAACCGGGCACTCAGTAGCTACCGCAATGCACTACATCTAGATTTGGTTGTTATTTTATACAACATTACTATATACATTGTAACATTTATAGAATGGGCTATATAATATTATTTAAGAATTGGAAGAATATATTAGAAATAACTCACACAAAATTTAAAAAGAAATTCATTAAAAGATTGGTTAGGTTAAAGTTGAAACTAAATTGAGGTAAAAGCCTAGATTAGTAAAAAATGTATTTGAACTGTAAAATCGATTAGGAAATGTGTTATATCAAAACCCCTAACACATAAATTAAAACAAGATAATCTAATAATAATTATATTCAAACAAAATTGTAAATATTAGTAACATAGGGCGTAAGTAATTACTTGAAGGAAAAGTGAAAAACGATTGTAAACAAAAAATTGAAAGGTTATGTTTGCAAAAGTCCAGTCAAAACACACACAATTCGGAACTATTTCAAAAGTAAAACACAAAGACACTTCACACACTAATAATAGTAATTAAATAAACACTGGAAACTTTATTAAGGATCGGAAAATTGAAACAGTAAGTTTCAACCAAAGTTTAACCAAATTAAAACGCCATTGAAAACAAGCTCGTTCTTGTTGGTATAATCAGCTGTAAAACAGATGTGAAAGTAAAGAAATAGGTCAAGTGGGCAGTAGACTCTAGGGAGATGAAATTGAACAAAATTACAGGCAACAGGTGTTTTTTTTAGAAGGAGAAGCCGCCATATTTTTCTTTAACAATTCTAAAAGTAAAACGAAGCGTTAGTTTAGTCAGAGATAGCGTGGGGACGCGACAAGATGGATCTGCCAGGACCAGTCAAAATTCTATTTATTAGGAACTTCGTCAAAATTATACAGATTTGTTAAGAAGATTGGCCAAACTAAATTAAGGAGAAGTGAATTTCAGAATATAATACAGTGGTAATATAATGTGAAGTAAATAAAACGAATTTAAGTGTGTAAAATGTCAAATTAAAGAGAAACGGAATTCTACGTGTGAGCGTTTTAGCCATTTGCCGTTATTTGATGAGATAAGTATCTAGCGCTATAAAAAATAAACTTTAATGGACATTTAAGATAATAAGGAAGTTTAAAATTGTACATTAGAATATCTTGTAGTTAATTAATAATAAGTAATAAGAAATAATCCAGTTCAAATAGTTTAGCCTTTTTGCATATTCAAAATTTAAGTTTTTCCATCAGGAAAATATTTATTAAAACTAATCACAAAATTTAATATTGTTTTTCAAAATTTATTTAATTAACAAAAGAGTTAATATAGCCCATGCTATAAACCCCGAGATTGTAAGAGATCGTAAAATTAGCCAAGGGTATTAAAATTGTGTAACTATAAAATCAAAAGAAATAAGAGTTAAACAGAGTTTGTTAAAAATTGTTAAGTTATAAATTATTGTTCTGTGTATTGTGTTAACTGTTGAAATAAAATAATAATAATAAAGAATTGAAATATTTCTGAGTTTTTTTTGTTTTAAATAGAAATTTGATATCATCATTCAAATAAATATTTATTAGTAAAAAAACCCGTTGTTGTGTCGGAAATAAAACTTTACATTTGGCACACCAACGTGGGGTACGATTATTAGAAAAATAATAATAAAGAATAAATTAGTCAGGAGTTTGTGTTTTGTAACTAGAGAAATTAATTATTTTCATTCAATAATAAAACCCAGTTGTATTGCGTAACGGAAAAATCTTTATAATTGGCGCAACAACGTGGGAGCTCGATAAAATAAGAGATAAAATTTATTTATAGAGATTTTGAAATAAAATTAATTTAGAACTTTTTATATGAAAAACATTTGAACTGGAAATAGATTTAGACAAAATTTTGTAAAATTAAACACTGAGTTGAATAGAATCAAGGCTAGGTTTATAGTATATATAAAAATTGTTTATGTTTGTATAATAAGTTACTTACAGATAAAAAAAAAAAAAAAAAAGAAGAAAATATTATAGGCGAACTGGTAGTTGTAGGGGACCAGGAAAAAGGGACAATTTTAGAAATGAAAGAAATAGAATTGGAAGGCACAGATATGCCAATAGGAAACATTGAGGTAGAAGAAGCTAGGGGACTACCACCTGTGCAAACCCAACAAAAAAAAACGGGGAAATAATGAGAATGAAGATTTGATGGAGATGATGAGAACTCTCATGGAAATGAGTAAAAAAGGGAGAGAGGATCTACATAGGCAATTAGATATATATTATGAAAATATAAATAGAAAATTAAATAAGATGTTTGAAATAAAAATAGAGATGAAGGAGGATTTCAAAGTAATAAAAGATGAAATAAGGGAGGAAAATAGGAAAGGAATAGAGGATGTGAGAAGAGACATAGAGGAGAAAGATAGAGAATTAGAGGAGGAGATTAAGGAAAATTTTGAGGAAACAAATGAAATAATAACTGATGTGGTAGAAATTAATAAAAAAGAGGTAGAGAAAGTAAAAAATATAACAAAGAAAAACACAGAAGAGTTAGGAGAGTTAAAATTAAAGGTGATAGGAGAAAGAGAGATAACAGATGAGCGTTTTAGGAAAGTTGAAGATGTAAGGGAGAAAATATTAGGAGAGCAGGGAAGGTTAGGAGATAGAAATAAACTAGGAAAATTAGAAATATGGCAAATAAAAAATTTAACAATTCAAACCACAACTAATAAGAAAATTGAAAAGATTAATAAAATGAAAATGGTAATAGGAGAAATAGGAGGAATTAAATATCCGTCTCAAGGCTTATTGAGAAAATTTATCAGAGGTACGGATATGTTAATAATGTGGAGGCACAACTCGAGTTTGGAAAATGGGAGATGGAATTTAAATATGAGAATAACAGAGAAAATAGAACTTATGAAGCAGATGAGAGATACAATGGAGATGTAAACGGTGTTACTGCAAGGACAGGCGTGGGGACAAGAAAAGAGCAGGGTGCCCACAGTCAATCGGAATACTAAGACAATAAGAAACCCAGGAATAGAAATTAAATAGAGGAAACAAGTTTACAGGCATTAATAGACACAGGCAATAATATGACATGTATCCAGGAGAACTGGATATTGAAAAATAAAAAATAAAATAGGAAGGGAGATATTAAATATAGGTAAAGGAAGCAATATGAATAAACTCTAGGTGATTTTATGTATAAGAAAACGTTAGCAGGAGATAAGTTTAAGGGATGGTAACTATATCTACAATAATTTATTAGGAACTTCGTCGAATAATGAATAAAGATAAATATGAATCTATGTTAATAAATATTGAAGCATCGTTGTAATAAATTAAATATGGTAATTGTGTATTTAAACTTCGTCGTATTGTAAGGGAGAATCTGCGTTGATAAATAATGGAACTTCGTCGTATATATTATATATTATAAAAGAAATATGAATCTATGATAATAAATATTAAAGCATCGTTGTAATAAAAATATGGTAATTGTGTATTTAAACTTCGTCGTATTGTAAGGAAGAATCTGCGTTGATAAATAAGTATTAAAACAAAATTTATATTCGTTGATATAGGGATAGTGTAATCGAAGGAACTATAGATATGATCAAATAGAGGATATGAAATTGCAACCTTTAAAAATATTAGATGTTAAACTTCATACAAAATAAACTGAAATGATATAAGAAAATAATTGAACTGGATGTGAGATTGGAAGGGGAGATAAAATACTAACTTAGAACTGAGAGTTAGATGAAGCTAAAAGCAAAATAAATATGAGATAAATAATAAACAAGGAATAAACAGAAATAAGGGAAAGAGAAATGTTATAACCAATTTGACCAAATCTAGACATACTATGACTCGGATAGGATGGGATTTAAAGACACGGTATCAGAGAATATATGGTAAATAAATATTGAATCAGACTTATGATTGGAAGGATTCCAATTGTAATAAATGTAAAAAAAAAAAAAAAAAAAAAAAAAAAAAAAAAAAAAAAAAAAAAAAAAAAAAAATATAATAATAATTATGGAAGGAATTGTAAATACCAGAACATGATTTATTGTTAGAATTGTTAAAGAATTGTCGATTGAATGTTAGTTATAAGTATATTGTATTGTTAGAAGATAAGTTAAGTAATATGTAGCTTGAAGTGTTCAGCTCAGTATTTGATTGTTAAAGAATTAAGATAAAATTGTGTCATAGGAATTAAGTATAAATGCACGAAAGTGGACAGATAAATGTATAAATGACTTTTAAATGGACAGTTATAAAAGTAGTAAAGACAATGGACGATAAGTTAGCCAAAGTGTTGAGGTACTTACTCAATAAAAAATGTGTTCAATTAGTTATTAAATAAAATGTACAATTAGGAAATAATTGTTAATTTGAATTTAATTTAAAAAAAAAAATTATGTATATTTAAACAAGCTTGTAAAATGTAAAGAATGTGTAATGTAGATAATAGGAATATTTTTTTTATTTAAATTAAATTAGGGGACATTGTAACATTTATAGAATGGGCTATATAATATTATTTAAGAATTGGAAGAATATATTAGAAATAACTCACACAAAATTTAAAAAGAAATTCATTAAAAGATTGGTTAGGTTAAAATTGAAACTAAATTGAGGTAAAGCCTAGATTAGTAAAAAATGTATTTGAACTGTAAAATCGATTAGGAAATGTGTTATATCAAAACCCATAACACATAAATTAAAACAAGATAATCTAATAATAATTATATTCAAACAAAATTGTAAATATTAGTAACATAGGGCGTAAGTAATTACTTGAAGGAAAAGTGAAAAACGATTGTAAACAAAAAATTGAAAGGTTATGTTTGGAAAAGTCCAGTCAAAACATACACAATTCGGAACTATTTCAAAAGTAAAACACAAAGACACTTCACACACTAATAATAGTAATTAAATAAACACTGGAAACTTTATTAAGGATCGGAAAATTGAAACAGTAAGTTTCAACCAAAGTTTAACCAAATTAAAACGCCATTGAAAACAAGCTCGTTCTTGTTGGTATAATCAGCTGTAAAACAGATGTGAAAGTAAAGAAATAGGTCAAGTGGGCAGTAGACTCTAGGGAGATGAAATTGAACAAAATTACAGGCAACAGGTGTTTTTTTTAGAAGGAGAAGCCGCCATATTTTTCTTTAACAATTCTAAAAGTAAAACGAAGCGTTAGTTTAGTCAGAGATAGCGTGGGGACGCGACAAGATGGATCTGCCAGGACCAGTCAAAATTCTATTTATTAGGAACTTCGTCAAAATTATACAGATTTGTTAAGAAGATTGGCCAAACTAAATTAAGGAGAAGTGAATTTCAGAATATAATACAGTGGTAATATAATGTGAAGTAAATAAAACGAATTTAAGTGTGTAAAATGTCAAATTAAAGAGAAACGGAATTCTACGTGTGAGCAAACAGCCATTTGCCGTTATTTGATGAGATAAGTATCTAGCGCTATAAAAAATAAACTTTAATGGACATTTAAGATAATAAGGAAGTTTAAAATTGTACATTAGAATATCTTGTAGTTAATTAATAATAAGTAATAAGAAATAATCCAGTTCAAATAGTTTAGCCTTTTTGCATATTCAAAATTTAAGTTTTTCCATCAGGAAAATATTTATTAAAACTAATCACAAAATTTAATATTGTTTTTCAAAATTTATTTAATTAACAAAAGAGTTAATATAGCCCATGCTATAAACCCCGAGATTGTAAGAGATCGTAAAATTAGCCAAGGGTATTAAAATTGTGTAAAATCAAAAGAAATAAGAGTTAAACCGAGTTTGTTAAAAATTGTTAAGTTATAAATTATTGTTCTGTATTGTGTTAACTGTTGAAATAAAATAATTATAATAAAGAATTTTAAATTATTCAGGAGTTTGTGTTTTAACTAGAAATAAAATATCTTCATTTAAATAAATATTTAATAATAAAAATAATAATAATAAACATAGTTGTATAGCGTTATATAAATACTTTATAACCTATATTAAAATATACCTATGAAGTATCCAGTCAGGATAGATTTGGTTATAATTGTATTCAACATTACTATCTACCTATATTAAAGTATAGCTACAAAGTATCCAGCCAGGATAGATTTGGTTGTAATTTTGGTAAATATTTAGAGTTATTGTCGATGCAGAAAGTTAAAACCAAATCTATTCTGACTGGATACTTCATAGGTATATTTTAATATAGGTAGATAGTAATGTTGTATAAGATTTAAACCAAAGATATCCTGACTGGATACTTCATAGGTATACTTTAATATAGGTAGATAGTAATGTAGAATAAAATTATAACCAAATATATCCTGACTTGATACTTCATAGGTAAATTTTAATGTAGGTATATAGTAATGTTGTATAAAACTATAACCAAATCTATCCTGACAATACTTCGTAGGCATATTTTAATATGGGTAGATAGTAATGTTGAATAAAATTATAACCTGATTTGATACTTCATAGGTATATTTTAATTCAGGTATATAGTAATGTCGGCCGGTTCACGCTGTACATGCTATTACAGACTAACACTAGAAATGTGCACAAAAATTAACTTTTCGTATTTTCCGCCGAAAAAGTTAATATTCGTGTTATAATGTAAGCAATGTCAAATCCATCAGGAGAAAAAATTCGCCGATTGGAGCATTAGTAAGCACCAAAGTCAGGTCAGGTAAGATTGGGTTAGGTTTTTTTAAAAGTAAATATGTGTTTGCAGTAAAAAAAACTTCAGATTCGTGTTCATCAAGGTCAAATTGATCAGAGAAAAAAATTGTTTACTGATCGGAGCGGGACTCCCTGATCTTAATAACTACCCAATTTGGATAGAAAATAAGTCTGCCTAAATCAAATACTTAGATATAATTGTTCATGTAACAATTTTCTGGTAAGTCTTTTTAAAGTGTAAAAAATAATGTAAATTTGTACAAAGGATCTTTTTTTAAATTAACTAAATACATTACAAAATAACTGGGGGATTACACTTTTATACAGTTCTTTAGTAGTGTGATATAACATAATAGGAAATTTGTCAACAATTTATGAATAAGTACCCTATATGAGTTACGTAAGGTTATGTTTCAGTATTTAACAAAATTTGAAAATAAGGACTATTTGTGACTACAGACTTTTTAAATAATTTTGTCCTTCTTTAAAATATATTTCAAGTATGTAAATAACATTTTTGAAAAGCATAAAAATCGAGACTGGTGGATTAATGGTAAATTATTGAAAAATATGCAATTCACCATAAACAAAAAAAAAAGAAATTCCAAGCCCCAGTTATATATTAACTAAATAAACTGATCCGGCTTTAATAACAAATTCTACACTAGGCATATTGGGTGTGACTTTCGACAAAGGTTCAAGTAACTAACACATAAATCTATCAAATAAAACACTGATTTAGTTTTAGGTTAATTATATAACAAAATCCGACCCCCCCCCCTTACATGAATATCAACGACCTAGAAATTTTCCATACAACCAAAAGAGCATCATATATCAATATACTAAAATAAAATGACTAATATTTACAAGTAGTCCAAATCACAAAACAAATATTAAATGAATAAAACATATCATATATTCTTTATACGCATATTATAAAAACATATTAACCTTTAAAACCCATGCCGTTTAACCAAAAAACTCTTCCAAACACACAACCTACACTGAGATGACCTACTTTAATCAAAAACATTTTGCCTGAGAGGGTGATTCATGAACTTAATAAAAATTATATGTTCAGCAAGTTACTAACTACTTTAGTTTAATAGCTGTAGTTTTGGACAAAAAAACGTAATTTTTTAAATGTTACTTATAATTATTTTGAATTTACTGATTAAACTATAAGTAGCTATTGCATAACTGTGTGAATACTTTAGAACTTATGTACTGACGTTTTAAAACAATCGTTTCATTTTTGAAGCTGTCTACTGGCAGCTGTCTCAGATCAATGACATAAACAACTTAAATCCAAAATCCAGCTACGCAACACATATGCTAAAGAAGCCACACTCATATACAAACATACATACTAATTTAAATATTTTCCACATATTGAATCATAGTAAAAAACTAACAACTACAAAACATATGAAATATACAAACATCAAATAACGGATAAAGAAAATATCCTACAGATAAAGAAAATATCTTGAACGACCACACACACACACTTTGAGTCCATCACCCTTTTCCATTACAATAGTAAACAACCAATTTAACCCACCCCCACTATACTCATAAATCATAAGCCCCCAAACCTTTTACCATGTGGGACAGCTGTCAGTAGACGGTTAGCTTTGTAAATGAAACGATTGCTTAGAAACGCGTCAGCACACAAGTTCTAAAGTATTCATTCAGTTATGCAATAATTACTTATTGTTGCTGTTCATGATGAGCTGGTTGTTAATTACTTATTACATTTTTTATATTACTTGTGACCAGACTTTTTGTTAACTAAAGGTTGTTAAACTGTTGACTTGCACTTGGAGGAAAGGTTTTCATCTTACGACTTCTAGGAGGCTGAAGAAGTCGTAAGGCGAAAACGTTTCCTCCAAATGTGAGTTAACAATTTAACAACCTTTAGTTAACAAAAAGTCTGGTCAGTCGCAAGTAATATCAAAACTGTAATAAGCAATAATTACTTATAGTTGTTTTGAATGTCGGAAATATAATACTGATATTGAACATTAAGAGGACTTATAATTCTAAAGAAACTGAAATATTACCTAAATGTACAAACACACAAAATTGTATAAACTCAGTGTTTTTATAAAATGAACCACTATATTTTTTTACATCATTATAGTTAAATGACAGCAGAGCTTAAAACCATCAAGTTACGATTTTTTAGTAAAATATATATTCTCAGCAGTAACTTTTATAACAAATGTAATTTATATATTATATAGATATAATAAAAACTTTATGAATAATCAGTACCAACAAGTAAAGAACGAATTATGAATTTGAGGTTTATTTACATAAGTACAATATTAGAAGCCAAATCACTAAATTCACAGATGGTCGATTCAACATTTATATAATAACATTTTTATTTGATTTTAGAACTAAACCTATTAACTAGATACTTTGCTTTTTATTTTGATATACGTATAAAGTAATATTTTATAATAAATGCTTTGTTTTATTGAGAAACTTTAATAGTATACAGACTTTTGAATTTTATAGTCTATTACATGTTCGTTGAATCTACATTAGTTTATGACTATCCGAACTTGAAATTTTGTAAATTTGTGAAAACGTACATAACTATATTAAAAAATGCCTGTAGAGCGTTCAGTCAGGATAGATTTGGTTGTAATTTTATACATTACATACTTAGATGTCTAATTATGTGGAATAATACTATTTACCAGGTGACGTCACGTGATCTCTATTCTAGCCTTACAGTTGTACATTTGATTAAACGTATAAAATTATAACCAAATCTATCCTGACTGGATAAGTCATAGGTGTATAAAATTAACCTTCTGTGGCAATAAGCTTCGGGCATCAATATAAGCAATCAATATAGCTTCAGGGCATGTTTTTGAATCGCTTTATATGCATTGTATTGGGTTTGGGCAATGTGCATTTTTACCAGCACTACTAGCACCACATTTGGGGGGAATTACAGTCTTCCAAAATTGTTTATTTTTGGGGCTTGAGTGAGAGTGTTTATATATTATTTTGTATCCCTGATCACTTTGTGTTGCCCGGTATACTTTTTTCGGTTAAAATCGAACACGTGGGAACAGGAAATAAATACCACACTTACTTCTTGTTAAAAATATATTTTTTTGATAACATATAGAAAATCAGAAAACTCAGTATTTGACAAGAGGGGCAAAAATGAGTCATAAAACAATCGTATTCCTTTTTGTAAGGTTGATTATTTTTCCAAATTTGTAATTTTTTTAGATTCACCAGCAAGTTTATTTACATTTCAAGGTATTTTGCGAGTTACATTAAAAAAATTAAAGCTAACGTTGAATTTGTAACGTTTCAGGTGTACCATGAAGGGGAGGAATTGCTATTTTCCAAAAATGTTAATTTTTGGGGCATGAGTGAAAGTTTTTTGGGGCATGTTATATGTTCCAACAAAATGATCAGTGTGTACAATAGCCTGTTAAAAATTTGTTTCAGTTGTAGACTAACTTGAATGATAAAGAAATAAATTAAAGTCATTATGTCCAAGGCGGGCCAAATGAATATAATGTAGTCTAACCACTAAATATATATATGTCAATAACAAACCTATTACTTTATCAAATATTTACTACTTACACTCATTGGTTTATTATCAAGGTTTAAAAATTTCATGTCATCATTTTTAACGTCTTTTTCAAAATTAATTAATTGGTCTTCTTTATCAAAAAGCAAGTCCATAAAACTCAAATCTGTAGAGACAGACATTGTCCCATATGTTGTTATATCAGACCGGGAACAATTAAAACAATGTAAAATTTTTTATAGGCAATGAAAATTCAAAGTCAATAAAAACGGGATAAGTCAGAGTTATTTTTGTTAGTTTATTTAAATAAAAAACACGTGAGTCCCGTTATGTTGACCTTTCAAAGGCAACACGGCTGTATATGGCCTGCCAATGAGGCCCTACGTCGCTTTAACACTATAATTATTGTTTTACTGTCACAACACGCACTAAACTTGCAAACAAACTCTACACCACTTTAGATATTCATTTTTCACACTATTTTTACACACACCAGTCGATCATAATATTTACTTTCTAGATAAATAAGTATGAGAGCCAGCCGTCAATACTACAACGTGGAAATAATGACGTCAAAGAGAAATTTTAAAAACAGCTGTTTCAAATAACACTTGCACATTTCCTATTGGTTAGGACAGTTGCCACTGACTTTTAGATTATACTTTATATAATTAACACAGATTACTCTTCGAAGTTCCTTTCTTAAAAGAGCTATAAAGCCTTGCATTAAACACCAATATCAAATCTTTCACAAAAACAATAAATATAAAAAATCTAAAACTTAGATATGTTTGAATCAATATCTTAACCATAAAAAGACCCCAAGATAGAACTTACCACCTTAAGCATATTAAATTTGGTTTTGAAAACGTGTGTTCTAATGGTGATGACAGACTTTCTCACAAACCCCTTATCTGTCTACCCTCTCTATGCCAGCTAGACGTATAACACCTAGGATTGCTGATTGGGCAATACAGAACAAGGAGAGAGATGATCCTGAAAAAAACATGCAGAAGAATGGTAATAGCGCGAACATAAAAGATATATTAAGGTAATAAACATCTCTCATAATGCTTATTCATTTTATTACTAACCACTAAGCAGTTACAAACGACTTTTATAAGAGATTCAAATCTATACTCTTGAGCTTTGTACAAAAAATTTATTTCCCTGCAAATAAGGTTGTCTATATTTTAAAGATTTTTCTAAAACCATTGATTTATCGTTTTATTAGCAGGTCGGTGGTTTTAGCTAAGTCTGTAAAATATAAAAAGAATGATGTAATTGTGCAGTATCTCGAACTTAACTTAGTTTGAAAAAAAAATACATAAAGCTCAGTCATTTATCAAACTATTGCACGTGATCTTTGGCGCAAAACCCTTGTCATTTTTTGGGCCGTGTTAGCAGTTACTCAGATAAGATACACACCTATCTTCTCACCGACATTTTGGCTCATTCGCGCACATTGTTAAATCCGTTTGAATCTTACTAATCCTTCTTTAAATAAGTGTTCAGATCAATCTCCAACAAAGAATTATTGATTTTAATTCAAACTTTGTTTATAAACTCTTTGTTAAAACATAAATTCGAGGTATTGCACAGATTTGTCTTTACAACTCCTAATTTTTGAAACCCAGCTGAAAACTGCTAATGTGCCTTCTTTTGTCATTTATATAAGTTTGATACTGAACAGGGAAGGGCTATGGATACTATCGCCTAATTCTAACACTAGTTGATCATGAAGGGTACTTATTGCTCAAGGTGCTGGTACTAATGTTACTACTAAGGTCTCTTCTCCTCACTCTTGACAGCACCTACATGCACTCAACCTTTCTTGCCCTGTTTCTCCCCTTTCTTTCCAAACCCATCACCTGCAACTTCTTCTTTAATAAGCTCTAACGCTGGCAGTCCCACTACCACTTGTTCCTTTTGTGATGGCACTCATAAAATATTACACTAAAATTTTAGCTCAAATCTCTGTGTCAGCTAAAAAAGTTGTTGAGCAATCAAGCTTAAAAACCAGGAAATCTAAATGTTCTTTGAGTGGTGTTGTTTCGAAATACTCATTTCAAAATTTCTTATTTTAACACAATTTGTCTCTCCTCACCATAAGCAACCTAAAAACTCTCTTTGGCCTTTTCATTAAAAGCCAGGTCTTCTCAGAGTGGGCGGCAGGTAGCACCACTTTGTTCTCATCTGTAGTACTAACCATTCTTCACTTATTCTACTCATGCTCAAGAAGTACTGCATCACATCACAAAATTTCTTCCTCTTTGGCAACATCTGCAACTCATCTCTACTCAACATAAAGACCCCTCATTTCGTCTATTCTCGTTTCTCAGAACAAACCCAATACAAATCACACATACTCGTTGATACTATCAAAAAACCTGCCAATAAAATCGTCACCCCTTAACTTAACAACTCCAAGCAGAAGACACTGATGAAGAGCTCCACGGAGCGATCGAAAATGTTGTCTCAGTAAGTTTTTACAAATTTAAAGTTCGGATAGTCATAAACTATAGTAAAAGTGATTTATTAAAATCCTTAAAGCTCGGTTAACTGTCAAACTACTCTTCACAATCTATTGCATGGGATCAATGATCTCATGTTGTAGTTCTTATCAATTTTGGTCATTGTTAAGCAATCACTCAAGATACGCACACATCTCTCTTCTTGGTTTACTCCCTGCCATTTTGACTCTTTCATCCGTTCGGACGAAACAAATCCTTTATGAAATATGTGTTGGGATCAATCTGAAATTAAATAGTTATTGATTTTATCAAATTTAACTAATTATTAACTTCACATTTCTCAACAAACGTTATTCAACCACAAGTGTTAGCAAGTGGTCAATTATTTATGGAACTGTGGTATAATTTATTCTTTACTGAACATTTTAACACATCCGACGTCTTGAACTACACCTATAAAGAACATTTTATTCAACGGACCGGCCTAAAGAATCAACGCCCACAACCCTTTTGCTAAACGCCGACGTCAGCCCTTGTATCAGTTGCTAGGTAAAAATTTTGAAACGAGCCGGTCCGGCCAATAGCCAAAACCCTGTGCAATGATCGCCAAAATCTGCCAGAGAACCAGTCACTGGACTTTATTTCAAAATCTAACTCGCTGAGATTTAACCCTTTAGGTATCCGTTTGTTTACTTGAATTTTATAGTTCATTACATTCGGTGAATCTTATTAATAACTTAAAAAATAGTTTATGACTATCCGAACTTTGAATTTAGTAAATTTGTTAAAACTTACTGAGACAGAACGTTTTTGATCGCTATGTGCCAATCTTCATCAGTGTTTTCTGCTCGGAGATGTTGGGTCAAGCGGTGACGGTTTTAAAGGTAGGTTTTCGATAGTATCAAAGAGTATGTGTTATTTTATTGTGTTTGTTCGTTTAATATGTTTGTACTTTGTATGTCTGTAAATTTCATATTGTTCTAGTGTGTTGACATGTGGTCCTTTTTTGTTGATGTGTAGGATTTCTAGATTATGGTAAATGTCTGTGTATTTGTGTCCTGTATCTTTTATGTGGTTGTAAAATGTTGAGTTGGTGTTCTTCGACTCTTTGTTTAAAGCTGCGACCCGTTTGTCCAATGTAGAATTTGTTACATTCGTCGCAGTTCAGTTTGTATACGCCTGGTGCTTGTAGTTTATCCTTGTTGTTGGTGTTGTGTTGTATTGTAACTTATTAGTTTTGTATCCTATTTTTTTAAATTTGCGGGCTATTTTGTTTATGAATGGTAATGTGATGAATTTGTTTTCTCTGTCTGTAGCGTTAATTTTAAGGTTTTTTTGTATTTTGTACCATAACTTGTCTATTATTGTGGTGTTGTATCCATTTGTGTATGCTAAATATTTAATTGTGTCTAGTTCTTTGTTTATGTTTTCTGTGGTCATTGGGACTTCTTTAAGTCTATGGAGCATGGATCTGAATAAATTTGTTTAAATAAATATAATCATTGTTTTGTTGCAAGTTAGTACAAAACTTTGGTTTTTATTCATTTTAAAATTAAGTTACATTACAGCACAGTTTGTAAACATTTTTATATCTTTAAAACTCTACTTAATTATCTAACATTTCTTTAACCTTTTGAATATATATATATATATATATATATATATATATATATATATATATATATATATATATATTTCCCTTTACGTCAAAGAAAATTTATGCCAGTATTGTTCATTAGTTCTCTAGTTTTGAAATGAGAATTCTAGTTCATGAGAAACGCAAATCCTGAAATGGTTAAACCAATATGTGAAATTAATTAAGTGTTGTATGACACAGAATTATTTTTCTTTTAACAACGAATTTTACCAACAAAAAGGTGGTACAACTATGGGGAATAGTTTATCACCTTACTTTTATAGCCGAACTTTTTATGCAAAATTTTGAAAAGCAATTAAGAAATAAACTTTCTTATTTTCCTAGAGTATGGATTAGATATGTTGATGATGTTTTCGCAATTTTTAATATTAAAGAGTGCAACTTAGAAAACTTCTTAGTAATTATTAACAATCAACATAAAAATATAAAATTTACTTATGAAATAGAAAATAATAAATGTTTACAGTTTCTTGATGTTTTATGTATTAAATATAATAATAAAATTGAATTTGTTATATATCAAAAAAATACAAGTAATGATAGATATATCCCAGTAGATTCTAATCATTGTAAATCTCATAAATTAGCAGCTTTTAATACTATGGTTAATAGATTAATTACAATTCCTTTGAATGAGAATAGATTTGAATGTGAATTAGCCACAATTAAAGAAATTGCGAAATTTAATGGATATGATCCTAATATAATAAACAATATATTGAGAAAACAAAATTTAAATAGGTCTAGAAACAATTCCACTACTTTAACATCAGAAAAAAAATATTAAAAATAAACACTTTAGCTTACCATTCGATAGGGATTTAACAAAGGGTTTAGACAAAGTTTTTAAAGATGTAAAATTAAAAGTAGATTACAAAAGCCTAAAAAATTTACTAGGTAATCCAAAAGATAAAACAAAGATGTTAGATAAATCTGGGATTTATAAAGTAAATTGTAATTCTTGGAATAAAATTTATTTAGGCCAAACAAAAAGAAAAATATTAACTAAGTTTAAAGAACATATTAGCCATATAAAATATCAAAGACCTGAAAAATCAAGTATTGCAAAATACATCCTAAATACCAGTCTTTAGAAATATATAATCTTAAATTAATGAAAAATGTTAAATCAAAAGGTCTATGGAATAGTTTTGAATGTTTGTTTATACATAAATATGACGAAAATAATCTATTAAATGGTGATAAAGGGCCTATCCCGATCTCTCAATTATATTCACTAATTAGAAGATAGTTGTAGTTTTGTGAAATTAAAATATATGTATAATTGTATTTGGTTAAAATTGAAATATGTGTAACGGTAAATCTTTACTAAGAAAGTTGAGAGACCAGACCTAGTTGCATCAGGGGGAATTTACTGCAACGTGATTAGTTGGAAATGTAAAAGGGCATGGCGAAGTATTTACCAGTATATATATTTGATGAAAAATGTCGTTTCAATGTATTTTCATTGTAAATTACCTCTGAGGATGATTGCTATGCAATCGAAATGTACATAAGGTTTTAAATAAAAGAAGAAAGTTATTTGTGGTTGAGAGGTTTTATTTATTTATGTTAAACATTACGCCACATTTGTTTTATACAGTTACACATATACCAAGTTTATTAAAATTCAAAGTTAATGTTTATGCAACAAAACAGGTTATTGATGTATTTATTTTTAATAAACCATAATTTTATTTAATAATATTTTTAAAATTTATTCTGCAATTCCTACTTCTTGCAAGTATTAATTTTGACTATAATTAAAAAAAAATATTTCATTATGATTGCACACTTTTTACACTAATTTTAATTACACTCTTACATTTGATTTCTCTTAATACTCCTCCATCATCTTCTACACTAATACTTATGGTTTGGGTCATGCAAAATAATGGTCTAAGAGAGAATCTGAAAATTGGAATCTGTAATTTCCCCAATTTAGACCTTCTAGAGATAATCTCCTAAGTGTGATAACAACCAATTAGCTTATATTTTTGGCTCAACTAGCAAAATTCTTAGGGGTTTTAGAGATGTTAATTACTTGAGACAATTTATTCAGGTCAATGAGTTAAAAAAAACTATATGAAAAGTTTTACATGAAAAATTAATAATTAGTAATTATTACTACTGCCCCAGACCACTGTTTCCTGTTTGTAGATGATTTGAGTATGTGGCTGCTTGAAGTGTGGCATCAGTGGAAAGGTCTGTACAACTAGTAATGATCAGATTACATAAATGAC
Source organism: Prosapia bicincta (assembly GCA_036971475.1). Taxonomy (NCBI): domain Eukaryota; kingdom Metazoa; phylum Arthropoda; class Insecta; order Hemiptera; family Cercopidae; genus Prosapia; species Prosapia bicincta. Next base: position 82,088,351 of record JBAIZL010000010.1, on the reverse strand, counting down.
CAAATTCTACAGATTTTAAGTTTTCAGCTTCGAAAACCCTTTAGTTGGCAAGCCAGCACCAGGAGCCTATCCTTTATCTTAATGATGGTTCAAACCATGGTTAGTGTGAGATTTTTTAATTGATAAAAGACTTTCATGGATCTCACATGTATGTGATTTGAGGATTCAATTGAACAAAATATTGAATACATTGAGTGTTCTTAGTGGTATTAATTGGGGAGCCTACAGAACTTGTATGCTCTGTTTCTATCGCGCCATCTTAAGATAGCTTGATCGATTAAGGTTGTATAGCCTATTCATCTGCTCGACCTACAGTTCTGAAACTTCTTGATTCATTACATCACTGTGGGCTTAGACCTGCTACGGGTACTTTCAGATCAGATCAAGCCTAATCTCCAGTCTTTTTATTGAAGCTAGGAACCTGCTCTTTCATTGCGATGTAAAATTTCAAATTACACTGGTCTTCGAAGTGAACCAAGCCATTCAGCATTCTAAATAGTTTTCCATAACTCTCTTGGATCGTTACGATGTGTGTCATAGTTCAACTACTCCTTTCGGCTTAAGAACATTGTGTAACAATCTTTGATAGACAATTAAAATGCCTAATTTTGAATTTTCATTGACTATGTATTTTAAACACAATATTTCTGACATTATTTATTGTCACAAGTGTTTGTAGATTCATAGAAACCACAAAAAATGTGAATACACAGATGGTTTGAAACTTGATTATGAGGTAGAATGCACATTATATGAATCAGGACGCATCTACACCTACAAAAATTTGTATTAATTAGTATGTATATTATTTGTAATCATTATTATTTAGATTAGGTAAAACAAATTAGAGTACAATTATGAAACTCAGTTAGATTCTAGCTCTCACAATTATCGTTCAGTTTTTAAATTTTACTTTAGTGATAGAGTTTAAAGCATTCTTTGTATATATGTAATGCAACTTTACAATGTTCACAATCGTATCTGGTCTCACACCTGATTACATTATCATAATGAATTTAAATCTTTTTGTCAGAAATTTTACTTTTTCTGTGCTACAACTTGGAATGGAAAGTGAGAAATTTGTATCTAGCAAATGTAATGGGTTGTACCCTTTTTTTTACTAACCCAGAAACTCTTTCTGGGAGATCAGATTTTGACATTAACTGCTCTGCTTCGTTTATTCTATAATCTATATAATGGCTCTCCTCTTTTGGTGTTGGGAGTCCTAATTTATTAAAAATCATAAATCGCAAGATCTAATACATAAAAATGTGTTTTATATAGGTCTTGATTGTTCTTCTCATGTTGGGGAAAGTAGGGAGTCATTGATCCATTTGATTTGTCCTGGGCTTCTTTATTTTCTCTTGAATACCTTTTTATTTATTCTAGTGTCACCAAAATTCAGGTCTGAATAAAATGTGGAAAGAACAAAAACATTGTTTTTATCCACATAATCACAAAAATACGTTTTGAAGACAAACCGTTAGCTTCATTGTTTTTAGTTTACATTCTTTGAAATCCCTTTGTACGTCAAATCTAGTTTTCAAAAGCAGTTCCGATGGCATGAAGGTTATTCTTTAGCAATTCAACAAATAATCTAGGTGAAACATACCAACTATCTAAAAAAAAACTTGTATCCCAGGTCCATGCATGGAAGGGTTGCATAAGATCTAAACCAGATTCATTGGCTATAAAATCGCTTCATAATTTATCTTAACCAATACAAATTAGGGAACGCCAAACAATAATCAGAACTCACTTCACAAACTTCAACAAATCTTGTTTTTTTTGGGGGGGGGGCTGAATTTTATGTAGGGCAGCAAGACTACACCTTACTTTCATAAGTCAAGACCTTACCTTCATAAGGGGCTTGTCAAGGGATAATTATTGTTCTGGTAAATTAAAAAAAAAATGTCAGTAGGATTTTCTACAAAGTTCATCATAAAAATGCAGAAAATATAGCCATAAACCTGCCAATAGGCATGGTTCCTAAAATAGGTGTCACCAACATTTTAATTTTAGGCCAATACATACAAATATTAGGTTTTCACTTTTGAGATCAGTATGTATAATAACAAATATCCTTTGTAAGAGGTCTCCAGTTATCACCTTTTAGATTTTTTATTTGTGGGTTATTTACTTGTTCCTGAGGCTTATACATTAGTTTCCAGGATGACAATGTCAAAAAAATTTCATCACTGAAAAATAATCTAGAAATATCTAATTCAGTAAAATCATGCCCTAACTGTTTATATATATTTTGTTCTAAACCCAAAAGCTCTGTAAATGGGGTATTTTTTATAGTTGTTTTACTTTTGAAACAAATTGAAACAAAATTTGAGGTGTTTTCTCCCCCACTTACCTAAATTTATTATTGCGTTTTACTGAACCTAATGTTCACAGTACAGATGTAATAGCTTGGCAGGGGGTATATAATAAAAGAGCTAAGTATATTTAAAAATTACTTTCACTAATATCGTACACTACAAACCGATGTAGACATAGTTGGACTAAATTGTCATTGTCATTACCTTTGGTCTTACTCACTTCCAATAAATGGAGAACCGCAAAATTTTCTATATTGACACACAAGAAACAACAGCTAGTGACTGACTCTGAGTACCAACTATATTGAGATGAGTTTACTTAACATGGAAACTGATGATGGCTCTATCATGTCTAGAACATCTGACAAAAGGACAACCTATAGGCTATAAATATCTACCCTTATCTACGCTGCAAATTTCAAGAAGTTTTAAATATCTCTTAGACAGCACAGACGTCTAGTCTTGTACATGCCACATCAAAAAATAAACTCTTTTAACAAAGAACAAAGAGAATAATGACGTGGAACTGATGTGTGTAAACCACTAATGTGTTTTGACAAACATATTTTGTCCATAGGATGCAATGGGTTAATGAATTATACAGCTAAGAATGAATGATTGTTGAAATTCAACTTGTTGGCTATGTAAATAACTTATTTTTCAATGGCTATATCTAGAATCACAGTAATTTGTGCCATAATAATGATCCAATGTCAATTTGTGCTGCTTTCCTACTTAATAAATTTGAACTTTTTCTAAACAAGGAATCGATGCCACAATGTAACGTAAATGAGGGTATAATGACAATAGAAACACATTGTTAGTAAGGAACTTAAATACAACTAATGAAATAGGCTAGTCTAGAAATCTAGGGAAAAATACCTAGAGTACAGTTGTTTGAACGTTTTGACAGCATGAAGCTTTAAGTGGCAATAAGTATCATTGAGATAGTTAGATTTGTTCTTAATAGTAGGGAATTCAAAGAAATCTTACAGCTTGTTGGAATTCATTACCATCAATGCAATGCTTTACCCATTTTGTGATTAGTACAATTAAAAACTTAAAACTTGAAAAATAGATAAAAAAAAAATGATTTAAAAAAAAACTTTGCATAGTTTCCAGCAAAATTATTTGAATGAAAGGGTATTCTAGAAATGTCTTTCCATAGATGTCATTTCAAATATTAATAGAGTACTGAATATCTCTGAAAATAATTGTCTTCTAATTTAAATTTTTCATATAGAAACAATTATTTAATTTACTTTTTAAAAACAACGAGTATTATAACAATATTTCCTATTTAACTATTTACAATAAAACTTTTATATTACAAAATATATCATTTTATTTTATGTTCAGAAGTAGATAAATCAAACCATTTAAAGATATTAATTAGTAATAAGTAAGTTTAAAAAAATCAATATATTTTTTAAAATACTTATTTCAGAAAGAATTTTTTGAGTAGTTCTAACTTTTATCAGATACTAGTTTCAAGAATTCGTTTTCACTGCCTGTAGAGGTTCAAAGTGATTAATCATAGCAGATATTGTTCAAAAAAAAGGTCATTATCAATTACCATAAGACTACAGTGGAACCCCTCAAATCCGAATTAAATGGGGCTATAGCCTGTTCGGATTTGCCGAAACAGATTGGATTTTGGACTTGCTGTGTATTTTGCATTAGACAGAACTGAGTATTTTTAATTAACACACAATATTAGAACATTCATTACATATTTCTATAACAATACTGTACTGTAGACCTTCATTCAAGAAAAATATTGTAGCACAAGTCTATTCCATTCTTTTATATTTAACGGATGTGTCTGTTTATAAATGATACCTTCAAGTAATGTGCTGAATTGTAGCCTACACAATTCCACAGCCTATTAATACAACTGGTAGACGAATTCAGAGATTTGATTTCGTCTGAAAATTACTCACCCTAGCAAGTGTATCAATGGGGACGAGATGGGATTGAATTTTAAAGCCCTTTCCACTAAAAATCTTGCTTCTAATAAAGAGGAATCTTCTGTGGCAGGCTTTAAAACGAGCAAACAGCGTCTTGGTTTTAGCCTGCAGTAACGCCATGGGAACAAATAAACTACCATTAATGGTAGTTGGAAAATCCACCAAGCCAAGAGACCTAAAAAATATGAACTTGAATGCTCTCCCCGTTCATTACAGAAAACAGTGTAAGGCGTGGATGAATGGTAATATTTTCAAGGAGTGGTTCAAAAATGAATTTGTTCCTTCAGTAACAAAATTTATTGAAAAAAATGGACTGCCATCAAAAGTTCTACTTTTGATAGACAATACTCCTTCAGCCTATGGATCAAGGTGTGCTACAGAACATAAAACTAAGCTACAGAAAAAAACTTCTGCGAACATTAATTGAAGAAGATTGTTATCTTTCTATTCCAGAAAAACTTAAGGCGATTACAATAAAGGATGTAATTTACTGGGTAGCTGAATTCTGGAATAATATCAGTAGCACTTTACTGCAGAAATCTTGGAAGAAGCTCTGGCCTAGCCTCGAATTTGTGGAAACACCACTTAGAACACAGGATGATGAAATTGAGCTCTCTCAGCTTATTCAAAGAGTACCAGGATGTGAAGATGCTGAAGAAAGTTGTCTGGAAGAGTGAATAGCACTAGGTAACAGTAAAAAATATACCGAGCATGGCATAATGTCTATGATCCAGGATCAACACGATGACAATGTAGCAGATAGCGATAACGAGGTTAAGATGCCTCTACGAATGCTGTTACTCATGCCGATACTGCCACCGCTCTCAACATTGCATTGCATTACATAGAACAACATGGACCTGCAACACCCAATGATGTTATGCTAATGCGACGGTGGCTTAACATCACATCGTCAGGAAGGTTTACGCATCTTCGCCAGATGAAGATTACTGATTTTAAGTGAAAAATATAGTTAAGTGTTTGTGTCTTTTCTTTTTAAGTGAAACATATAGTTCAGTGTTTGTCTTTTTTATTTTTATTTTACTGTTAATAAATTCAATGTTAATGAAGTGATACAATAGTACAGTATAGGCCTTCGTATTATATCATGTTTTTACATTGTCAATTCCAATATATTATACATCTCAGTCCTGTTTTACGAAAGTAGCAAACTTTCAGTACATACTTCATTAAATTTTAGACACTTTTTTAAAATTTGGTTTTCGTCAAATCAAGTTCCGATTTCGCAGGGGTTCGGATTTGAGGGGACCTACTGTATTATCAACCAGTGCCATTGGTTCATTTTTCTTAATAATGTTTCTATTTCTGAAAGGACCGTTTTGAGTTCTGGTCATCATCAATATATTCTCTAGGACTCCAGCATCGTAGCAAACCACAAACAACACTTCAGATACTCTGCGTTCTTTTGTTTTAACCCTACATTATTACGTTATTAAAATAAATACCTAATTTAATTTACTACAGTACTGTTATAAAATGATAAGTAATACAAAAAAGGTATAAAAAAATCACATAGACGAATCTCAGGAGTGTAATGGAGATAGTTAGAAATAGACATTTCTCCTCTTTGATGACCCTCTATCTCCCCATCCTCAACGGAAACCGATGAAGTCAATCTTTTTCCTGCAAATGCTATGCTCTTAATATCCTGGTAGAGAAATACACGAAACCATTTCAACTACTAGATCACTTAAGGCATTCATAAAACTGAAAATGTGAAATGGTTTCTCATGTCATGACTAGCAACAGAAAACATGTATTTCATCTCATGAAACATAATTTAAACATGGGTTTAATAACTATAAACTAAACGAACAACAACATAATCCAATATTTATTGACATGCTCATCTTGACTATAATGGCATAAATCAACATTATTTACACTTACATTTAAATCAGAAGTATTTTACCTTCAAACAGTATTGTCCTAAACTTTTTCAATACATTTAATCGTTCACAAATCATTTGGAATAAAATGAAACAAAAACTATAAATTATAATTCCATTTACAATTAATATCTACAAAATAAAACTGAATTAAATACAATTAAATAACTTTATATTCATATTATAAATTCATGTAAACTTAATCTAAAAGGAATGTGGTCATATCAGGTTAGGTAAATTAATACTCATGGTGACATTTAGATTATAGTCATTGGATTAACAGACTAAAAATAATTTTTTTAAAAACATTTTATGAAGATACAATTTCAACTGAGTTAAATATTTTTAAAATGATTTATTTATTACACGTTTTTATTTATACAATTAATCACACAAACACAAAATCAATGAAGAACAATATGTACTGCTAAAATTATGAATGACTTTTATGTACATTAAAAAAAAAAAAAATGAAAATACTTAAGAAATAATTTTATTGCTTATCATTCATTGAAGGTGAATAGAACTGGAAGTAAAAAATTGAAATACCATATCAGTTTTGTCAGATATAAGAAATTTTGCAAACATCTAGAGAACCTTTGACACATATATGTATTAGTTATAAACACGCAGTTAATAAATTGGTAATATAAATATGTGAAAAATCTACAACATATAAATTTTTCTAAAAATTTCACATTATGAAAGTTTTAAAAAGAGTTTTTATTTTCTTATGAGGCAAATAATATGCTACTACCTGTCATAAAAATATATTTAAAATACTTAAGACATTAATATTTATAATGAACTGTTATTAAGCAATCAGTGACTGACTCAATACTAAGTAAAATGTACTTGTAATTATAATCAATGTAAATACTGTAAATTTAAATAAAGACTTTAAACTGGTTAAGCTAAAGTAACATTTGCAAAAAATCTGGATTTTAGGCATAAATCAAAGTGATCCAATTTAACACAAAGTAGCTTCGTCATGTTTTTGAAGTGATTTATGATCAATCACAAACACATAAAATCCACAAGTAAATTATGAATAATACTAAAAATTATAAAAATATTAATCAATACATGATCTATCTATTGTTAAAGAATAATCTATAAAGAATTGTGAATTTAAGCAGAGGAATAATTTTTAAAAAATAAACATACACAATAAATATTGTTTTTAAACAAATAAACATTTTATACATTCTAGTAAAATAACATTCTTTAGCTAATAAATAATGATAAGCCTAAAGTGTTTTGAAATAAATTTGTAAGATATGACAAACCTTTTAGGTCTGTTTGTTACAAAAGGCATATTATATATATGGTTTTAAATACAACTTAAAAGTTATGTGTGCAATTTACAATGAAGATCTTCTTGGTAACAATTAGATCAAATAATATAATTATAAATGGAATATAAATTCACATTCAGTTTAGATAACTAACAATATTAACTATCACATTCTGTAACATGATAAACAAAATGTTTAATCAACTAAATATAATCCCCCTACCTTTTAAATAATTAATTTAATATTAACACAAAATAATGGTTAGGGGGTGTAAAATACTTTGTTTTTAAGGGTAATGTATTAACAAATCTCGTATATTACAAGTATTCATCTAAATATATTACAATTTATCTAATGTGATCTTTAACTAAAATTTTTAAAAAACCTAAATAATGAAACTAATTAAAATGAAATTAAGTTCTTATTTTTTAAGAGCACATTCAGCAGAATATGAAACTGATTGATTTAGATCACTTTGTTTTTCAGGATCCTCAAAATAAAAGAGTTGGAATATCATATAATTTTTACCAGAGATTATTTAATTTATTTTGTTTTAAAACATATAGGTTAAAATAAAGTAAACAGCGCAAACCTTGAATTAGGAGATTGATTTTAGTCAGTATTTTTAATTTAAAGAGACTAGTTAAAAAAAAATATATATAATTTTACAACTTTTACAATCACCTAACGCATGTGAAAATGTTTTCTTACAGCCAGCTGCACAGAATTTTGTTTTGTAATAAAAAATTACAAGACAGATAATTTTGTAACTATCCAATGGGGGAGATTTTTTATACTGCTGTGTTGCAAAGTCAAGCAATTCCCATTAGTTACAGTTTAAAATGACATTTGCATTTTACAAAAATGATGTAGATGGTTAAACATTTTTAAAACTATGACATGTCTTAACAAAATGTTCTGTAATTATTCTAAAAATAGAAAATTTCAAAACCTCAAAAACCAAACTATTTATACAAAATAAAACTAAAAACCCTTGTGTATATATTACAATTGTCTATAGTAGCACTTACTAATATGATTGTCAAGGACAGCTGTTTTGGGAGATCTGTCCCATTGTCAAATCAGACCGTGACTCTAGGACATATCGGACAGTGAGTCAGATCTCCAGAAACTGCTTTCTTCGACAATCACATAATTAAGTGCTCCTATAGGCAAGTGTAACATATGTATAAGTGTTTTTAGTTAAAAACTAGTAGCTCACATGAAGATGGAATCAATTAATATATATACAGTAAAAGCTAGCAATTGTGTTTAAAAGTAAAGTTATATTTAGTTAAAAAAAAAATACTGTAAGGAAAATCAAAATAAAATTTAGTTGTTGCTTCTAAGTAATTGATGTCCTCTTAATTTCATCAGCAACTTTTTCTACCTCTATTCATTTTGTGGCTTTATTACATAAATAGCCATTATTTGTATTATTTGAATACGCAAATAAATTGTAATGTAATGCAAAAGATATGATACTCATTTATTAGATTAAAAACTGCTATACAGGTGATACCAATGTTGGTTTTTTTCTTATAAAACTAGAAATAGTTTATACCATAGTGAGGGTAAAATAATTTCTATTTTGAAAAATAAGAACATGTTTGTATAATTTAAGCCCCGTTTTAAATTAACGCAGATATGCAGTGTTTGATTTTCATCTGGAATATAGTTGACAATTATTTAAAATATTCACACTCTTCTTCTTGAAAAGTATTTCAGTATAAAGGAGCATCACTTATATGAAGAATCAAAATTGTAGCCTATGAATATTTCTTTAGTTTCAATTTACTTGAAAGCAAATTTTGCTTTCTGTGCGATGAAGTACTCACTGAAAACATCTACACATGTTTGTTAAGATCATACACAAACCACATAAGAAAAGAACACGGTGGATATCAAAATAAATGAGGCTAGATTCCAACTGTATGAAATAGTTTTCAGTAAATTATTTTTAAAATTTCATGTAAGTTTATTTGAAAACTCATATTTTAACAAGTTATTTTCAGTCACAGAAATGTAGAAAGAAATGAACTCAATTGAAATTAATATACAATCAAAGAGGTTCCGGTTTTCAAAGAAATGTAGCTCTATGAAAAAAGAAACGTAAGAAAAAAAGCATTTTCCTAAGCAATAATTTTTGATAAAATTATGACAAATTATTTTTAATGTCTTACAAAACTGCCTTAAAACTGTTCATATATAGGTTTAGGACATTTTTGACTTTATTTAAACAGTAAAATTTATCAACAAGTTTGACAGTAAACAAGCTGGGTATATTTTGCTAGAAAAATGAGCTTTTTCTAAGACAACAGTAAGAATAAAATGTAGAGAATTTATTCTGTTTTTTATTTAAGGTTTTGACTTTAAACCAGGTGGTCTATTTTTACAAGCCTAATTAATTTTACTGATGGTCAACTGTACATACGTTACCATAGACTATATACTTCTAGGCGAAAAGAACTAATTAAATAAAGAATAAACATTGATAGAATAAAATCTATCACCTTTGTGATACTCAAAAACCTTTCCAATTTGAAAAAAATAAATCCAAACTGCTGAATGTCTCTATTCATCATCCATTTGCTATGTCCCATCAATTCTGTAAGCGTGAATATTGTGTACAAATAATGAAAGTGATTATAGTCAATACATTAAATTTTAACACTTTACAACTACTTGGAACAACACACAAAAAGAATCTTACACATATACACAAATATTAGTTAAGTGCTTAAGTAATATAAGGTCTTTCCAAAGCTGGGGTCAGTTATTATATGATTGTACCTTTACATATATTTTATTATTAAATGTCAAAGTTAAATACAATTATCACATGAAATAATCATAATAAAATAACCTATCATTGTTATTAAATATACACATAGTTAATAAGAGCTTAGCTAGCGAGAACAATTTACCAAAGGTAATTACTAAATGAGTGTAATTGAAATCTCACTAAACGCATTTTTTTTTTACAGGCTAGTTTTGGCGATGATGTCGGCTTCATCAGTGATACTAGTGTTTAGTTATCTTCCTGAATAAACAAATGTCTAGTGAGATTTCGAGTACACAGTCTTTTAGTATTTAATTTTGACAAATCAGTAAAATTGCTTTTAGAATATTTCTGTATGTAATTGCAAAATAAATTACAAGAGAAAATTCAGACAAGCCTAAAACAGAAAACAGTTTCTTTAGTTTAACTCAGAAATTTCTACTTATACTGACTTTTGAATTTATATAAAAATTAAAAGACTAATTTTAAAAAAAGTGATACATTCCATAGTAATGAATATACTATAATATTTTGGAATTTTATCAACATATTTTTAATAACTCAAAAAACATAAATAATTTAACAAAAAAGTAGAGAACTTTTTAGTTTTAAATCCTTAGTTTATTTAAACTTTTGAGGTGAACCAAAGTTAGAATTAATTAAAAACTGTTTTGTAGTAAGGAATGTATCAGTTATTTATGATATACCATGCTACAATGCCAGTATAGTTTTTATTAAATATTTCCTTATATTAAGTTGAACCTGTATAATTCACAGATGTAATACATTTTGGAACAAAATATATTTTTTCTTCAGAAATAAAAAAAGCATTATTTCTTAATTCCTATTTCCTTTATGTATCCATACGGTTTTAAAATTTATAACACTGATATTTATCTACTTATGTTTCTGATAGAGTTAAGTTTTATGCTTAACTTCATGAAAGTTAAATTAAGTTATGTGTACAGGGTTTATTTTCATGTAAGTATATTTATACACTGACAATTCTCTATAACAGAATATGAATGGAGAACTTCTAACTCCTATATGTTATTACGATTGTAAATTTGTTGTTTTTATAAATAGGGCCTATATATATTATATAGTAATAAATTCCCTTCCTACTCTTTTTTAGATCAAAAGTAATCAACTCTGACAAGTAGGTGTTAAATTAAAATTATTTGTCAATTAACTGAAAATATATGCTTATTGTTTTCATCAGTGAATGCAATGCACATTCTGATTACTTTCAACAATCATGTGAACAAATATTAGACTAAAGATATGCAAGTTTTAAACTTCATTTGAGTCTTAAACCTTAAAAGTATAAATTCACCCATAAAAACAGTGATAATTTTTTTTCAATTATTATTATTAAAGTTTAAAACTATATATAGAATAACTTTATTAAAACAATTAAAGCGAATTAAAAAAAAACCATACAGACATAAGGCTTTTAACTACAATAAACAATCATTATAATTGTCTAGAAAAGACTGCATGCTCAGGTGTGTAGTATGAATCTGTGGTATTTTGATGTTGTTCTGAGTGTATTTTTTAATTACGCGTTTAAATATAGTGTTTGATTGTGTGTGTGTTTTATTGTTTAGTATATTTTGTGGTGTGTTTTTTTGTGCTGTTACTATAATTTGAAAATTTCTGTTAGGAAGTTTAAAGGTCTTATTGATGAAGTCTAGAATTTCTAGGTTTATATCGATGTTGGTGTATTTGTGTTGTGTGTCTTGCATATGTATGGCAAAATTTGATTTAGGTTGTTTGTTTTTCATGTCTTTTATGAGTTCCTTGTATTTTGTGAAGTTTCTTCCAGTTTGACTTATGTAAAAGGTTTGGGAATCATTACACGCAATTTTGTATACACCATTCTGTTGGATGTTTTGGGACATTCAACTTCTGAAAGCTCAAATATACTATAGCTTACTTTGGTTTACAATGTTTTTTAAAAGTGTTTTTGGTACTGAATTTTACAAATTATTTGTATGATTGTTGTTCTTATGATCTACTTTATTTTTATCAATAATTATTATATCCTAATAGATTATAAAACATAATTTTCTATGTGTGTTATATGTAGTTATTAAGCAGCATTTGTAAACATGGGTCTGGGTGTCTAGCTTAATGTTGTAGTTGATTTACACACTCGAAAAACCTTAGTTAATTTAAAATACATTCAAAATGCCATGCATTTGTATTCCCCTTCAAATGACTGATATCATAGTGACAGCAAATAGACATAGTGTAGAAATAAAAATGTTGAAAAAATACATATATGAGGTATGTATTTTTTGAATTATTTTAGAAGAATAAACCTTTTATATTTCTTAAAATCATAAATTACTTTGCAAAAACAAAAGTTGCTTTGAAACAATAAGTCTTTGTTTTTAACTTGACCCCAGCTAAGCCATATGACAATACAAATACACTTCAACTGTGGAAAGAATCAACGAGTGCAGTTACTACAAACATGCAAATACAAAGCTAAGTTAACAATGTATTGTCCTTGGAAATACCTCTCTTGTATAAATACAAATAACACTAAGAATGATCTAAGAGAGGAAATATAACAACAAGCTTACATTAAATACTGTACAGGAATAGAATAAGGCGAAGTCGCAAGCAAAGAGGCAACAATCAACGAGCCTCTCTGTCTATTAGGTTATATAGTATTTCTTGACATTTGTTTAAATATTTAAAGTTCGGAACATAGGCATTCTAAATGTTAAAATATTAAGGTAAAAATAATAACTAAACGTAATAAAAAATAAAACACCAAGTTTAAATTTTAACAAGGCTTTTACAGAGGAAATTGGACTTTGAGTGGACCTATATATGTAAGTTTTGAATGTTTGTGGAAACTAAGGTCAAATCATCTTATCACTGTTGTCTTTCTTCTTGTTATCACTTCTTTGTTTTATACTATAAAATCACAGGAATATTTTGAAACCTGAACATTAATTTCACAGTTTTTACATGTAAATTTAATTTGACTGATTTTATAGAAAAGGAATTTAAAAATTACGTGTTAAAAATAATTGGAAGAACAATAATTGATAAACTTATAAATTTTGATTCCAAAATATAATTAAAGAGAATTGTAAATTATTTACTCCTATTACAATGTATTAAAACTGATACAAGGTGTTAAAAATACTCTAAGATTAGGCGTGGATAAAGTGCTCATTATTTTAATGGAATAGGTATCCTTGTTTTATTTCAATCAGAGAACACACATATAAAGAAACAAATCAAATAAAAAAGCCACTATTTGTTACATTAGTTGTATTACTCCTTGAATTTCAGTTTTTTACTGTACAACAATATAATTTAACATTGACATTTGTTTTCTGATGATAAGCAAATAGTTACAATAAAATACTCTTGCATTAAAAAAATAGTAAATAACTTTAATTTTTTTGGAAGACTCAAAAGTTAATTTTAAATAATGTTTTAAATTCATAATATTTCATGCTCAAAATGTTAGTATTTCTAGTTTTATATTTGTAAAAGGTAAAAATCCAGTACAAAATTATAACTTTGCAAAACCATATAATTACACTTACTCAACAAGATTTTAAAGTATAAAGAATTTCATTGAAAAGAATTTTAAAATGCTACAGAAAATGGTAAGAAGTTATTTAGAATGCATTTGTTCTGAACACTATGATACAAGAGATTTAGGATAAAAACACTTTACAATCCATATAAAAAAAAATGTAAATATTAACAGATAACACTAGATGATTGAAAAAAACACAAGGCACATATATTTACCAATAAAAAACGTTTATAAATTTCTATTAAATACCTTTACATCAAAAGATTTTTGTTCTGGAAGTTTATTAAGTGTGCAAGTTTCACTGCTTTGTTTCTTACCTTTTTAGTTTTAAATGATTCTTCAAATATAAAACCTTGTTAAAATATTGTTTTTGATTTACAAATGTTTATAAAAATGTATATTTGTATATTAATACAGATAAATATATTTCTGCCTGTAAAAATTCAAATGGAGAGCTGTGCTTAATCACAAATATATTTTACCACAAATCACTGAGATGGACATGGTTGATCTCAGTGATAGATGTCCCATACATTAACCTCAAAAGTTTTGTTTTAAGATATAAAAAATAATTACTTTATCTTAATGAATTATCAATAATTTAGAAAACACCATAAAAACTAACTAAAACTATAGTAATGTACAATTTTTATTATTAAAATTTTTTTGTAAAACAAATTATCTTGGCTACTTAAAACTAAACAATGTGCAGGAAATGTTTACAAATTTTTTTAGATGTTTAATATTTACAAATAAACTACCAGTATATAGCCCGTGTTTTTATGTACCGAAGAAAATGTCATATTCAAATTGGTATTTTAGTTGCCTATTTTAAGCATCTGTGCTGGCTTGTCTACTCTAAGAAACATATATAATGGATTAGGTCACAAATCAGAATGGATTAGTTACAAGTCTGCAACAGGTTCTATTAAATGTTCCACAGTGTGTATTAGAACAAATAAAATTGCCTGAAGAATTGTGCCTAGATAAAAATTTAATTTTATTAAGCAAGGATAGCTAAATACCTAAATATGTAAAATTCTTGTTAAGTACTACAAATTTATAATATGGAAAAATGCACACCTAGACTAAACATTCCAAAACATGAAGTTGAGCCAACAGAATAACAATATTCCAGGTTTAAAACAACTAAAGGAATTTATAAAGTTCTACATATATTATAATTAATTTATGCAATGATCTTCATCGTTTCAACCCATTATGAAAACTAAAATCTTTCAACAGTGTATGCTTCTTGTAACAATATATGATATTTATAAATTTAAATATTTTAAAAATAATCAAAAACTCACTGTTTTTAAGCAAAATTTGCACGTCTTAAATTAGAAAATATAAACACTTGAAACATTTTGAGTTAATTTAAAAAAAAAGTAATTTATAGTAAATAAATTCCCCACTTTTATCTCAATAAACATTTTTAGGAAGCTAATAACAAATTATTAGAATGAATAAGAAAAATTTACTAAGAAAACAGATTATAAAAGAAAACATCATAATGAAACAAATATTTGATGGAAAGAATAAAAACATAACAGGCCTACTATCATTTCAGCCAAGCACGATTGATTTCAGTTGAAATAAAGAAAAAAATAGTATTTTTTAAAATAATGTGTAGTTTTAAAATAATTTGGAAATTTTTAACTTAAACTTTTGATTAGAGTAAAGAAATTAGAGATAATTACTACAATGAATAAAATTTAAAACATACAACTCGGTGATATTCTAATGGAAAAGTTAATTTTTAAGATTAATGAATTTGTAATTTACAAAAATCAAATGTTACATATACTCAGTGTGCAACACACAAAATTCAATATTTGTTGTTTTTAAGATAAAAAAATTGTAAATTGCAAATTACCGTCTAAATTAATTAGATTGTATAAATTAGTAGTTTTTAATAAACATGAAACATTAAAACATATACAAATTAAGATAAAAATGTATTTTATCTCCTTCATCTTCCATTTCGCACAATGGTCAATCATGCTTGTCTAAATAATGGATATTATGCTATAAAATGATGAGACAGGTTGTAGGAATTCCATAAGTTGAGCAAATGATTAAAATGTAAAGCTTAAATAAAAGAACATTTCAGAAATCACAAACCCTTAAATAAATACTTTGAATTCTGATATTTAAACACAATCTCTTCCTTTATCACTGCAAGTACCTTAAAGTTATGACTCAAACGATAGATATATTAAATATGGAACAAACATTTCATTTTCTCTCTTCCTCAACAATGAATGCCTATTAACAATCAATTACAATTACCTATTGAAACGTAATAATGTATACAATTGCTATCGATGCACATTTAATTTTTTTTTCGTTACCGATGATTTGTTGATACGAGTTTTTTTAAAAGTATTTCTAGTTGCTAAGCGGAGTGTAGATGAAGTAGCTTTTACTTAAATCTGAAATTTAAAGTTAATAATAATAATAACAACTGTAATAATCATGTGCAATAAAAAAAAGACAGATCAACAAAATAACTATATTTTCAATATTAAACCATTGGCTTCCAAGTGATGAAAAACAGGCATGAATAAATTACGTTATTAAAGCATAAAGTTTTAAGCCAACGTTATTAAATGAGAGTTCAGGTTGATAAAGTAATGCAAAGTACCTAATGCAATTTGTTGGTAACAAAGTACTGCACATCAGTTAAAATATGATAAATAATAATATATTTCTATGAACATTTCAATAAATTTTTTTTACTTGTGGGAGTAAAAAACTCTCATACCAAATATATTGTAAGAGGATAAGATGCTTAAAGGGACTTGAGACAGTTTAATTTTAGTTGTAAACAGTCAAAGCATATAAAATGTCTACCATAGTTTGTACTTTAAAAACCACAGTTTAAATTGCTTAAACAAATAATAAAATAAAACAATTACACAACTAATTTGAGTTTTCAGGGTTGACAGGTAGACAGGCATTTTTATATTTGTACACAATGTTAATTCATAAACTTTTAAAAGTGACTACAAAGTATACTGCTGGCATTTTACAAAGATAATATTTTACTACCAATTAAATTTACAAAAAATAAAGGTTAATGAGATTATATATATATATATATATATATATATATATATATATATATAAATATATATATATATAATGTATAAGGAAGACCAGATAGAGAACTAATAGGAACATGGTCTATACAAAGGTTAAGAATGAGATTTGAAGCCAAAGTTTGAAGAAGTGTGGAATAGAGGTTTTAAACAAAACATATAGAGAACCAGGTGGTTAGAAGGAAAACAATAGGAGCAAGAGAAGACTGTGATGAAGAACTTATAACAAAAAACGTTATATAGCGGAAATTAATAAAAAAATATTTGAAAAATATAAATAATGTTAGTTTTTTTTTAATCTAGAGGCAAGAATAAAATCAAGACTACAGAGTTACAAAGGAAATAAACCTATTTTTTTTTGTAAAGAACTATAATATAAATTAAATTATAAAATCTATAAATAAAATCTAAAATTATAAAAATTGAATTACTACCTTTTGTATTTCAAAAGAGGAATGTTCCTTTTACTAATGTCTCCCAAACTCTACTGACTTCCTTCAGACGATAAATTGTCATCTGGAAATTGAGAAACTAATCAAGGAAAGTTGGGATGTAAAATTACAATGTGCTCCTAGCTATCTAGGCATTCTACGGAACAAACTGCCTGGGGAACTGGCAAATAGGTATGGAGAAATTGACCAACCAACTGCCCCATCATCCCTAAACTCTGCAAGGGACATCATTGACGGTCTTATCAATGCCTATAATCGTACTAAAATGGCAGATCTGGCCAAAAATAAGAAATTGGCACTACTAGCCTCTAAGGGGCTGTTTTCCAGAACTCTATCATGTATGGAATCGGTCGTCAGATTTTACCTACTGACTGGCAATGACTACCTCCAGAACTACCTCCATTAAATTGATGTAGTAGAAAGGACAGTGAATACCTAAAATTTTATTCAGGTCTCTCTGACTCCATGTTGGCTGCTACTGGGAGGTGCAGCATCGAATGGCTGAAATGCCAAAAACAAGTTTTGCATAAACTAAACTAAATAAAGCTTGCCAAGTCTTTGTTTAGAATTGAGAACAATGGTTTTTTTTGCTCTAATTGACCAATATTTAGTTAACTGGCCACTATCCAATGTTAAGTTTAAAAGTTTGGGCATAGAACTTGTCTTCAAGAACAGTACTAAACTTTCAGAGTTGAAGATTGATCTTGCCTTTTAAAGTTTTGTGCTTCTTACACTTTGTGTTTTGCTTGACCTTTCATAGTGTATAAGTGTATTGGCTAGACAGAGGAAGATTACAATGATTAAGTCCTAAAAAAAATTTTATTATGGATGTTTTGGAAGTTAAACGTACCTAAGTAAAAGAATAGAATAATCCTGAGGAATATGTTCCCTCACAGGCAATGTAAATAAAAAGAACTCTTTAAGCCTAATATATATTACAAGACAATCACGCAGAGGCAGGATAAAAGAAACAGGAACGCTTAAAGTTAGAGACATAGGGAATGTTCAACACAGTTGTCAGTTTAACATACTCAGAAGGAGTGTTGAAGTAGTTCCTCCCTATTTATAGTCTTCAAACTGTAGTGAAAAATGTCAGGAAAAGACAATGAGTGGGGAAATTATGAGTGGTAAATGGCCAAAGTAGAGCCCGTTGACATACTAAAATTAGTGATTTTTAAACCTTGGAAAAAACATACCTAGTAGAGCGTGTGCACGGCCAGCTCCCTCTCTGGTAGCTGTCTCACTTTCATTGACCCATCAGCACCACATGAGAATAATCTTGCAGCTGCATCTACATGAAGCTGAGTCACACCTTGCCCAATGTGCTTGAAGAAACTTGACCGAGCATGTTCCCCAGGAAACGAATAAAGTAAGTGATGAATTGTTAAGCCCCAAACCTGAAATAAAAAATAAATTTAATATAAAATTTTAATGGTTTAACCCATTGTTTCCAACAGGCGAAACTTTCTTGCCCTATAAAATGTTGTTAATATTTTTAAAGACCAGGGTCCTCGACACTGATGTTTGTCATTCTTTCTGGAACTACATGTTTTTTTTTTTTTGGTAAATGTTTAGACGGCTTAACCTTTGTTTTTCGTTTCCATGATTCAGAGAAAGAGATGGGACACATTTCTCATGACTAAGCAATTGTTTTTGTCTCTCAAGACTGTCACCATAATTAAAGATATCTATTTCCCTCCTAATGCATTTTTGGAATGACAGGAAATATAAAGTAAGGTTTTTATTGTCTCGCTAAAGCTGATAACTAACTTGTAAGCTAAACATTTAGATCAACCTTTGATCTTTTACTCTGGTCTTTTACACTTTACTGATCAGTTTTGGGTTAAACTGAAGTGAATGGGTATGTGCAGTGACACTAGATCCAGGCCCTAGATCTGCATCGTTGCCTTTACGTGTTGTTAATTTGTGAATATTTTTTTGAAATTATTTTAGTTATAATTTTTTAAAACAAATATCAAGTGAATAATTAACTGCGTAAATGTTAGTTAGGGGAATCAACTAGACTTTAAACCATAAGTAACATTTTATTAATTTTTTTTACATATTTTAATTCATAATTATTCTTTTATAATAATAATGTTTACAAATAATTAAGAAATAATAAATTAGTGTAACAAAATTCATTTGCAGTGACCATTGAATTTGGAATTAATTAAATTGTGCTGGGTCAAGCAGAACACTAATCATTTAATCCCCAATGATTTAAATGTCGATGGTAATTAATACCAAATAAGGTTTTGAAACAAAATCACATTTTTTGTAAAGTTTTGGAGTATAACTCCACCATTGAGTCAAACAAAGTGGGAAAAGATTGACCAAAATTCATTTTTAAAACATTATATGATATTTTATGAACCGAAAGACCTATTTTTATGAATTCTGAGTACAAGACTAACTTGTAAATAGTAACTTTAATTTTAAGGCACAATTACGCTTAGAAAATACATTTAAATTTGCAAATCACAATAAGGTATATGGGATTGTCTTGCTTGAATCTTTGTCTTGCACTATTTGTCAACTTGTGGTTACAATTTATGAAACTGGACTTCTTTACTATCTCAATACCATTAAAAACAGTTAACCTTGTAGGGCAACCTCTAGATGCTTTGGCTTGGTGTGACTCAAGATGGGCAGTCATCCATGTTGAACAGTTTTGCTAACTGTATCTTGCCTTGGAGGTATGCCTTGTTACCTCTCTTTAACTGTCAATTTTTTTGACCTTTATTCATTGTCTGTGATATTAAAGCTCAAACAGAATAACGTTCAAGAGGATGGAATCAGAGGTAAAGAAGAAAATTGTACAAAGTTTCAGCAAATATCTAAATATTCCATAGATAGAGGATATAGTTATAATTAAAAACATAAACGCATTTTAATTTAAAAAAAAAACCAACAAAACAATTCACCTTAATGTCTCCATCTGCAGCGCCAGTAACAAAAAACTCTTCCGCTGGATCTATTGCTAGACATTTCACTGGTGAGTCATGAGCAATGAAACGATGCCTCAATTGTCTCTGTCTCACATCTAGGATACAAACATCACCTTTTTTTCCTGCAGAGATGAGTAGCTGATGTTGAGGTGCGAATACAATACTGGAAGCTCCCTGGTCATGGCACGTAAAAGCTGTTTATGAACAAAATAACAACTATTATATTTAGTTTTGCTATTAATTTGTCTACAAAAATCCATAAAAAAAATAATAAGTAGTGAAAAATATAAAAAATATTTTTTGCAAATATATTAATGATCAGAACACTCTTTTAAAAAAAAAGTAAAAATCTATAAAGTAGTATTTTATGAAATCAGCATTCTTATAAGTAACGTACCAAGAACTTATATATATTTTAGATATGAGTACTTTTATAATTAAACATAGTTTTACATCCATCATACAATTGAAATGAAACCAATTAATGTCAATATTATAAAAATGTTTTGCTTAATCCATTACAGATCTCTAATTAGATGCATGCCACAACAATCATGAATTGAATTAATTCCTTGAGTCTATTGAATCGTATTTCACTATAAAAATATTCTCACTTATAAAGAAATTAATATTAAATATTTCATTATATTATTTATATATACAAATGTTATGCTGGTTTGTATATACTTTAAAAACTCAAAAGATTGAGCTAAAATGTACAACCCTCTTCAAAAATTATTTTTATCTATTTTTTGGATAACATAGAGTGAAAAAGACTGAGAGAAAACAGCCAGCTGTGTACCAGGAATCACGGCATCTCCTGGAGAGGGTAACACTCGCTATGCTAACTAATGACATCACTGTCACCTGTGAAACTTTACTTATTCCCAACTACATTGTTTATTAATTAAAACAAATGTATCCACTTGCATCCCATTCAGATTATTATTCAAATATAAATATATATACATTGTAACATTTATAGAATGGGCTATATAATGTTGTTTAAGAATTGGAAGAATAGATTAGAAATAACTCACACAAAATATGAATTCGGAGAAATTAATTAAGAAATTGGTTAGATTAAATTAAAACTAATTTTAGGTGAAAGCCTAGAAAAGGTTGTAACATATAAACAAGATTTTGAACAGTAAAATGCATTAGGAAATTTATTGGATCAAATAACCTAACAAATAAAATTAGAACAAGATAATCTAATAATAATTATATTTAAAAAAAATTGTAAACTTTGTTAACATAGGGCATAAGTAATTACTTGAGAGAGAAGGTGAAACACGATTGTAAACAATGAAGTGAGAGGTTATGTTTGTATAAATCCAGGCCAAACGCACACATTTCAGAATTATTACAAAAGTAAAAAGCAAGACAGTGCATACACAAATAATAGTAATTAAATAAACATTGGAAGGTTTGTTGAGGATAGAAAAGGTGAAGCAGTATGTTAACCAAATTAAAACGGGTGAAAACAATTTCGTTGGTGCATCAGTTTTAAATCCAAAGAAATAGGTCAGTGTTACAGTCGACTCTAGTGGGAAAAAATCAAACTTAATTACATGCAAGAAAAGGTTGGGAGAAGGAATCGCTGCCATGTTTTAAACATTTTAAAAGTAAAAACGACACGTTAGTCTAGCGTGGGCAGCCGAACGAAGCGAAGACATTCTTAGAAGCCAAAATCTCCCGTTTGAAGAATCTTGTCAAAATTATACGAATTTGTGAAGAAACTTGGCCAAATTAAAATGAGGATAAGTGAATTTAAAATCTATAATACAGTATTAATATAATTGAAGTAACTAAAAGGAATTTAATTGTGTGAGATATAAAATTTAAAGAGAACTGAATCCTAAATGAACAACCAGCCGAACTCCGAAAATTGATAAGTACATAGCGCTATAAAACTAACCTTTAGTGAACTTTTAAAATTATAAGGAAATTTAAAATTGTACATTATTAGAATATCTTGAAATCAAATAATAGTTTAGTAGTAAGAAACCTAATCCAGTTCAAACAGTTTAGGGACCATTTTGCTTATTCCAAATTTAAGATTTTACATCAGGAAGCTAATTATTAAAACTATTTTCTAAATTTAATCTTGTTTATCAAAATTTATTTAATTAACCAAAGAGTTAAAAGATATAGCCCATGCATAAAACCCCGAGATATTAAGAGATCTTAGAAAATAGCCTAGGGTATAAATCTTGTAACTAAAATTAAAATAATAATTGAGTTTAGCCTATTGTGTTAAAACTTGTTAAGTTTTATTTTTTTGTTCTGTTTATTGTCTGAATTAAAAAATTGTTATGATAAAGACTTTAAATTATTAATGAGTTTTTGTTTTTAAATAGAAATTATATATCTTCATTCAATAATAATCAATTTGTAAATAAAAATAAATTATAACATATAAATATTTATCTTAATTGAGGAACTTTTGTGCGATCATGTTACGATTTTGCTGCTTCATTCGATGTAGATCTGCGGCCTGAACAGAGTTATAACGGAGGGGCTCTCTACTTATACGTTCAATTAAGCATTCCCAAATCAATTCTGCAGAAGACGTACTATTCAAAAACATTATACACGAGACTCAAGAGGAAACGTGTATGACGTCAACAAGTACCAACATCACGGACCGAACATCCACACCAGAAAAATTGAGAAAAAGCAATCAGTGATTCGACAATGGTCAAATGACCGAAAGGTGCCTCATCACACAAGGTAAAATCATTGCACTTAATGGTGGACAAAATTACTTACAATAGTAATATATTACCTTCATAAAGTCAGTGCAAAGGAAAAACAATGGACAACGTAAAATATCGATATATATATATATATATATATATATATATATATATATATATATATATATACGAGGCATATTTTAAACTAAGGGCCGTTTGTTTATATTCCCTCATAGTTCGCGTGCATGCCGCAACAAGCGCTTGCGTCGCATCCCGGCATGCCTTGGCAACAACTACGCTCAGTTACAGCTGTGTAGCTAACCTGTGTGTTGTATTCTGTGCTCGCAAAATGTTCAAGGTTATCGAATCGCCCGCCTCTTGCAAAGTTCGTTCGGTGATACGGTTTTTGTCGGCAAGAAACATGTCTGCTGCAGAAATTCACAGACAGATTTCTGAAGTTTACGCTGCTAATGCCATGTGTGAAGGAAAAGTGCGTAAGTGGGTTCGAGACTTCAAAGATGGCTATGACAATCTCCATGACAAAACGCGAATCTGGTCGTCCATCTCTAATGTCAGACGATTTGCTGACTTCAGTTGAAGCGAAAATTCGTGACAACAGACGCTTCACGATCACTACTCTCTTACACGAATTTCCCGAAGTTTCAAGGTCTATGATTTACAAAATTGTTCATGAAAAATTTAACTTTAAGAAACTGTGCTCGTGTTGGGTCCCTAAACTCCTGACGGAGGAGCAAAAGCACAAAAGACTCAAGAGTTCCTTGAATTTTCTGTCACGTTATGACAAAAATGGTGATGACATGGTGAGTCGGATTGTAATTAGAGACAAAACGTGGGTTTCGCATTTCACTCCCGAATCGAAACAACAAAGCATGGAATGGAGACACACGCAATCTCCCGTAAAGATCAAAGCCAAACAGACTTTGTCACAGCGCAAGATCATGGTGTCCGTGTTTTTGGATAGGCATGGTGTTTTGCTGGTCGACTTTATGAAACGAGGAACGACAATAAATGCAGAAGAATACTGCCAAACCCTGAGGAAGCTGCGCAGAGCAATTCAAAACAAGAGACATGGCATGCTCACAAAAGGAATTTTGTTTCTGCACGATAATGCAAGGCCTCTCACTGCCACTCATTCTTGAGCTGCATTGGACTCTTTTGGCTAGGAAGTTTTGGACCACCCATCCTACAGCCCTTACCTTGAGCCGAGCGACTTTCATCTCTTCCGTCATCTGAAACATCACTTGGGCGGCAGCCGTTATGACGATGACGACAAATTGAAAACAGTCGTGAATTCTTGGTTGTCACAGCAGGCGGCAAGTTTTTATGAAGAAGGTTTCCAAAATTTAGTTGTGCGATATGATAAGTGTTTACAAAAGTGTTGCCCCTATCTGTTGGCTCCAGCATCCTCTCCTCACACCTTACCTACCCATACTAATTTGTACACCTATAGTACTACGTTATTGAATTTAGTGGAGAAGAGTAGGACTGTTCTTTTAAGTATTGACAGCAACACCCTTGCAGAAATTCCCGGTAGCGTTCTCACAGTGATTATACTTTTTAAAAATTATTCCTGGAAGGTGACAGGTAGCAATACAAACACCTTATTTTTTCAAGACTTTTTTTAAAGTGTAATTGCACCCTAAAATTAAATTTCTTATATACTAGTTACTTAAAATTGCTTAAGGAAGGCCTCTGTAATGATTTAAATATTGTTTTATCAGTCCTCAGTCTCATTTGATCCAATTATTGAAAGGAACAAATGTGGTGATACTGAAAAGGATTTTAATAAAATTAATTTTTTACATGCTTTATAAATTTGCTAATGCACCCCAGGGCATATCTCTTGACCTAGTGGTTGTGTTATCTATGAACCACTGTAAAGTTATGAATAAACATACAATCTAGAGTATACTGACACAGTTCTTTACCTACACTTCTCTTTACCCTTTATATTTTTGGTAGTTTTGAGATGAATATGTCAATTTGATCAATACTCCGATGGAAGAACAAGGAAATGATTGTGAATAATATGTAGGTCTAGGATTAGGACATAAAACTTACTGGTCTGGAATGAAGGGCTTATCTGTGGTATTACATTCATATCTGAAGTAGGTCTGCAAGAATAAGCCTATCAATTACTCAGTATTCTTTTATCTTGCAGATAATTATTTTAAAAAACCAAAAGATAAGTGTCTGAACTAGAGTAGAAAAGTTATTGCATAAGTTAGATACCTGCAATGACAGATTTCTTCTGAGGCAAGAGAGTGTCCCACATTACAACATTCTTACTTTCTGAACTATGTCCAGCTGAAGCTACCAAACTGCAGGAGCCCAAGAACACAAAATCGCTCGTGATCTTATTGCAGATAGTTATTTTAAAAAACCAAAAGATAAGTGTCTGAACTAGAGTAGAAAAGTTATTGCATAAGTTAGATACCTGCAATGACAGATTTCTTCTGAGGCAAGAGAGTGTCCCACATTACAACATTCTTACTTTCTGAACTATGTCCAGTTGAAGCTACCAAACTGCAGGAGCCCAAGAACACAAAATCACTCGTGATCTTATTGCAGATAGTTATTTTAAAAAACCAAAAGATAAGTGTCTGAACTAGAGTAGAAAAGTTATTGCATAAGTTAGATACCTGCAATGACAGATTTCTTCTGAGGCAAGAGAGTGTCCCACATTACAACATTCTTACTTTCTGAACTATGTCCAGCTGAAGCTACCAAACTGCAGGAGCCCAAGAACACAAAATCGCTCGTGATCTTATTGTGACACTGATAGGTCTGAAACAATTCATTTACACAAAACATTTAAAAATAAAGTTCGGATAGTCATATACTATTGCTTAAGTGATTAATTTAAAAATAATTGCACGATTATCAGATTTTCAAAATGGTAAAAATAACTCATTAGAATTTTAGATCAACAATTTTATTATTGCATTTATAAACGTGTATTGTTTCATTAGCTATCAATTATTTTGTAAACAGTTATCAATATAATAGTATCTATAATGTAATTACCTGCTTTAAAATATTTTAAAATCTCACAATAATAGGTTTTAGCCTTTGTAAACAAACCTACCATAAACGTTATAATAAATACAAACACAATCATGCTTTAAACAAAGTTTTCAGCTTTTAAATTTATTTGGTTTATGTGAGTGATACTAATTTCATAATGAGTTGAATTTATATTCTTGTAGTTGATTTTTTAACATAAACGATGGAAGTTATCCAATATATAAGGGTTTGGAACTTATGTCAATGTCGAAGTCATACGACACAGGTTAAATAAAAAGTAACATTACAATTTTTGAAACATTGTAGAATTCCTTGTTTAAATATTATTTTCTAACAAGGGACATGTGGTAGCATCGGAATTGGGTTTTTTATTCTCTAATTACTTCTTTTTAGAGTATTCAAGTATCAATACATTCTACACAATTAATTATAACTATTATACAGAAAAGTTTTAAAGATGTTTTTCTAAACAAGTTACTATTCTAAACAAATCGAAATCCTTAATTTTACTATTAAGTGTTTTATAGAGTTCCTACAATGAAGGAGACTTTTCAGTGAAGAAGAAATTAAATTGATTTAAAGTTTTGTAGCTTGTCAAACACAGCTACAAAAACACATTGTAAAAAGCCCAGTGTTTTTCAGTTGTCAAAAAGAAGAGGCCTTTTTTAAAAAAGTGGTCTCCTTCAAAAATGTTTTTATATTCTAGCTAAAAAAGGTGTGTTTAGAGCAATTTGATGTAGACATTTCGTCTCAAAAGAACCCAATCATTTGCCATTTATTTGTGTAATTTTTTTCAATTGTCAGAATTGAAACGGCAGTGGGCTTCACACAATGTTTCGCATTCTTTTGGTCGCAATATTGATATCTCGTTCATATGTTTTGCGGTTAATCAATACTTTAAAGTATTGTATAGGTAATCAGACATATATTGTGGCACATATATCTCTACATTATTACATTATTTTTATTCAACCGAAACGTTTTACTTATTTTTTAACACGAGTAATTCCTTCCTCAGCACGAGACCTGGAGGTCCTCCCATTCCCCCGCCTCCACCCAAGGACGGCTCTGTATTCAGTATGTTGTCACTTTTACCTTTTCAATTAAATCTAGGTGCCGGGGAATTAAACCGACTTTCTACAACTTTATCACAAAAACGTTTCTTCTTAAATTTAACAAATTCATAACAAAATATAACTAATAGATAAAAATGAGGAAAATATAAGAGAGAGAAACATTAACAATATATAGCTAGTTTTCTAAACATTTTTGTCACATTAGCACTAAAGCATTACTTACAAAAAAAGGTCTAGCAGCTGCTGAACCCATTACCAACTGAAACAAACTCAAATTGCCATCTCCATCAGCAACTCCAAACTTGTTTCCATGTTGGCTAAATCTAACTCTAGTGACTTTCGCAAATGTACCACTAGGTCGTGCCATTGTAACTGCCTGATTATGTCCCCATTCCCACATCTGGACTGAACCGTCTTGAGATCCGGTTAAATCTGAAACATAAAATAAATTCTATCATATATGAACAAATTATTTTAATACCGGTATATTATATATAAAGTAGAATTCATAATTTGTTAAAAAAATAGCATTAAACAAGTTATATAATTTTTTTTTAAAGTCAATTCCTACTGAGTTTAAGAAATATTTTAAAATCTAAGCACCTTTAATTTTATAATTATATATATATCTAAAAATCTAAATCTAAATCTAAATCTATATATATATATATATATATATATATATATATATATATATATATATATAGGTTAGTTTTGGTTGGTAAAGATTATTTAGATTTTTTGGACTAGGAGACTGACAGACTTACCTTGGTAAGAGTCCACTCTGTAGTCTTGAAATAGAAACACATAAAAGCACTTAACCAATGATATATTTCAACCACACATTGGTCTTTGTCAATCAAAGAGAAAACACAAAAAGAAATATGAGAGAATGAAATAAAATAAATATAAGTTGTAATCACAGATTGTGTAGAAATCAGATGTCACAGATTAAAGATATATGTATTGTTTCCATGAGCATATGAGTGATTATAATTTATATAAGTCTGTCAGGGGAAAAGAGATTGGAGACATCTAAAGAGGCTATTAGGAAAAAAAAGTGAATGGATTTATCTGATGTTGAGGTTAGGGGATTCTCTGGACTTGGTATACCAGTGGTAAGATAGTTCCCATCTTCTCAGTTCTGAGGGATTGCAATCAGGGGGGAGTGATTTAATTATTTTTGTGGTATAGCAGTCATCAAAAGTTGTGATGTTGTGACTCGCAGCATGTTGAGCTGTTGGCCTATCCATATTCATAATTTTAACATCATGTCTGTGGCCATTCATTCTGATATTCAGACCATCCATATATCTTTAATCTGACATTTGATTTCTACACAATCTGCGATTACAACTTATATTTATTTTATTTCATTCTCTCATATTTCTTTTTGTGTTTTCTCTTTGATTGACAAAGACCACTGTGTGGTTGAAATATATCATTGGTTAAGTGATTTTATGTGTTTCTATTTCAAGACTACAGAGTGGACTCTTACCAAGGTAAGTCTGTCTGTCTCCTAGTCCAAAAAAAAAAATATATATATATGAAGTTAATATATTACTATTGTAAGTAATTTTATCCACCAATAAGTGCAATGATTTTACCTTGTGTGATGAGGCGCCTTTCGGTCACTTGACCATTGTCGAATCACCCAGAGTACGATGTATGACGTCAAAATGTACCAACACCACGGACCGAACATCCATACCAGAAAAATTGAGAAAAAGTAATCAGCGATTCGACAATGGTCAAGTGACCGAAAGGCATCACTCAAGGTAAAATCATTGCACTTAATGGTGGATAAAATTACTTACAATAGTAATATATTAACTTCATAAAGTCAGTGCAACGGAAAAACAATGGATAACGTAAAATATCAAGAATATATATTTAAGTGGTATATATATATATATATATATATATATATATATATATATATATATGAAAAAAATCACAATATTAAGTGAAAAAAAGAAAGCAAATTTCTTTGCAATTTTCCATTTTTCTCTATACAGTATATGGTGTTGAACTAATATTTTTATTTGTTACTATTTATTCACTTTCTTTTTTTTGTTTCTAATTTATGAAGCTGATGTCGGTCTATAATTTCTCATCCTATCTATCTCTCGTAATAATTCATTATTGTAAGTAACCTTTTGATTATGTTTTCATATACATCTTTAAGTACCAGATTTCTAGCTATGGGAAAGTTGGGTCAGTGGCAAAGTGCTGGATTTCAAACATGTTGTCATTCAGTTTGAATCTGACCAAGACATCAACCTTTTTAAATTTAAATAGTGAATAAATATTTGAACTGTATTAACATCAATTCTCATCCACTACAAGTTAAACAAAATGTGTTCAGCTTGATTGGATGAATAAAACAATATTTTTATTAATTCCTGAATTTTGTAGTCCATTACGTTCGGTGAATCTTATTAATCACTTAAACAATAGTTTATTTAATAAAGTTCAGATAATCATAAACTATTATTTAAGTGATTAATTTTTATTAAATACTGAAAATTTGTATAAGATGTGTGTGTGTTGTGTGTGGAGTGTGAGCTGATAGAGGGAACTGAAAAAATAATAATAATCACATCCTATGTTTAAAAGTAGAAATATTCAACTTAACACGTAAAGCACGGCTAGCGTTCCGGCATGCTCTAGGTTTCCTTATAAGGCACAGAGAGCGTGCCGGTGTGCTCCCAGCTTTTTTTCTTAGAGACGGCGAGCTCACCGGCACGCTCTCTCCCAGGCTAATTGAAACTTCTCTAGTGCCGATACATGTTCGTATAAAGGTTTGATTTTTACGACAGTGCTTCAGAAGAGTTTGGAAAACATTGTGCCTGAGTCGTTTTTAAATCCGACCATCCCAAGTTAAATTTTGATGCTTCAACTGAAACAATGCTTCAGGGAATCATATGAACAGATTTAATTTGGTTTAACTTTTATATTTTAATGGTTTTTTTTTTAGTTTGAACCACTTAATGCTGCAAAATATCCGATAAAAACAACAATCACAAAAATAAACTAAGCTTTCTGAACTAACTCGAGGTGGGAACAGGCTATTGTAAATATGAGTCATTGACAAAATGCTTGGACGCCCAGAAACCTAAAGTGTCAACATAAGATTGTAGTAAACGAATGTCAGCTAATCTTGGCTATAAATGGTCTCGGACCTGACATATGTATTATCTATGTCTCCGTTTACATTATCAATCTCTATGGCTTTGTGAAACACATGGCACAAACAGAAACAAACATTCCGAGTTAAACGTTGAGTGCTTATTTTAGTATGTAGTATATTTTAGTAGTAGGGTCTTTAGTTTTGTATGTAAATTATCTTTTTTTCTCTGTCTTTTTTATTGAGTTTTATTAATTGTCATACAGTAATTTATCATTTGCATTTTTTTTTTAATTGTGACCTGATAAATAAAACAATATTTTAGTGTCTAATACAATGTTCTTATGTCCCCAATAAACATGTATATGTTAGAAACAAAATTATTGAGATGAAAACAACGGGCTTGATAATTAGATGCTACAACAAGCTACGCAACCCGGATAGCGCTCCACTGCCGTCAGAGGTAAAAGTTAATGAAAAACAGACAGTAGTTTGATGAGATCACCAATATCGCCGCCGTGCTGAAAGTGTTAAGGTAACAGTAAACATGAAATAAGAATAGTAATCTTTTTAAATTCCTTCTATTAGCTCATACTCTTCTGATATACATTTTGTACAAATTTTCAATCGTTAATAAAATACGTTTTTATTTATCGAATCAAGTTGAAATACATTTTATTTAACCTATAGTGAATGACAATTGATGTTAATAAATTTTTTTCAAATATTTATTGAATAATTAAATTATAAAAATTTGGTTGTTCATCCAGATTTGAACTATGAATCTTCATGTTTAAAGTCTAGCATGCTTTGACACTGCACAAACCTTCCAATATCAAGAAATGCATTTCTCAAAGAGGTATATGAATTTTTTCCCCCATTTGCTTGTCGTCAAAACCTCCATCGTACAATCTTTAACTGTTTTCACGGTTACCACAAAATATCATAAATAAGGTTAAAAATGAATAAAACAAATAAAACAAACAAACAAACTGAAAATAAGTAAACAATGATACAATTTTTCTCTCCTAACCCCAGTATGAATTTACATTGAAATTTTTATTAATATTACTTGTTTTATACAAAAATAAATCAGAATATAAACATAAAAAATACTACTTTATATCTATACAATCTATATAAACAATACTTTTTTTTATTGAAACCACACAAATCTTCTTCCAACTCTCCTGAATTTAATCAATGGCAGTCATATAATAAGATAAAATACAAAGTACACTATGTGTAACAGTTGGGTACTTAAAAAAAATAATTCTATAAAAAAATGTCAAGAAAACGTCGAGTAGATTGTAACAGACAGAATTTATTGATTAACAACATAGAAGTTTAATTACTCAGGTATAGGTTTACATGACAAGAATTAGAAGATATGGAAGATTCTGGTAAACTGGATTTAGAGAATAAATATTAAAGATGTAACTAAGAAACAATTAAAAAAACTTTTTTAGAAATAAAATACCAATATTTAGTAAGTCAAATGTTCTTTATTTACTCTATCAGTAGCATTTCCTCAACAAGTTTGATGCTATCGCCAAAAGCTGATAAAAAATATTTAAAACACTTTTAAATTTCAAAGCTGTTTATCAGTTTTGATTTTTGTTTTTCGTGCTATTCAAAAATAGTGAAAAAGCAATAAGAGAAAGAATTAAATCAGCTTGAATGTTTTTGTTGAACTGAGGTCTGATGATAGCAATGAACTTCTTACTGAGAAATTGTCGCTAGAGTAAATAAAGGGAGATTCACTTGCCAATTAACGCGATTTATTTATTATATTATTTATTAACGAGTGTAAATTAAAGGGTGTCAATGTCAGTAGTTGAAAAATAAACTACATTAAAATAAATTTAAAAAAAAAACAGTACTAGCTTTATTGTAGACATATCTTTGTGTAGGTATTATTTGATACAGATTTTACATTTAGAATAAGGTGATCTAGAAATATATAATACAGATCAATTACACACCTATGTTCAATTACATACCAACTTTCTACATAGGATTAGGAGGCGCCTCCTATATAATTCAAGTACTTACACATTGGTAGCAGAGGATGTGCGCTAATTCTTCGAATTCCATCTACACGGTGTTTCAATACCTAAAAATAAAAAAATAACATGGTGCTACAACAATTTCTCAGGAGTATCTAAGAAAATTATTTAAAAAATACAATACATTATTTAAAAAGTAATATTAGCTTTTATTGTTAAAGAAGTTTAAAGTTAGAAAAAAACTTTAAAACAATGTAAATTGTTAAAATTTATTAGTCACCTCAAATTTTTGTTCATATGTAAACAGTATATTCCTCATTGCATTAAATAATTTTAATACTATGTACTGTTAATTTGAAAACTTTTAGCTTTCTACTTTTATTTGTATAAGTTACTTTAACCAATTTATACAATATTTAAAATTTTTAAACAGTAGATACTTTCTTAACCAACGATTCTGTTAAATCATAAAATAAAACAAAAACATGAATAGAGAGTTGCATACATGTTTAAGCTATGACAATAATTTTCTTTCCTTACAAATTTTACCAAGCAATACTGAAATACCATAAACCTAAAATCTTAAAAGTTTTTTATTTTTTGTAGATATAAAGTAACTTTCAAAGGGCCTATTGAAAACTTTGTATATGTAAATATTTTAATTAATGATTTTGAAACACTGACGAGACTCTTGTACTTGGTGTGGGAAATCTACAAACTTTAAAGAAAGTTTAAAAAAATTATTTACAAGGTAATTTGAAAAAAAAGTTAATTTTTGTATTTTTAAAAGTTTATTTGCAAAAAAAACAAAATTTTGCATTTTAGTTTTAGAAATCTTTTGTATTCTATTGAAAAAATTTTAATACTGAAATTTTTTTACTTTTCAAGGCTATACACACAAATATCTAATATATTTTTTGATCTTATTGTCTCAACTTTATTATTTTTAATGATCCTAAAACAGTCATATTTCTTAAAAATGCAACTGTAACAATATACAAATTATATTAAATAAAGCACCAATATGCATTTCTGTTTATATAATACTACAGTAAAAGCTCTAATATCCAGCACCCTCGGGGTCGGCATGTTGCCAGTTATAGAAAATTTCTGGATAATAGAACCTAACCTATATACAGTATGTACTGTGCATAACGTTATGCTACCTATCAAGAAAAATTGAATGTACTGTTGAAATCTAACCTTCCATATATTACATATTAATAAAAGGACACGCTAGCCCACACAAAATGTAAAAGAAAAAAAATTGAAGGATGGAAAAAAGTTATCGCTAAAAAGGTTTATCGCTCATACAGCGTTGATATAAAATATTCACCAGTACACATAACTAAAAAAAAAACTAATGATTTTGTAATGTTTTAAGTGTTTTAAAAATGATATGTCTGTTTTAACAGATGCCTGACTGCCTCATACAAGAAATGTTTTCAACAAATTTTGAATGAAGCATATGCAGTTCCAAAACTTCCTGAGGTGTTTAGCATTTCTCACCTTCAACAAACGTTAACAGTTGACGTTAACGTTGTAAAAGTGGCTGCAGGATTACTCCATAACTACTTTTTGGTTAAGTTGGTTAATTGACATCTGTTTTGTACTGTATTCCCTATGAGTCACATCTTGTAACAACAAAAGAGAGTACTGTGCTTTGTTTTGAGAATGTAGCAGTTAATAGAATGTTCCGGATGATAGAATGTGGTATAAAAGAGCTTTTACTGTAATAATACTTTATATATAAAATAATTAACCTATTGCGAATTGAATTATTTAGGGATTAATTGTGAAATTTAGTTGTCACGGCAATTGAATTATGTTGCTGCACTAATTTATTATTTTTTAAAATTGATTATTATTTGTTATTATTATAAGTAAAAAATAATTATGAATTAATATATGTAAAATTAGCTGTACCCGACAGGATTTGCTGTGGCACATTATGGTTGCATGAATGAGAAATGAGGAACAAAACACAAAGTATATGCTTCATAGAAATTTAATTTTGCAATACTTCAGTGGTTAAGGCAATACAGAGTTGAGTATATGTAATTTCTTTTATTTTGACAGAATAAATCTGATGAAAAATGTTTTCTTAGTTTTTCCTAGCACATCCAAGAAGTTCCCCCATATCAATCAGCGCATCCAAGAAGTTCCCCCCCATATCAATCATTTATCATGTGCATTACGAGATCATAAATACCCTTATGTTAACTCGTTAATTTGGGAATGATTGATTGGAGTTACGTCTGGAGATCACTGGTGTTGTAACTCTGTTCAACAGTTAAAAGTGAGTAGCTGAATTTAAACGTGGGCGCACTTTGCTGGAAGATGACCCACGTGTAGTTCTGCCTAAAACGGCAACCACACCGGAAACTATCAAAAAGGTGCACAATATCCTGTTGAACGATAGGAGAGTAAAGGTGCGTGAGATAGCTGAGGTGGGGATATCAGATGAAAGGGTGCGAAACATCTTGCACTAAGAATTAGCGATGAGAAAGCACTGTTCAAGATGGGTGCCGCATTTGCTGAATGGAGATCAGAAGCAAATTCGCAAACGTCATTCACAGCCATGTTTGGACTGATTCAAAAAGGATCCGACTGATTTTGTGCAGTGATTTGTCACCCTGTTGGGAGATGGGTCCACCACTACACGCTCAAAACTAAACAACAGCCGAAACAGGGCGTGGAAGATGATGGTCCAGCGCCAAAGAAATCGAAGTCAATCACATTTGCTGATCTTGAAAAAGGCAGAACAATTACAGGCAAATATTACTCCAACCTTCTTCACTAGCTGAATGTCAAAATTTGCAAGAAAAGGCCTGTGCTTAAAGAAGAAAACAATCATTTTCCATCAAGACAACGCACCTGTTTACAAAAGTGTGTTGGCAATGGGACAATTGTGAGATTTGTGATAAATACTTGGCCAACCCCCTACTCTCCTGATTTGGCTCCCTCGGACTTCCATCTCCTCCCAAACCCGAAGAGATTTTGTTTCTTGAAAGCGCTTCGCGATTAATGAAGAAGTTTAGAATCTCACTTCCGGGAAGGAATACTGATGTTGCAGAAATTCTGGACCAAGAGTGTTCAAGTCAAGAGATTTTATGTTGAAAAATAAAATAATTTTTAAACTGAAAATCATGGTCTTTCATTGTCACGCTGAGAACTTTTCATCCTACCCTTGTATGAATGTAGAGAGTGGTTTAAGAATAGATTTGGAAATTATCAATTGATTTTATGTGAAGAGAAGTTATTTTCAGACCCAGAGCCTGTTCATGTTTCCAAAATAAAGTTTGAATATTACATCAAACGCATTCAATTAATTACTTTATTGTAGAATGTTTCAGTTTTGAGAATGACCATAAACTATCTATAAATTGATGAAATGTTGAAAACATTAAACTAAATTTACTAATGATTCAGATATTGTCTTGTATAAGATTTGGTAAAGTCCAAATTATTTATTACTACATATGAGACGCTAGAGATTCATTTTATTATAATATTTATTAACAACAATTCTCTGATCATTCTTAGTTTTGTAGAACTATGCACTTCATACAGTTGAGTTCTTACATACATTTTATCAGTGCTACAATAACTAATTTGAGAAAATTTGCTATAAGACCTTTTAAAGGGAATCTTTTATATTATTGCTAGTCAATCTTTTTAATAATTAATCTCTAACCCGTTTTCACTGCAGTTGGTTAAGAAAGTCTATCTTAGATTTTCTACTGTAAAAAGTAGATTGTCTAGTACTTGAGTAATTACTCTAAATAGGTTTTATTTGAAATTTGTAAAAGCTTAATATCTAGTTAGATTAAATTTAAATATAAAAACATAACTACTACTATATTTTGAAGGTAATTACATAGAAGGAAAAAAGTTTACATACAGATAAACAGTAACTATCTAGAAGAAGACACTTGTAACATTCAACTATACAAGTACATTACCTTCATCCTTTCCTTTCTCAATAAGCTACAACTGTGAGTGATTATTTGAAACAATTTACATGTTTTTGCATTACAAACAAATTTTAAATGTATAAATATTTTAATGTGTTACTTTTCCTCAAGTATTTATATTATGAAGACAGACTATTACTATGAAAGGAATTTAGGATTAAGGTAAAAATTTAGAAACTGCCCAGGATGTCTAGTTTCACCTATAAAGGACAGGATAGGGTTGTGAATACAAATTATTGTAAGGGCATAAAATCACCTGGATTTTTATGTAAACAATGTTTTGTTTTAAATATTATTTGGTAAAAAACAAAGTAAACAAAATTAATATATATATAATTTACAACTGTTAGTACACTGGCAAAAATTAAAGTATAGAAATGAAATTACAAAGAATCCTATATTTGTTTGCAATTATATACCCTTTTAAAGCGAGTGACATGTTTTTCCTATTGATACAGTAGATCCCATTAATTGAGAACAACACCTGATTATAAAATCAGATTTTTGAAATGTGAGCTTTTGCTAATAAGTAGCTACTAGAAATTTTCCAATTAGTATACAAAAAATGAAACATGTTAGTTGAAGGTTTTAGTAGATTTTTAAACTATAATTGGAATACAAGCCTGTGCACCAGTTTCATTACATGAAAATATTTAGGATGGAACTAGGGATGGTTGATATTTTCTGTCACTGTGACTTTTCAGTGATATTCGTTTGTCACTGGTGGTACCAGTGACAATACATGGAAAATGCCAGTTCCAGTGACAATAGATTGATCAGAAGTTGGCTCTGTTGTGATTGGGCAAAAAGCCACTGTCACTGGATGAAATGGCTGTCATTGGTTGATTTGACGCTGTTCCTGGCTCTGCTCTCACGGTGCCGATTATCGTGAATTGTCATTGACTGAAAGGGAGAGGGGGTCGTCTCTGTTGTGATTGGGCAAAATGTCACTGTCAAGACTGAAAAGTTACTGATACTTTACCACGACTTTCATTGGTTGATTTGTCATAGTTTATTTTTAAATAAAATGAGCCTTCAAAAAAAAATAATAAAAGCGAGTGATAAATTGTTTCACAAGTGTAGTATGCCTGCCTGTTATTGGCACATACAAAGCAGTCTCAGTACCCCTTGTCACCGGTACTAAAGTCACCAGTAAAAGTAGCTGATCCAAACCTGGCACTGTCACTAAAATCACCGATCCGTTAAAGTCCCTGGATCGACCATCCCTAAAGGGTACATGAATTTCTTGACTATTTATATGTTACGGTTCTAAAAAAGGATATTACAAACCATTTTATAAAAGCATTCAACAATGTCTTCATCATTAAAAAAATTCTGGAGGAGAGTTTCGTGATATAAATTTAATATAATTTTCAACAAATTGAAAGCTCTAATTTTTTTAAATAATTTCAAATAACCACACTGAACAATTAACATTAATACCAAATATATACAAGACATTTAGAAGTAACTAGACTACACGATTCAGCTACAAACTACTACATGTTGCAAACACATCTCTGTTAAGCCTACACTGCCAATGAAGTTGCAGGCTCCAACAAACACTGTAACACTGTTATAGCTATCTTAAAATGTAAATAATAATAAGAAAATACAATATGTTAATTTAATATGTGAAGAGAGAGCCTTTACATTTATAAGGCAGTAAAAAAATATCATTCTATAAAATGTATAATATACTTTAAAATTACTATAACATTTGTTACAGAGTCATATCATGCTCTTGTAGAAACCCCCTTTGTACAATATTGACAAAAATAACAGAATAACAGGAAGCATGTATTTACAGTAAATAAAAAGGAAAATTAAATCTACAAATAGAAAACTAGACTCTACAGTTTACATTATTATTATTATTATACACTATAAGTATAACAAATTGCTATTGTTTTGCTTAAGTTGAATATCATGATAGACCACATAATATTACTTATTATTTTTTTTTATTAGAAGAATAACTAAAACACCATTCAAAATTAAAAACCTATTGAGCCTTCTAAAACATGCAACATATTAAAACACCTGTTCACTCCTTCTGCGACCATGTTGCTTAACCTTGTGCAATTAAGATTTGTTAGAATAAACTTAAATCTTGAACATAAATGGTTATACAAAATTATAACCACAATTAGCAAAATTTTCAAATATGAGTATTGATATTAATCTTTTCAAATACAAGTATAACACACAAAATATAACCAGATTGCATAATATTTTTTTTTTTATTCAGTAGGATTTACTCTTTGGTAATACATTTTTTAATTTCTTTATTTGTAGTTCAAGTTACCATTCATTTAATTGATTTGTACTGTTTGAAACTGAGTATTGTATTATAGGGTAAAAATTATGTATTTTGGAACAGTTGAAGGTA
The DNA here is from genome assembly GCA_036971475.1 of Prosapia bicincta. Lineage (NCBI taxonomy): Eukaryota > Metazoa > Arthropoda > Insecta > Hemiptera > Cercopidae > Prosapia > Prosapia bicincta. The sequence goes on along the minus strand of JBAIZL010000010.1, from coordinate 82,049,646 downwards.
TTCAAAGTATGTTTGAATTATTTAAAAGATATTGATAAAAAAATTACTTTAAAATGGGTTTTCTAAATGGAAGATTACCAATTTTCTTTTGCTGATGTACCAAGTTTTTATGAACAGAAGACTATCACTATCATTCATGTTTATTTGGGCACTTGAGATAATTTTTGAATAAATGATGAGCTCGTTGAATATAGAGTCAAAAGTTTGCCATTTTGGCAACTAATTTGTTGTCCTTATCAAACCTGAAAACAATTTTTACATTTCATTATAAATAAACACAAAAATAGAAGTACACTCACAAGAAAAAATTCCAATGAAATTTTAGTCAAAAAACTTGATAAAATAAACCCACCTACATGATGAAAGTCATAATTCATCTAAAATATAATTAATTGTTGTTAATCAGTTGCTGCTGTTTTTAATTATATTTTAGATTAACTATGACTCTTACCATGTAGATAGGTTTATTTGATCATGTTTTTTGATTAAAATTTCATTGAAAATTTTTTTAAGTTGAATTTTTTTTATTGTGAGTGTACTTGTATTTTTGTGTTTATTTATAATGTAATGTGAAAATTGTTTTCAGGTTTGATAAGAGCAACAAATTAGTTGCTGAAACGTTGCACTAAATAAATAAACTTTTTACTCAATATTCAACCGGCTTGTCAGTTAGGTCAAATCACTGTTCCTGTTGTAAACCATTTCTAGATTCCATCTATATAGAAGATAAAGATAAACACAGGTTAATGGACAATGGTAATTTGTTTTTCATCTTCATAAAACCTTAAACTTCAAAACCTTTACAAACTCAAGAGTATAACTTAATGGTTTACGGAAACATTATTTGAAATAGCATTTCCTATTGGTTTAAAATAGAAATCTTGTAGAATAAATACACAAAACATTTCTTTATAAATTATGAAGCGGTGAAGTTGAATATATAAAACTTCACTTTTATAAGTATTATCCATTGGATACAACAAAGAAAAAGCATGTTGGTTGCTGTATAACATTTTACAGATTTAAGTTAACACATTAAAAAAAATTGTTAAATGAATATAACAGTAGCTCTAGAAAAACAAAGAGATACAAGTAGATGGGTACCTTATGGTCTATGCCATGTTGTTATTACAGTGGAAAGATAGTAAATAGCTTTTCAAGAAATAAAAGCAATAGTTAAAAGTATGTTCCAGTCTATTTAGCAAAATCAATAATTAGATATTAAAAGGTTGTACCGGAAAAAAGATTGAAAATGAGATGAAAAGAAATAAAAGTAGAAGGACCAAATTAAATAAATTACCTTTATTCACAGCTACTTGGCTATAGGATGCTAAACAAGTGGCACAACTAACTAATGAAAAAAAGGTAGTTCTCAGATCAGAGTCTAATATTTTACATTGATGGCTCAGTAAAAAATCAGTGGTTTGCTATTGATGGCTACCAGTATGCAGAACCTTTCTGGATTTCATACACATAATAAAATCAAATAATGAAAATTTTTCTATTTTCTAGGTCCGATTTTAAAATAAATGTCCCCATATTTTAATAAAATTACCGTATACTGCATAATAGCAATGTTGGAGTTGTAGAGAATGAAGCTGGGGCAGAAACTGCAAATTGACGATTACAAAAAATGGCCAAAACTGTTAATCACATATCAACAGCAAACAAATATACTTAGTAAAGACTTAGTATTTAAATCGTTTTATGAGAAAATTAATTGGTTACATATTGATATAATATAGGGTAAAATAAAGCAAGAAGTGTTACGGTTGTGCTCTTTTGCTGATACAATGATCATGAATTAACATCTACAATTTGTAGGAATATGTATCAGACTTAACCTGAAACAATGAAGAAAGGAGAACACTTGTTCCAATACCATAGTCTTCAAGCAAACCTTAGGAAATTAAACAACTATAATGATATAACAGAAGATGTACGAACTAACGTCTATTATCAAACATAACAACATAGCTTATACATTTTTAATATATATATTTAGGTGGTAGTCAATGAAATAATATAGATTTACTAGTACATCAACATAGAAAAGTTGAAAAGTTATATAAGTATTAAATATAAGTAAACAGAAGTACTCCCTTTCAGCATACATGACATACAGAGTTACAACACATGAGTACAAATTTTCTGTTTCAGCCAACTCTTTCATAGAACACTGTGAGTAATATAGGTAGACAACAAGCAATGTAAATACAGTTTCACATTTAACAAACAAATAAATAACATACTGTGCAAGGTTAGGTCAGTGCTTGGTTTAGTGTTTTTAACAGCATTCTGAATGGAAATAAAAAGCATCAAAATTAATATAACAAAACATGGTTGTAGTTATTGAAACAAAAAGCAATAAATTAATTTTGATTTATTATTATAATTTATAAGCAAAATATATTCCGTGAATTGTAACATAATATAACTAAGTTTTTTCCTTTGAGGTCAATACTTAAGCACAAAGATATAAAATGTTTTAAAGAGTAACTAAATGTGTAAATACTTATGTCACAAGTTGGTAATAAAAAAATGTCAAGACAAAGAAACATACAACATAACAGTGTTAGTTTTAAATACTGAATACCTAGGAAATAATTCAAAGTACAGCAATATTTAAATGTGCATATGGTACTATGTGTTTCTTGTAATACTTAAATGTCGCATTTGTGAATCTGTATGATTAAGAAAAAATATATTTTGTTTCTCGTCTTTTGTATAGTGAGAAATGATAAATTCGTCTTTGTTTTTATTTCACTAAAACAAAATTCATTATACACATATTGATGTCATAAATAAAAGCAAGACATTTAAATACTTGAAACATATTTCTTTAAGAGGCAACACCCAACATATTGAAAGTGGGACTGAAACTCATTAAATAGCTCCTTTTTTATTTTTCATACGTTCACTTTTTTTGCTTCAAAATAAAAAGTAAGTGAAATTACAATTTTCTATAGTTTTTTGCACAGAAAAAGTGATGTTAGTTCTGTGACGCCAGGGCAGGTCATCTGTTCTTTGGCAAATCTTTGCTTAACTGAAAATATTAAAGTCCTGTGTATTGATATTATAGATTTCATCCTAATTTCACAATTAAAAATTGTTCATTTTTTTTTTATATACACAGTTTCAGCACTTCATATTTCATACATGAAGAGCAATAACTAATGGAGAAAGGGTGATGAAATTATATCAACAATTTCTGTGATTCAGAAAATGTCCACCTATATAACTGGTAGTATCTCATTGCTGTAGGTTCACTTATTATTAACATCAAAAAATGAATTTCTATGTTGTTTATATTTCTATTAAATGTTTGAATAATATGAGTTCAAACACTGTTTCCATGAATATGAATGAGGGTGTTGTAGCTCTGGCAGTGCCAAGCTACCCTGAAAGCTTCTGAGCAAATCAAATGGGACAATGAATCATCTTTCCTATAGCCAAGTGAATAAAATTAATTTTATTTACTTAACATGAGATTCTTCATAATAATTTAACGATTTGGTTTCATTTCAGGTGTCCGAGTCTCATGAAGAGGAGCACTGGAAATTGGTGAAAAGCTATGAACACAGATGGTAAAGTCCTTAAAAAAAACATGGTGATTATGTAGAAAAATAGTGGAAATCTGCAGTTTTAAGATGGATAAAATGTAATTGTATTTATACGGGTCTTTTATTTTTTGAAGTATTACTTCCAAAACACTTATAATTTGTTTCATAAATTAAATCTTGCCTGCTCATAAGAGGAATTAAAAAAAAATATGAGGCAGATTTTTACATATTTAATTCTTATGAGTTATTGAGCAAGCTGAATGGTGATCACCAAAAGCACATAAACACAGGTGTAAATTGTAAAGGCCAGAATCAGTGACAAAAAGAGTTCACAGGTTCGGCCCTAGAAACTCACACTGAGATCTGGTTTCAGACACCTACAGTTGGGATTACACTAATAACAATAAAGCCAGCATGAGGTGGAGTTGCAGGCTCTAGTCTGTTATCTGACATCTGCAAGAGCGTGGTTAACAGTAAAATGTGTTAATGAAGAGACCCAAAGCATAATATGAATATGTTGAAGCATTTATAATAAAGGAATAAAATATACGCAGTTTGATTACTTTCTATCACAATTTAGAAACTATATAGACCTGATACAACTATAACTTACACAAAAAAATAAAATTTAAAAGAGCAAAATGGAAAAAATATGTGTGCTATTTTAATGGGCAATATAACATTGGAGAAGAACCAAAACTAGATGACCTAACTTAGAGAATCAGAGCAGGTGAATGATAAAATTTCAGTTAAAGATACTGAACTAAATACAGACTTGAAGACTCTTTATATGTATGGAATGTCACCAACTAATGATAATGGAAATCATAATTGTGGTGCCATTTTAGCCTGTATTAAATCAGGTGTTAATTGTTTATAGGAGAAAACATTTATTTGATTTTGTTTTTAAGTTGTGTGTTATGTAAATGAGAATACATTAAATATAATAACTTCATTTAGTATTTACTTATATTATATAGAATTGTAAGAATCTACATAAAATAATAGAAATAAAATTTAGATGAAAACAAGTCTCTGATATGTAAATTTTTCCCCAATTTTAGTAAGGATTAAATGGAAAATGATTATATAAAAAACAACCTTTTTTTTTAAACTGTAAGTGTTTAATAATTCTTACTACACCTGGCAGAATTTTGTTCAGTTTTTAAAATATATTGTAACTCTGAATAACATTTACAAACACAGATATAATAAATATATAAATATCTAAAAAACCAACTACTAAAGAACTTCAAAATTAAAAAGAAGTTTATTGCTAGTTTTACACTTCATGAAGCATCTACAACACTCAACAAGAAGCATGCAAAATCTCACCGGTTTCAACAAATGTCGGCTGCGGTCAATCACTAACTGACAGAAGCCAGGGTCATGTGACCCAGGGAAACTGACACCTTTCATCTGAAGTGCGATAAGCGAGAAAGAAACAGACAGAGATAGAACCACCACCAAAGCATCACATTACAATTTAATTCATTGATACTGAGTTATATTAGTCAACAAAAAAAGATACTTTATGAGAAGTAGTCAAAAAGTGAAACCATATAATATATTAGTCAACAAAAAAGTGTATAATTTGATTAAAAACTATATTCCTTTCAGATCATAATAAAAAGTCTACTTACTTGCAATATTATTTCAAATACTTTAAAAGAACTAGGTATTTTAATATTAGAATTACAATATGGCACATTTCATTTACTCAAAACACTTCTTCAATATATAGTTAATCATAAATAGATAATATATGTTATACTCTGTAAACATATTGTGACATCTTTATACGATATTTTGATTTTACAGGAGATTGAACTCAGGACTTTAAGGCGGTTATAGAGTAGTTTTTTTTTTACATGAAAAAGTAGTATAAAAACTATAATAGTCAATATTTTTGTCCCTATATGTTGATATGTAAATTAATTATGTCTATCAAACTCTAAATAGAGTACTTAAAAGCAGTTAGCTAATATTTATCAGATACAGACAAAAAATAAAATGTTAAATCTGAAATAACTCTGCTTCCTATTTCATTCTTTATGTTTTAAAGAATTAATCTTAAGCACGATACAGAGCTTCTATCCTAGTTAATTTTTTTTAAATGAAAATTTACTAATAAAGCGGAATTGAAAAGATATAATAATACTATACTATACTATACTATATATATATATATATATATATATATATATATATATATATATATATATATATATATATATATATATATATATATATATCATTAGATTTAACCGACAAAACTGTTTCTACTCTATCGTCAATATCTGAAAGTTTGTTAGTGTATTTTGTGTGACTAGAAAAATAACTCAATATCAAAGAAAGATATATTTTATGAAACAAATTTTAACGATACCCTGAAAAGAATTCATTACTAAGAGGCTTAAATACTGAAACTGGCTGAAATGTAAGAGCCATTAGTTAAGTTTGACAGATTGTTTGAAACATGGATAAACAATGGTGATTAGGAATGAAAATATTTTTAAAAAATGCAATTTTTCAAGTTGATGAAATAAATAATAAATGGCAACATATCTGTATAGTAAAAAGGAGTGTTAGATACTAAAGTTTTGACTGGTATATGAATAAATCTCTAAATACTTTTGAAAAATCCTGAACGTGTTAATTATAATCTGTAAGCTAAGAGTCATAAAATATTCAATTTTATTACACGCTTTTTTTAATGAGTCATTGATAAAAATGATGAATCATTCGTTCAAATTTTCAAGGGTGATTAAGAAAGCAAATTTACAAAACTATTGTTTTACAAAGAAATTAGAGAAAACTTTTTGTATGACGATCTGAAATTGCAACACTATTCATGGTTTTCTGAGGCAAAAGGAGACAATAACAATGTTTTTGTAAGCCTACAAATTATAAACAACAGCCAATCTGTTAGTCAGCGAGATGGGTTTAGTTTTTATTACATTTTAGATGGTTTGATTTTTTCTCTTTGAATGAGTATGTTTTAAAGAAAAACATACCAAAATAACTATACTTATCAAATATGGTTTATCCACCATTAAGTGCAATGATTTTACCTTGTGTGATGAGGCGCTTTTCGGTCACTTGACCATTGTCGAATCACTCTGGGTGATATTGGACGACAAAAAACTTTGAATGGACACTTGTTACTAACACAAGTGACAATATTCAATTTTTTTCCAGCCGATAACATCATTTCCACTTTTTGCATCTACTGTATCATTAAAATACATTGTGAATAGAATAATTACATATTTCTTAGTTTTACTGTTCGGAACATATGCAACTCAAGTAGCCCTACAGCAAATAAACTACTAGAAAAAGACCTCCCTTTTTATGTTTATGATTTCTAAAGGTACTATAGCTAGTAGAGTAAAGAAAATATAAAAGTCTAACCATACAAGATGATGACAGCACTAACAACCACTCAACAAACGAAACTACTTCATATATATTATAAATATGTACAAAAAAAACTAGCAAAGTTGTTAAAGTTGCTTGTTTTAATCATCTTGAATTTACTGAATAAGTCATAAGTAATTATTGGAATAAGTAAATGAGCACTATAAACTTACTTGCTAATGCGTTTCAAAACCGTCGTTTCATTGACAAAGCTAGCCCACTACTTGAAGTAGCAATGAAACAACGGTTTGAAATGGATCGGCAAATAACTTGATAGTTTTCAAGTTATTTTAAATAATTACTTATGATTTAGCAAAGTCAGTCTCGTGATGAGAACAATCTTCACTTTATCAGAGATACAAAGAGTCGCTCGGTTAGAAATAGACTGGAAGCGATGGAGGAGTTATCCAAGATAAGTGATCACAGCGATAAGTAATTATGAATATCTGATTTCAGATACATACAAAAGGATTACACGAGGTATTATAATTTATGTATACAAAATTAAAAAATTTGTTTAAAAAGCTACAAGAATGAAGTTTTATCTCACCACTCGACTGATGGCAGGTTAAAAAATATGCTACAAATAAAGCCACAAAGTATTAAATCTTTAAAATATAAAGACTAATTTATTTCAAGTAAATATTTTATTTGAAAACATCTTGGTTCTCTGAAAGTGACAAGTTCCCAAAATTATAGTTATTAAATTCAAACAATCTGTCTTAATCTGAAAGTCCACCACATACATAAAAATATACCTCCACATGTGAATAATTAGTGCTAGAAAAGCAACTGTAGCATTAGTGAAATAGTGAAAAGCAAAATCCACGCCTCATGATGTGTTACCAAGCTAAAAATTTGTTAACAAACACAACACAAATCCAAACTACCAAAACAAACAAGATTATTTAATCAAATCCTTATAGGATTTACTATATCTAAATTACTGCAAGTCGTTTTATTGTGTTAAGAAATAAAATAATTGAGATGTAGTTGCTGATGACTTGTTTATGAATTTTTTTCAGTTTTAATATGATCATGTTACAGCCTCGGATTTTAGGCCGAATTTTTCTTAAGAATTTTGTTATCCATAAGTATTGGGAAAACTTTTACTTTTGACTTAGTAAAATAAGAACTTGCCAAACTTATAATTTCCTTACTTTTAATTAAGTAAGCTTAAACCTAACTTTTAATTAAGTAAATGTACTAAATTTACTGGGATATAACTTTTTATTGACTTGGCCATTTTCCTTTTATGCCTCAGTATGTTTTTCACAAAACTGTTCAAATTATATAAAATTTGTTTCATTATTTTTTTTTTTACTAAAATGGGTTTTTATAAATTTCAAATCAATCGCAACACATACTTTAATAAAAAAGTTACATTAACATTTTCAGTTATTCATTAACTTTTGTCCTGGACGTGATAAAGCAAAGATACTTTAAATGATAACAATACTTCATTTGACATACTTATGTCAACACTTATGTCATTGAGTTTAACTAGTTTTGAATTCGATGGTGTAATAATTGATCCTCAATTAAAGGATTAATTTTGCTCCACCTTAATTATTTCTGTTTACTTCTGAATCATAATAAAATGCATTAAAGAGAAAAAAACGAAACACAAGTAAAAAATAAAGTATTACAAGATCATTTAGAACATAAATGAGAAAATTGATTACTAAACAAAATATTTTAACAAGTTCAACAAGCTTTGCAGTTTTTGTGTTGTACATCTTGAGGTTTTTAAAATTATTACTATTGGTCACTTGGCAAAAAACCACTACTTACTGATATTTCTCAACAGGCGTGTTTCTCACTAGATCAATGCATTGTTCAATGCTGTGAGTCACGGATAAGACACTGATTTAGTGAGAAAAGTGTCTGCTCAAAAATATCAGTAAGTAGTGGGTTTTTGCCAACTATTTGATATTAATAGCAGCTCAATAAGCCTTTTGTTATTATAAATGTGTCTTTTATTAAATGTGTCAAAGCAAAATAAAGAATTTGTTCTATTACAAAGTTATATAAAAAACTAGAGGTTTAAAGAAGACACTTAACTTTAAGAATTGGTAAACAATTCATAGACTAAATCATCAGACAACATAAGACAAAAATAAGAACCTTGAATTATTCCATGTCAGTTTCACAAAAAATTGACTTAATTTACACATATTATGTACATTCTGTCGTAACTAGTATTAATTTTGAATACAATAATTGGCTGATATTAGATATAGTAAATCCAGAAGTCAAACCACAAAATACAGACACAAAACAAAATGAAAAACACTGGTATCCACAACGAAGAAAGTTCTTTGTCCCGAGCTTACCGTTGTCTTTTGCACCCCCTTCCCCCCTCCCTTGGCGACACCCCCTCCACCATTAGAGTCCATTCCCGACTTCACCACCTGTTTCACAAAAGACAGTCAAACTATTAAAATTTGAGACGGAGTGATCATGCAATGGTCTGGAATCACTGTATTAGACAAGTATATTAGTGACATCTGAAAATAAATATTACATTATTAACTATATAAGAAAAAGGCAAATGGTCAATATCTTGTGAAAATTAATTATTATTAATTAAGTTGAATAGGACATCTTAAACAGGATTTTTTTAATGCCATAAACAAATTATGAGGTATATACTCTCTTTAACCCCATTAAAAAGAAAAAAAACAGTTCACTAATCCAGTATTCTTAGACGTTATGTGTAATATATGTTGAATACAAACATATTTAAGAATTAAGTATTAAACTAAATGCCTGTTATTGTTCAACTGAATCATAAACGTTTTTTATAGGTAATTATGACCCCAGTCTTAACAATCAACCAGTGTGACATACTCCACTCTATTACATTTATAGTGTAATGCTTGATGAACAGATAGTAAATTTGTTGATTAAGGTATGTTTGTAGAAATAACTAGCTACTGATAATCAGTTTTCATAATTAGAACCATGTAAAAAGATAGTTGGAAAACTAACCTATATATTTTGTAGTGTATATATAAGTTATATTTATAACCTATATTCAAGGCAATCCCAAAACATTATATAGAAGGCATTGTATATATAATTAATTCAGTTTACCTTTTCACAACAGTTGGGCAGTTCTTCTTATATTAATACAGAAAACACTAAATTATCCCTGAAATGGCTCTCAAATAAATTTTCTGTTTTATTTAAAAGAGTAAGTGGTGTTGGTTATTTTTTTACATTTATTATAGAAATTAAAAACAAAATTTTTTTACTATGTAATATTTGTCAGATATTATACTTGTACTTTTGGCTAAATAAAGATCTTTTGATTTCCTAGAAAACTAATTTTGTCATTACCTATAGCAGTACTATAAGTTATAAGAGTTTGATCTACATTTATATGTTTCAGGAAAATATCCATGATTGCTTGGGTCAGAATTTTGTAGAACTCTGGCCTTCCCATACTTTCATTTTGTCACTTTATTATCAATCAAATACCACATCAATACTTCACAATCAAATACCATTTTAATTTCTGTCAACAGTTCTCCGGTAGCATAAGTTGTACATTTACATGATTTTAGATAATATCGATTTTAGTTTACAATGATAAAGGAAAAAGGGCACTTATAAATTCAAGAAAAACTAGAGTGAAATAATGAAAATATTGCATAGAAAAAGTAAATAAGTTTGTAGTATGACACTGATAGAGATAATTTTAAATAAAAAGATAAATTTGCACAATTTGCATACAAATGAAACAAACTTATGAAGAACTAGATATATATTTTGAGTGCATGAGTTAATTGAGAAATGAGGAAACTCGTGTGTTTCAGGTCCTATTATTGATGCAAAATTAAAAGTTTTTAAAAATTGTGAAGTATTATTTAGACTAGTCTACAAGAATTAAACGTCATGGAAAATTCAAGGAAAATTGGACCTTATGTCAAAATAAAGTACAAACAGGTAGTAGAAAAATTTTATCCAATTTTGAACACCTTTTCAAGCCAGAAAGAATTTCTTACAACCAATATAGATAAACAATTGTTGACACAAATACTGGCATTTAAGAGAAAGTAGCAAGCTATTAAATATAAGTTGAATAAATCATTGACAGCATCATTATAATAGTGTGCAGTTTTAAAAAATAAAATTTTCAAAGGGGAGGTGAAAACATTCCAGTACATTACTTAAACAAAAAGAAAAACTGGATGTATCAACAAATATTTATTAACTTGGTTTGGAAAAAAAGTTTATTTGTCAAGTAAGAGAGCAACTAAAGGTTAAAAATATTCAGCCCAACAAGTATTGGTAATTGACAACTCCTGTTCCAACCAACAGAAAAGCTTGGGAATTAAAAAATGGAATATTTTGGTCAAGTTTCCACCCACACTATGTTTAACTTGTAAAAATGTAGTAAATTTTGTGAACCTTCTATGAACAAAAAATTTGTCAAAACCATTTCTGTGTTGCTTTCTGACTTTTTTAATACTATTTTGCAGAATATCCATAACATTACCTTATCAACTGTTTTTGCAACACACTATTTCAACATGTATAATTGAGAGTTTACTGAACTGATTTATTTAACATTATGAAATGAATTCATTGGATGTGTAGTATCACATATAGATTGTGTTTGAAAGAAATAGTTGTAATGGATATGAAATTTTAAGGGAGAGGGGTCGACACCCTCATAGACTCCACTAACATTACTTCATTTGCTGAGTAAGTTGAGCTTTTGCTATTTTAATTATAATGCCTTATTACAATAAATAAGAAGATTGTTTTCTAATACAATTATTACAAATATTTTTTTAATACAAAAAACATTATATCAAGAAGAGCTTTAATCAATATATATATATCTGGTAACTCTAAAAGTTATTTTAAACCTTAAGGTGCTATTATCATAATTGTGTTAAAAATTGTATAGGCCATCCAAGTGAACGTGGGGACTTAAATGTGCATTTCCAAACTGGTTTACCACATTCTATACTTAATGAGTAAACATAACATTTTAGTCAGTAAGTATGGATAAATAACTTTTACTGAGTGTGGTTCTAAGTGTTTGGAGATGAGTGGGAGGCAGTAGGGTGCAAAAATGGCCTCTGTTAAAAAAAACATTTGACGACTACCATACTACTATATAAAAATTGAAACCATATATAAATAAAATAGTTTATGTTCCAATAAAAGATAACAAATTTATATCCATAGAATTTCTGGTGCTGAATGAGAAACAGCTATGATATATCTAACATACTACGGTTACTTGGTTAACCAACCACTGGGTTAACCCAGACAGTTAATGGGTTAATTACTACAGAGTTTACCATTTAAAAAACAACATTTTGAGAAATAGGCCAAGAAGAAATAAATAACCCCTACAAAATTATACAATATTAATAATAATTTCAAACACTGACCATGAATTCCATATATGGACCAATGAAAAAACTAATAAAGTTTCCAATTTTCAAGTTAATATATATATACAAAAATGTGTAACAAAGATAAAATAATTCTGGTGTTTATAGCATTTAAGTAATAAATTAAATGAGAGAAAAATATTTCTTTCAAATTCTCTATTTCAAAAAAACATTTAAGATGCCCATATTTTACAACTTATTGTACAATAATATATTGAATAAATTATTGACCATTATACCATTAAAACACAATTTATTAAATTTTAAACACACTGTAAACAGAAACATATTCAAATTCACAACTTTTGACACATCACGATTTCTCAAATTACAAACCAAAATTAGTGCCACCGACACTGCAAGCTTTGCAAAATGTGCTTTTAAACTAGCAAAAATAATAGTATACAAACATTTCTTTTAATAAAAATACATCTGACAGAATTCTGAACTTATCACAATTAATTGATTTTGATTTATTATAACCATAAAAAAACTAACCATACTTATGCAAGTAAATTGATTTTTATTATAAATAACATTGAGTCAATTAATTATATTGAAAAAAACAAATTTTAAATAAAAATATATAAACTTATTTTATGAGCTTGAACCATTTTTTATAGTTTTTTTTACTTCTACATCGAGGATATACTGAAGGTTACATCTATATTGGTGAATATTTCCTTATAAAATAATAATGACGCAGTCTTGAGTTTGGCCTACTTCACGAGCCTCTTTTTAAGAACAGACTATTAAACTATTTTGGCCGCTTTGACCTAGTTTACTCAGTTTTCAGTGAGTTTCCAACTGGACTGGATGTAGCATCCAGATTTGCCTGTGATTGTTTATGTGAAAGTAGCAGATCGTGTTAGTAAATTATATTTGTGCTGAAATTTTTTATCAGTATGTTAGAGTATTTTTGTGTTTTATTTTGGTGTACGTAACTTTTTATGGTGATAAAATCTCACCAGATATTTTCAATTTATTAATAGATAATTATATTATTGTGCAGTAATTTAAAATTTTTTTCTTATGTGTAAACATTATTTATTTGAAAACTTTCCAAAATGAATAAAACAGAATTACAAGACTCCTAATGAGGATTGAAAGGGAAATATGTGAAAATCAAGATAATCCTACTGGCACATTTGCTTGTCAACTCTTCTTTAATAATTATATTCACACTAAAATTTCTATATCTGTGGGAAATCAAATACTTTTATGTTTTTATTCAATTTAATACGTTTTTAAAATTATAATCATGAAAGATGTAAATTTACTGTGTCATCCAATTATCTGGAGGTAACCTCAAGATGCCCTCGATGGTGTTTAAAAATGTATGCACCTGATAGTAGTATGTTAATAATTTAAAAACACATTTACCTAAATCCAATTAATTTTCTAAAGATTATATATATATATATATATATATATATATATATATATATATATATATATATATATACATATATATGAAGTTAATATATTTACTATTATAAGTAATTTTATCCACCATTAAGTGCAATGATTTTATCTTGTGTGATGAGGCACCTTTCGGTCATTTGACCATTGTCAAATTGGATTCGACAATGGTCAAATGACCGAAAGGTGCCTCATCACACAAGGTAAAATTATTGGACTTAATGGTGGATAAAACTACTTACAATAGTAAATATATTAACTTCACAAAGTCAGTGCAACGGAAAAACAATGGACAACGTAAAATATATATATATATATATTTGTTACTGTAAAATTGTGCAATACGTAACTAAATCCAAAATATACACGAACATCTAATAATAATTCTATAATAATGTAATTCAAACTTAAAATCATAAATATATATAAACATATTAGAATTATTTTATACTGGGTCATGTAAGCCATTTAACTAACAGGTTCACCCCCACTAGCATTAAAACTCCTAAAGATATCTTGATACCTTACTTTGGACTTTAAATGCCCATACATCAGTCAAGTATTTACCTTCAGTGTGCCAAACGAGTCTTCCTTGCTGTATAGAAATTTCTTGTTTTGAAGATCTATAAGCTGAACTAATGATTAAACTATAAACTTAGCTGCTAAACTTAATAATAAAATGTTCACAATTTAATTAAAGGTAATTTAAATAAATTTTAGACAGAAATATTTTACTGAATTTGTGTAATACATAACTCTTATGTAAATAACTATTCTTAGTTGATCATATAATTTTTCTTCTTAAAATTATATAATGCTTTTAATAACACTTTTAACCTAACAAATAATCAAAGCTTTGTTAAACTGTGAAAATCACTGAATGAAAAAAAAATCCTTATAGTAATCTTTGGCATAGAGTGTTTTAGTTTTGAAAAGTTATTAAACTAGATTAAATAATTTTGTCATAGCTGATATTAATTTAGGTATTTATATTTCTTATATTTAATATTGTAAAAATATGTATAATATTAATTAAATATTAAAATAATCTATATCCATCTGGAAATTTGACAGTAGACAAGAACTACATAAATCCGAACCAACTGGGGGTTACCTTGTTCGGATTGGCCCAAAATCTCTATCACTTATTACTTTCCTGTTAGTAATAGTATATGTAATGTTTATATGAGATGTTCAAGTTGCTATAGAGTGTGTTTCTAGGAGTAAGGATTCTAGAGACCTTAACTAACAATTGTTTCAAGAGGGCTTTAAAAATAACACCAGCACTACATTTCCAATTAGTAGTGCAGTGATAGTTGCCTTTGCTATTACTGTTTTATTCAAAAGAGAATAATTTTTTTGTTGAGGTTTTTTACAGAGTAAATGTTGAATACTGAATTTATTGTAAACATTTTTGTTCAATTTAGATTTCGATAACTTGTATCAAGCGAGTCATTTAGGTTAAAATGTCTTTATAAATTAATTATGGCAAGCAAACAAAAATCAGTTCTTGGAAGTAGAAACTTTGACAATATTGGCTACTGAATCACACATAAAACAGTGACTGGTAAAGAAGAAACCGGTGATACAACAATTACTGAGTGCATCAAGTGAGAAAGCATGAAAGGAACACCATCATGCTACAGTTTCTGTCCAAAAAAATTACATGCAGTATATTTGTGGTTTACACAAGAGAGGCAGAAAAGTCTTCTTATAAGTGGTCTATTAATACAAGGAAAAGTCAAACAGTTAAATGAAAGATTGAATGGAGGTTTATCTTTGAATGTAAGCCATGGCTGGTTGGGTTGGTAAAAAAAAGGATCTGCCTGTTAACTGGAGGAAAGTTATCGCCTAATAATACTGCTTTAAAAAAATGTTCAACTGAATTTGCTGTCTCTAAATTATTCCCCCCTAGCAACAGTATAATTTGGATGAAAAGGGAATGAATTTCATAGCAGCAACTACTTTAAAGTCTTGCTTATTAGGAGAAATTTTCTGTGCCAGGTTTTAAAATAAACAAGCACCATCTCACAGTTTTGAACAGCTGTAGTGCTGTAGTGACACACAAGCTACCATTATAATAATTGGAAAATCAGCCAAACTGCAAGCTCTAATCCAAATCCTCTCCTGGCTTATTACAAAAATTAAAGAAGGTTGTGGAAAAATATTTTTCTGTTTAAAAAATGGTTTGAAATACAGATTGTTCCTTCAGTAACAAAATTCAACGAAGGAAATGAACTGTCATCTCAAGCTCTACTTTAGATCATCAAAGTCCCATCCCATACTTTAGAAACATATTTAGTAAACAGACATAAAAGTGATTTTTATAACTTCCAATGTAACAACTTTGATACAGTCTATGAATTAGGGTGTACTTCAGAAATCGAGACAACACTACAGAAAAATGCTTTCGAGAAGATATATTATAAATGAAGCATTCATTTGTACATTCTTGAAAAGCTGAGAAATATAACAATAAAAGATGTCATATGTTGGGTAACAGTTTCTTAAAACGGTACATCAAGTATTTATTACAGAAATCGTGGCCTAGTCTTGAATTGGTTGAAAATCCCATTGCAACACCAGAAGATAAAACCGATCTTGTTCATAAACTAACAGGGAGTAAAGATATTGGGGAAGTACTCTTAGAAGAGTAGGAAACAATAGAAGTCAATGGCGAGTACTGATAATTTATAATAGTTTATAATTTAAAGTAAGCATGAAAACAACATTGCAAGAAGTAAGAGTAAAGGAGAAATAAGATCCTTCAACAGACACTGTGAATCTTTCTGATGTTCAGAGTTTTGAAGATGCTAGTTTTTTTTTAATTCAAAAAAGAATGTAGCTAGTATTTAATATTTGAGATAATTCAGCAATAAAGGTATTTTTTATCCGGCTTGTTTGTATTAAGTGATAAGATATGATTGGACTTTGGACACAATGTGGCTTGGAACTTGTCCCAAGTCATGTCACTATTATGTGTTTAGCCCGCTCATGTATATGGTAAGTGTTGAACCATGCCATTTGCAGTGTGTTTGAATCCTAGCATTTAGGTGTAATGTTGGGTGGGAGTACGTGGTTGTGTATGTGTATTGAGTTTGAGGGAGCCTGATGAAATATTGTTACAGGCACCAGCAAACCACATGAGGGGCCTGGCAACAGCTGACCATAAGAGAGAGGTGATTTTGTTTGAGAGGCATCGTTTGATTTAAAACAAAGTCCTTGATTCATGACAAGCCTAGTAAGTAAATCATATTGGTTATTTAATCATGTATTTTAATATAATCAAAATTTATGTAAAAAATGTCTAGGCTTTCAAAACTTTTTATGAAATAAAATGAAACTGATAAAACATGCTTTGTTTGTTATTTTTTAAATGATAAAAATATATTTCAAAACCCATATTATACAATACACAAATCACTTTTTTTTAAGTTGTTAAAGATTAAAAACTTAATTTAAATTCTAACCCAAATTTAATCATTATATAGCTTAAACTTAAACAATTATACAATCAATAACTTTTCAGAATGCTAAACTATAAATTGTTAAATGCTTAAATTGTAAATAAAAAAAAAAAAAATTAAAACTAATTCAAAAGAAACACTTTATACATTTTTTTGGCTGAACTGTAATGCCTTGGGGATTAAAACATTTGTAGAAAGGTATTAAATGACTGTGAGAGTTAAGGAAATATGTTTCAAAAATAAAGTTTAAAACAAATATTTTTAAAAATAATAAAACCATAGATTCTGAAATTCTAGTTGTAATCATAAACAAAATAATTATGAATATGTAAATCATAGTCACTTTGAGGGAGTCACAAAAAATTAATAATTTTTAATATCTACATTTTGAACAAAAGACATACAGAAACTTACACAATAACAATTTATTCACTCAGATGTGGTTTAATGACAAAGTCATCATCATCAGTGAGTATTGATACTACAAACTGTTGTAAGTTAGAGTTTGTAGTGTCGGTACTCACTGATTATGACGACTTTGTCGTTGAAACGTGCCTGAGTGTGTAAATTATTAATTTGTGACTTTGTGTATGTTTTTATATTTGTTAATAACATAACCTCACAAGCTAAGCTCAAAGAATATTTATTACATAAATTTTCGGTAAGATATGAACGCCAGTTTGTGTATTTGTTCAAAAAAAGTTGTAACAAAAACAATTCCTAAAAATAAGTCAAATTTACGATAAGTTTGAGTTCAATACCAAATAAGTGATGTGGTTTTGAGCTTAACTATGTGAGAACTATACAACTAACATCTAATGTAAATAAGAAATAAACTTATATACCACAATTTTAGCTTGGCTTGTAATCAAATGTAGTTAGATAATAATGACACACATTCTAAATAATTCTCAATTTCCTATACATGCTTCAATAACAAAGTCATCATCAGTGAGTATAACTGCACACAATTTAATCTATTAATATAGTTATCATTTCTGTTGTTATATTTACTGATTACGATGTTGACTTTGTCATTGAAGCATGTATACAAAATAAATTATTGTTAGTAAGATGGTGTCAGTTTTTTAATTTATCTCATAATCATTTTAAATAAATTCAAAACAAAAGATTTAGGCATAGTTATATAAATTTAAACTTATCATTACAAGATTGTGATTTTATTTCTAATTTACATTATATATTGATAAATATCACCTAAGACTTTATATAATAAAACCCGCTCAACCAAAATATAAGGGGTGATTCTGATTTTGGATAATTTTTTTTTTGCATTACACTCCGAGACATATTTTTAGAGTTCAACCCATTGAGTACATCCATGAGCTAAATCATGAGGTAACTGGCTGTACTCACAGTATAACTCAATGATTAACTAACACAAGTCACATGGTTCTTAAAATTTCTGACTAGTTATCTAAAGTGTATCCTTGATATACATTGCAAATCACAAATTAAGCTTTCTTAGTTGGCTATCCTGCATCAGAATTATCACGTTTTGGTTATATGGTTAGGTGTGTTGTTTATTTAAATCATCAGTTTTTTTTAAACTTGTAGTTTTTGTATTGTACATCTAGAGGTTTTTCTATATTTACTTTTGGTATTACCTTGGCAAAAAAACCACTACTTACTGATATTTTTCAGCAGACACGTTTCACAGTAGGTCAGCACATTAATCAATGCTGTGAGTCACAAGTCTGCTGAAAAGTATCAGTAAATAGAGGGTTTATTGCCAAGTTAATACCAAAAGTATAAACAAGTTTTTTTCTGCATAGTAATGGATTTGAACTTATTTGAGCATACTTTTACTAAAAACTGAAAAGAAACAAAAAGATTTATAACCAAGTCTAAATGTGTGATTGATCACAAGGAACAGATCAAGTGGTGTCAATGTGAAGTGTTATCATACTTTCTTATCATGAAACATGTCACATAAAGGAATAAGAGATTATGGATCTGTGGAGTCCAGCTGCAACTGAAAAAGCTGATTCATCAAGGGTTAAAATATATATATTGTATTTATTGTATTTGAAATTTATTTATTTGAATAATTTTTTATGCTTTTAAACAATATGTTTTTAAATTTAATTACAGTACAGTTACATTTCAGTTAAGCCTGGTTTCGGTTGAGCGGGATTCTAAGAAGCAGGATTTTACTGTATACCCACCCACACACACAGAACAAATTATGATTGCTTTAAATCGGTAAGATGTTGACAAATATATGACATTTTCTTAAATACTTCACCAGGAATGTTTTAAAACAGTTTTTATTCAAGCACACAATTTTATAAAATTATCTTTTTGTGCAAAGAATATTTATTTTATTGTTGAGTATAAAGATTAACAATTTTATTCTTAGACAACATCTCCTTTAACAATTATTTTGTTTTCTTCGCATTTTTAAAGATTTGCTTACAATAATGAAAGTTGCTGAAAATTGTTGAATAAGATTGCTGGAAAAACATAGACATGAACTTTATATAATTTATTTCTCACCAACTTTTCCAAACTATTTTCCACATTTTTTCAAATAAATTGTTTAAAATAACATTGTATATATTGTTGGATATATGAAATAAAAAATAATTGTTGCTTAACAAAACAATAAAAATCTGTAACAGTATTCAAAATTAATAAATAAAATAATGTTATATTTTTTAAAACTCACCAAAACTAAAGACTTAAAAATAATTGTAAAACAATACTTTGAGTCAATTTTAAATATGTAAATTATATTCTTAAACAAAGTAATTGCAGACAAGTTGTATTACTCACCACAGAAGCCCCTCGCCCAGTCTGACCTGCAAGACCTGGTTGAGGACTTGTCACAGTATTGTTATTTTGCATGATAGCAGGAGACTGTTGCAGCTTATCTGAAGCTGTCTGTATGACAAGAAATCCACTTGAAGGTAAAAGCTCAGGTTCTCTATTAAAATAGAGTAAAATATTAGATACAAGATGTTTATGTTTATTATTATATATAATCCAATAAACAAAGTTATTAAATATTTGTTTCTACTTATGGTTTTCTATGGTGAAATATTACCAGTTACCAATTACACTTGTTTATCAATTAACTTGGCAAAAAACCCCCAAGATGTACAATCCAACAGTTGTAAATCTTAGCACTATTTAAAATTGAAAGTCTACTATCTTTTATTGACAAATTTTCTGTAGTATTGTTGTGTTGGTAAACATCTGTACATTATTAGATATATTGAATATATAGTCTGTTGTTTACTATAAAAAAGGTTACAGGTTTTTTTTAAGGATCAGAGGTTATTCATTTCTGTATAAAATGAGTAAGATAATTTAGAATAAATTTCTATATAGGAATGGAATATAGTGTACAAAAGTTTTGAAATGTTTTATATTGCTTTTGTTGAGGCCCGAGTACTTAGAATATAAATGGAATAAAGGTTTACAAATGGTATGAGCTAGGATATCAAGATATTGATTACAGTTCTAACACAAAGCTATAAATAGTACGCTTGATGGCTTGACTACAATATTGAGTTTTTTCAGTCTTGGTGATCCAGAAGTCCCCCCACTAGGATGAATGAGAATTTAATGCAACATCATATCCATAAACACAGATTTCATCATAAGTTGCAATATGTTTCAGTAGTTCAGCATCTTTGTTGTTCATTATAAAGACTATTATTTATCAATTCTGAAGATGAAACATAGAAAATATAAGTTACAAGAACTACCATTTTTACTATTAATATGATGACAGTTTAAAACATTATCTGCCTGTAACTTTTAAGGTTTATATATATATATATAAATATATATTAATCATATACACTGTATTTTGGAGTTCACTAGAACTGGAAAACAATAAACATTAAACAAATATCAAAAGATAGAATTAGTCAAGAATATATTAGACAAGTCAAAGAAACAAAAACGTTAAAGACCAGTTCAAGTAAAATAAAAAATGCTTCTTGCTACAGCTTTTGTACAGTGTGTACCAAAAAGAATGACCCGATTTTAACTTGTAATAATATTGAAACCAATGTCACTAGGTAACCGAAACACCGCTAGATGTAATCGGCAAGTTTAGAGTTCCAGAAAAAATCCGCTGTATGTCGCTACGAGCGCTGACGTAGATCACGCAGCCAGTCTCGCTTGATATGGCGTCTGCGCAACAGAAGGGATATTGTGTTATTGAATTTAGTTGTACTCGATCAGTGGTCACAGTTCAGCGGGCGTTTCGTATTCGATTTCGTGCTAAACCACCATCACCAAAGAACATTCGACGGTGGTATAAACAGTTTGAAGAAACTGGGTGCCTCTGTAAAAGGAAAAGTCCTGGTCAGCCACCCATTCCTGAACAAACAGTAGAATAAAACCGACGAGCATTTGAGCGGAGCAACAGAAGGCATATTATGATATTGAATTTAGTCGTACTCAATCAGTGGTCACAGTTCAGCAGGCGTTTCGTATTCGATTTCGTGCTAAACCACCATCACCAAAGAACATTCGACGGTGGTATAAACAGTTTGAAGAAACTGGGTGCCTGTGTAAAGGGAAAAGTTCTGGTCGGCCACGCGTTCATGAACAAACAGAAGAACAAATCCGACGAGCATTTGAGCGGAGCAACCGTTAGTCTACACATCGTGCTAGCCGAGAACTTGCGTTACCATGCATGACAGTGTGGCTTGTGTTACGGCGTCGTTTAGCCCTCAAACCATACCGATTACAACTGGTACAAGCTCTTCGAGCTAGTGACAAAGTGAAGCGCGTGGACTTCAGCGGTTCTAGAAGACATGGAAGATGACACTTTTATGCCACGGTTGATATTCAGGGATGAGGCAACATTCCATATTAGCGGTAAGATTCAACGTCATAATGTGCGTATATGGGGGCACGAAAATCTTCATGAAACAATTGAACACGAACGTAATTCACTAAAAGTGAATGTTTTTTTGTGCTGTTTTGCAAAGCAAGGTTTATGGTACCTACTTTTTTGAGGAACAAACTGTAACAGGACAATCATATCTAGCAATGCTACAGAACTGGTTATTCCCACAACTTATTGAATTTAACAATTTCATCTATCGGTAAGATGGGCACCTCCGCACTGGCAAAACAAAGTGCGCAGTTTCCTCAATGCTAACTTGCCTCAACGTTGGATAGGGCGTACAGGACCGCGAGACCAGGCTTTACACTCGTGGCCTCCTAGGTCCCCTGACATAACACCATGCGATTTTTTCCTGTGGGGATATGTTAAACAACGTGTTTACGTTCCTCCCTTACCTCGTGACATTGATGAACTAAAAACCAGAATATCAGCTGCTGTAGCTTCAGTGATAGAAGACACCTTATGCTCAGTTTGGGATGAATTCAGCTATCGGCTAGATGTCGTCCGTGCAGCCAATGGAGGACATATTGAACATTTACGATGGATTTTTATAAACCTATGTCTTTTGTGAGTAATTTAGTATGCAATTTGTTGGTGTTAAGCCCTTCTTCCTAATAAATAATCTATTTAAAATCGGTTCATTCTTTTTGGTACACATTGTATATTCAAGCTTAAAATCATAGCATACTGTATAAGAATTTTGTTTTCACTAAGCATGTAATTGAGTTTGTTTTCCAGGATGATAACTAAAAAATTCACAGCTGCATTGTGTGGTATAGAGCAACTGTAGTAAAACAAAAAGTGTTGTTATAACAATGGAAAAATTACTTGAGTCAATATGCTGAAAAGATAAATTATCATTAAAATCTACTGCTGCTGTATATTGAGACAGACTGACAAAAAAAACATTGACGACTTTTGACTAAAAAACTTGTAACAGTAGTGTTAAAAAAACACTTGCCTATATATAATAGCACTTACATTTATAATTGTTGAGGATGACCGTTTCGGGAGTTGTGCTCCACAGTTATAAAGGTAAGTGCTACTATAGGCAGGAGTAACACACATACAAGTGTTTTTAAACAAAAACTAGTAGCTTATGTGAAGATGGAATCAATTAATATTGAAGATTTTTATTTTAAAATAAATTTAAAGGCAGTTTAGATTATCGATGTAAAGCAAAGGTAAAATTTCTTTGCCAAAAAGGAGACATTATTTTACAAGTCAGACATGTATTTTATATGTTTTACACCATTTATTTTTCATATGTAAATATTTTAAAAGTGTTTTTCAATATTAAAAGAAATTGTTGTTTTTTTTGCATTGTGTGCATATTCATTGCCTGATCAGTTGGAGCCCCATCTGGGCTGACTTAACAAGGTTAGAACCTTTTTTATACCTATATTTGTAGTTAGTAATATTTCAGTAAATATAATCAACCAATGCTTACTTGTTCAGATTCATAAGATCCAGTTCACATTCATCTTCAAACCATGATGGTGATTCCAGCAACAAAGAGATATCCATCTCTTGTACTTCTCTTGGTGTAGCGAGTGCCAAAAGAGTTCCACTTGCCTGTAATATACAAATTACAATAACTTACCAACTAAAAGTATATCTTTGTCTAGTAGATTCCTGTAATTAACTAGGTCAACTAAAAAAAATATAGTTAAATGTTCTTGGAGTCTAAGAACTGCAGGACATGAATGAAAACTTCAATCAGGTACTACATAAAGACATACAAAGGATTTACAAACATGGTATACAGTATATACAATATTCGAGCAGGCTTGTGAGTGAAGGTTATAAACAAAAGAATAAATAGACAACAAATCACAATTATAAAAACTTTATTATCAGACACGTTTCAATGACATTATGTCATCATCTTCAGTGATGCTACATAATAGAAACTTAATTTTAAAAAATTGAACATTACCTATAATATTTTTATAACAAAATATAAGTTAAATTCATTTTTTTAAAATTTAGTTTCATTTGTGTAGCATCACTGAAGATGATGACATAATGTCATTGAAACGCGTCTGATATTTATGTTTTTGGTGGTAATTTTTTAACTTAATAATAATTTTAAATGGTTTACTTAATAAATCCCTACTATTTAATTTAAAAAATTATATATATATATATATATATATATATATATATATATATATATATTTATAGGTTAGTTTTGGTTTGGTAAAGATTATTTAGATTTTTTGGACTAGGAGACTGGCAGACTTACCTTGGTAAGAGTCCACACTGTAGTCTTGAAATAGAAACACATAAAAGCACTTAAACAATGATATATTTCAACCACACAGTGGTCTTTATCAATCGAAGAGAAAACACAAAAAGAAATATGAGAGAATGAAATAAAATAAAAATCTAAAAAATTTTTATTTTATTTCATTCTCTCATATTTCTTTTTGTGTTTTCTCTTCGATTGATAAAGACCACTGTGTGGTTGAAATATATCATTGTTTAAGTGATTTTATGTGTTTCTATTTCAAGACTACAGTGTGGACTCTTACCAAGGTAAGTCTGTCAGTCTCCTAGTCCAAAAAATCTATATATATATATATATATATATATATATATATATATATATGTATGTATATATTTGGTTGGTAAAGATTATTTAGATTTTTTGGACTGGAAGTAATTTGCAAGTAATATTGCAAGTAATTTTATCCACCATTAAGTGCAATGATTTTACCTTGTGTGATGAGGCACCTTTCGGTCACTTGACCATTGTCGAATCACTGATACTTTTCTGGTGTAGATGTTCAGTGATTCGACAATGGTCAAGTGACCAAAGGGTGTCTCATCACACAAAGTAAAATCATTGCACTTAGTGGTGAATAAAATTACTTACAATAGTAATATATTAACTTCATAAAGTCAGTGCAACAGAAAAACAATGGATAACGTAAAATATCAAGTATATATATATATATATATATATATGTGTGTGTGTGTGTGTGTGTGTGTGTGTGTGTGTGTGTGTGTAGCTGTCAAATTAAGAATATTAAAAAAAAAGAATTTAAAAGATTTCAGTTTAATTAATAGGAATAATTATTTTTAAAACTACTTTGCTAACCTTATAATAAAAGTGGAAGGGCGAAGTTAATTAGACAAGGACATAAATAATTCTTACATGATTTAAACAAAATGCTGAAATGGAATCTTGCTCTTTATGAATTATTCGAACAGGCTCTGGAAGGTTAGGTGTTGCATGATCTGTTGCAGTTGTGGTTGTAGGCTTATCTATGTGCGTGGGCGATGAAGGTATTTCTATCACAGATGTAGATCTTCTCTTTCCAAAAACGCAACGGATGAACAAGTCTTGGACGGGTTCTTGCCTAACTAGGAAACTCCAGAGCCTACGAGCAGGAGCAGCAGACCAATGTCTTGGACTGAAAATGCAAGATAAAAGCCAATGTAAAAGCTGAGAATAAAATAACTTTCTTGGAAGTGCTCTGCACATTTTTTTAACATGTGCAGTTATTAACTATTATTTAATGTTTTTTTCTGCTGTGTTATTGTTTTGATTTAAATATCATTTATGTAGAATTTTACTTTCTTTTTGAGAATTTCTTAGATAGTAAACATTGAAATATATGACAAAAAAATAGTCTATGTTAAAAAAATATGAATGATGTTCTTATATTTAGATACTTTTTTAGTTTTGTGTTGTATATCTTGAAGCTTTTTAAAATGTTTTTATTGACTTCACTGGGCACAAATCCATTACTTACTGTTATTTTTCAGCAGATGCATTTCACACTAGACCAGTACATTGTTCAATGCTAAGATTCACTGACAAGACTAAGACTCACTTTGAACATGACTCCTAGTATTGAACAATCCACTTATCAATTATGAAATGTATCTCCTGATACAAAAACAAGGGTTTTTTTGTCACGTAAAATCAATAGGAACAGATATTTTTTGGTTGACAAAAAATATGATGAAATTAGGATTTACTGGACTTTGTCTTTAATCTAGTTTTCATGACTTTCAATAAATATAAAAAACAAACAAAACATTGGCCTTAATGTATTGTAATGTTATTTATTATTTACAAATGTAATGTTATTTATAAAACGCAATACAACGATGTTTTATATTATTAAATATTTATTTTATTGATGATATCAAATTTCTATTTAAAACAAAAACACTTACTCAGGAACAATTCATAATTCTTTATTATAACATTTCTTATTTCAACCTTTATACAATACCCAGAACAAAAATAAACTTAACAAATTTTAACACAATATACTAAACTCACTTTCTTTGATTTTTAGTTACAAACTTTTATATACCCTAGGCTAATTTTACGATCTCTTACTATCTCGGGGTTTATAGCATGGGCTATATTTTTACTTCTTTTGTTAATTAAATAAATTTTGAAAAACAATATTAAATTTTGAAATTTGTTTTAATAAATATTTTCCTGATGGAAAAACTTTAATTTGGAATGAGCAAAAAGGCGAAACTATTTGAACTGCATTATGATCTTATTACTATTAATCACAAGATATTCTAATTTACAAAATTAAACTTCCCTATTATCCTAAGAGTCCACTAAAGTTTATTTTTTTTATATAGCGCTAGGTACTTAACTTATCAAATAACGGCGAATGGCTGCTTGCTCACACGTAGAATTCCGTTCTCTTTAATTTGACATTTTACATACTTAAATTCGTTTTAGTTCCTTCAAATTATATTAACCCTGTACTATATCTTTTAATTCACTTATTCCTGTTTAATCTGGCCAAGTTTCCTCACAAAACTGTATAATTTTGACGAATTCCTTTCAAATTGAATTTTGACTGCACAGGGCAGGTCCGTTTCCTCGGCGTCCCACGCCAGACTGACTCTAACTACGCGTCCTTAGATTTTAAACAATTGTTTGTTTTTTTAATATGGCAGCTTCCTTCTTCAAAAAGAAATCATATGCTCTAATTTAACGAAGTTCCGCTCCTTCCCACTAGAGTCGACTGCAACTGACCTACTTCTTGCTTTCTACATCTGTTAATGTCAACGAACTATTTTCACCGTTTTAATTTGGTTAACATACTGTTTCAATTTTCCGATCCTTAACAAATCTTCCAGTGTTTATTTAACTACTATTATTAGTGTGTGAAGTGTCTTTGTGTTTTACTTTTGTAATATTTCGAAATGTGTGTGTTTTGACTGGATTCATAGAACATAACCTTTCAATTTGTTCACTACCGTTTTTCACTTTCTCCTTCAAGTAATTACTTATGCCCTATGTTACTAATATTTACAATTTTGTTTGAATATAATTATTATTAGATTATCTTGTTTTAATTTATGTGTTAGGGGTTTTGATATAACACATTTCCTAATCGATTTTACAGTTCAAATACCTTGTTTACAATTCTAGGCTTTAAACTAAATTTAGTTTCAATTTTAACCTAACCAATCTTTTAATGAATTTCTTTTTAAATTTTGTGTGAGTTATTTCTAATATATTCTTCCAATTCTTAAAGAACATTATATAGCCCATTCTATAAATGTTACAGTATATATACTATATTTTGTTATTGAGGTAACAATTTTGTTATTACCTATATTGAGGTAATATTTTTGTAGTGAAATACAACTCATTTGACGAGAGGAATTAAATTATGTACTCTAAATTGCTCAAATTGCAAATAATTTAATCCGCAATGGGTTAAAATGAAATGTACATACAGTGATATTGTAAATAAATAATACACAACTTCTAACCACAAATATTTTTATTCTAGTCTTATGTACATTTTGGTTACAAAGTAACCATCCTCAGAGACATGACAATACATACTCTAGTGCTACTGTACTGATTAGTGATATTGTATTTGAATATACGGGGTGCAGATGAAGGTATGGTCGGATTTCGTGAAGTAATTCAACACTGAAAACTAAATCAAACTGGACTATGTTTGTTTTTTAAAAGTGCATTGATATTTGCAATTTAACTCTTAAAAACCATATCCTCTCTATGATGTCCCTCAGAGAGGGCTAACTAGTCGATTAAGAGAATTTCTTTTAGCATGCTGCATCATGTTACATAGAATCTCAGGAATTATTATGGTTAATTCTATCCTTTAGCATTCCAGTAATTTGTAGGTAATATTTATAAACATCTGCCTTCAAATAGCCCCACAGAAAATAGTTACATGGGGTGTGGCCTGCGGAATAACCACGCATATAAACGTATTTTGTGTAACATGAATAAATGAAACCTCTTAACCACAAATAACTTTCTTCTTTTATTTAAAACCTTATGTACATTTCTATTGCATAGCAATCATCCTTAGAGGTAATTTACAATGAAAATACTATTACCATTTTCATTGTAAATTACCTCTGAGAATAATTGCTATGCAATCGAAATGTACATAAGGTTTTAATTAAAAGAAGAAATTTATTTGTGGTTGAGAGGTTTCATTTATTTATGTTAAACATTACGCCACAGTTGTTTTACACAGTTATTGTATTTTGTGTAGTTGGCAAGAGTTTTCATTTGCCCCAAATCTCCTGTTTTGCTTATTTACAGTCCATGACAAATGAAAATGTCCCTCATCACTTATTAATAAAACTGTATATTCAAAAACAATGTTCAGAATTCATTCATAACAATTTTTATACCTATCATTATCAAGTTTGTTTAATTTTGAGCAATGATAATTCTGTAAGGATGAAACTGCGATATTATTGTAATATTTTTTCAACCGACCAATCAAATATGGCAAAAGCAGCAACATACTTCCCTGCAGATGACAAAGCAACTAAGTGAAGGATTTGATTAAAGCGTTGACATTCTCAGGGGTTTTAGAGGCGCGAGGGGGCTTTTTATGTAAAATGTTGATATTATTAAAATTCAAAGAAAGTCTTTCATTGAACAAAGAATAAATCAGCAGTCAGGCACAGGCTCATGACGTTGAAGGTTAAGAATTCTGTGGATTGCTTGTTGTGTGTGAATTGGAGATTCGCTTCCTACAAAAATTGTCACTTCAAATGATGTGAACCAGTCAAAAACTGTTATCAACTGAAACTGCACCAGGCAATCGACAAAGTGACACAAAGGTCATTCACCCCGCCCCATTACAATACTGCACACAGTGCTGCATTCATCTCCAACCAAGCCTTTTGCCAAATCCTATATCATTGTAGTTTTGAGGTTCTATTTCTAGTTTATTAAATTTCACAGCATTACAAAAATTTATTGACACAAAGATTGAATGTAACCACACAAATTATTTACAAGTTACTTATTAGCTATTATTATATTATTAATTTCAAAATAAATTTGTTATAAAAGCATTGTACATATTTATACAAGCATTCTCTTAGTGTTTTGTACAAAAGTTTTACTAAATTTATATACAATAATCTAAATGACTGGAATCCACTTACTGGAATGGAGTATTATTTTTATCTAGAAGAGAACGGTATTTGTGGATAGGAGGTCCTGTGACTGTGGACTCTACATAGCAACCAGGGATATAGTCAACTGGAGCAGGTCCTCTCATTTCAAGTTCTTCCTTCAATGTTTCTTGCCAATGGCTGACCACCCGTAGAACTCCGTGGATCAAGGGACTACTCACAGGCAATTCTATGATAAAAAAACAAGAAAGTAAAATAATAAAAGTCGTCTATACAATTTGATAGCTTTCTTATGTGTTTATGCAAAAACTCTACATCAATACATTACTTATCAAGCCACATTCCTACATTCACATACATATGTGGAAAAATAATTAAATTTTAAACTTGAGTTGTAAAAACTCATTTTAACTACACTTTTTGAAAGTGTATTTAATTTTACAACAGTATTCTTTCCACTATATTATCAAAATTTAAATTTAAAGACTTTTTTGTATCAGTATGTTTGATTGTTATTGCAGGATATATGATACTGTTATATGAAGGTTAAGGAAAATATAAATAATAAACAACCCTTTGATCACAATAATTTTTCAGCGCCCTAAGAGTATTGAAAAATTATTGTAGTTAGAAAAGCTTTATGTTACTTTTAAATTTACTATGACGGTTTTAACCCGGGAACGCTCTAGCTATTAGATTGAATCTAACATTTTTAGTTGCTCTGAAGGAATTATTTTATCTTTTCGGTGCTACAGAGTTTCTAAATATGCTTTCTCAAGAATTTTGGCCAGCTACTAATCGAGTTTTGAGTAGACAGCGTGATTGAGAGAGTAAACAGGCAGTAAACAGTAAGACAATTGGCAGGACTTGCTAATGTTAGGGAGCGCTTACATGTTCCAGCGATCACATAAGTCCTGTGTTAGGAGCAATCTAACAGCACGAGTGATCACGTAGCTGTTAATATTATAATTTTTATATTGTAATTTTACATCCAAAAATATGCTATAAATGTATTAATTAAATTGTTTTAAAATCAATGAACGAGTTTAGGCTTATTATGATCCATATAATAAAAAATTATATTTCAAAACAAATTAATAACCATAATTACAAATTTCAGATTTGCCTTAACGGCGTGAGTTATCTCAGGATTAAATTTAGGTTAAATTTATCCTCAAAATCAATAAAAAGGAAAAGATTTTTTAAAAAATTTATAGTATAAGACTAGGAACATTAAACTTTGGATCTGCTATTAGAAAATAATATGGTATTGTTAAATAAATGAAGTAGTCTAATGCTTCAATCAGGTTCATAGAAAAGCAGGATGGTTGCTCAGTTATAAGTTTAAAATTTCTGTATATTTCCCAATTTTCCCTGCCCAAAATGATAAAATTCCTGTACCCTTTTTGAATTAGGTACAATAATAATTATGCATGGTCTAGACCCAATATTAACTTGTAGGTACAATATAACTTTAATGGCTGAGATGATAAAAGAGATTAAGAGAGTATAAGATATATTTTACTTAACAAAGAAATCTTCGCCAACGCAAACATACCCATAGCAAAGATCTAACTGCGTTGAACACTCATTACTGAGAATGGACTATGGACTGGGTTATCCTAAAACATTATCACCTTCCTTAGGCTCTACATCATCATGTTAAGTGGCAATAACAACCCCCTAACCACCGTCCGTGGAATACATTGTTACGGAACAACAGTGAGAGATAGTATTCATAATCATTAAAGTAACATCTCTAATAGGTTCTCACCTATTAGAGGTAAATGTAAATGTAAATGTATTAGGGGTAAATGTAAATTTTTGTATAATTACAATGAAACATCTCTTATCTAAAATACAGAGGGCAGACCCGTTTATGGTATATACTATATTTCGAACACGAAGAAACATATTTTAGGGTACATATTTTTTTTTACCCAATTTACTTTTTCATTAAGTATATTTGATCAACCTGGACTCGTAACTTACAAAGAGTGTAAAGCATGATAGATACATTTTATATCTATTAGAAAGGACTTGTAGAAGTTTTGAACATTAAAATATACATTTGCACAAAAGAATGAAATTGGTTACCAAATTGGTTTCAATTTGTGACTTTTGGTTTCATCCATTATTACTAAACTAAATACTGTGAAGTTTTAACATAAGAAATATTGATAACCAGACTAACTTAATTAGATGCCAGATACGATTTTTTTTTTATTTAGTACACTTTCTATTTTGCAAAAATCGTTAAATAAAATAGCTTCATGCATTACCTTGTAGTTCTATCCCCGCAACATTAAGGAAATCTTGAATTTGGCATTGTACCAGTTTCATTATTGCCAACCTCATGGCACACCATGAGTAACTTGTTGGATTGGAATGTTCTGTATTTTCTTTTTGTGTTGATACTGGTTTATCTCGTATACTGTCCCCTTCGAAAACATCTTCCTCTTCTTCTTCACTTAAATCACTCACAGCAGAGTCTGCTGAATCGTAATCTACATCTTGAACATCGTCTGATAAGCATGGCTACAAAGACAATACAACGTTTTTATACATGTAATATTATTAACATATACGACGTAATACTGTTACAAAGTGTAATACTAAAGAATGAGTAAGGTGTGATAAGATTATGAATTAATTTGATATTACGAGATTAGTTTCTAGTTGATTAATTAAGATAAACATTTACATTACATTAATAAAATCTTTATTTCCCTAGTTTTAAAACTCATCTAAGTACCTTTCTTTACACAACGTTTTAAACCAAGGTAATGTTATATATCACAGGTAGTTAACATTTTATTTATGTAGATTATACTAATTGTCAAAAACATTAGGTTTGATATAATACATAAAATCAAATTAAGTAGTCATAGGCTTATAGTAAGTAATAATAGGGAAATTTTATTAAATCATCATAGAATACTATTAAAAAAAAATTAAATACAGAAAAACAAACAGATATTATTTTAGAGACATATTATTAATTAGAGGCTTGTGTCTGCATGTTTGTGACCAATGGATCATATACATGAAGTATATAATTACTAAAATATAATAAAGTATACATTTAGATGGAGATAAATGAGGCTTCAGTATGAAAATTATGAAAATCAGTAGGAAGAAAATCGGTATAAAAAAAGTAAAGCAAGCAAAAAAACCATTAAAAGTTGAAAAGCAGTGTAAACATATTCAAACAACTTGGTACTTGGTTCTCCCATACCAAATTATATCCTGTGTGGGTCACTAATTTCCAAGAACAATCGAGCAATGAGTTCAAAACGTATTACCTTTTTAATGTTCAGATAAACCATAACAGTAGTTTAATGGTTCAGAAAATACAATACCCCAGTATATTTTTGCTGACAATATGTAGAATTGCCCAGTAAGTCTTTTTTTCATGTACCTGATATAATGTTGTTAAAATTGCTTTTGAATTAAAAAAATAGTGTCAGTCACAGAGAAAGTTTAAATGTTGGGGAAAGTGTATCTGTTGGCACAAAATGACTTTTAAAACAAACAACAGTGTGGTCAAATGAAAAAATAATATCAATACAACATAGTGAAGCAGGTACTTCTTTAATCAGTGCGAAAATCCATTGAAGAAACAGAAAATGCTTTACTGAAGAAGTACAATTTGCATAATATGAAAATTGTAGGGGAATCCTCACTGGGAGGTCTTAAAGCAGGAAAAAGATTTCCTGGAGAACTTAAAACATCAGGATATTTAAAAGGAGGATGTTTACCACAACAGGTGTTTAATGTGAATGAGAAGAGGCGGGTTTTGAAGAAAATGCTTAGAGGATATTTTCTTTCCAGAACAGAACAACCAGTTCCAGGCCTCAAAGGCAGCATAAAATTAAACTCTCTTCTGTGTCCAAATGCCCCACATAATATCAAGATAAAGCCAATGACAATATATTGCCCTGGTCAATCACAGGTTATGTTATTTTCTACCATCTACTGATATTTTTTAAAAAAGTGGTATTTTAAAATGACACCTTTTAATTGGTATTGACATTTTTAATCCATGCTTAATCCACTGATAAAATATTAAGTGGAAAAACTTGTCTAAATTAAAATAGTTTCAAATTCAATACTAAGAAAAAAATATATATAGAACCTGAAAATTTGAAGAGCAGTTTAGTTGCAACACAGCTATATAGGTTAGATTAATTGCAATGTGAAAGAATGCTTACCTTACTTAGAAAATATGATACCATAGACATCTCTGGAGGTACAAATTGTTCCCTGTATGTTGGTTTATCCTCTTTTATGGTCGGAGTGCCTACTTGCACTGAAAACTGACCTAAAAGCTTCATGTTAAGTTTATACCTCTGTTTTGAGATATTGCTAGTAACTGTTGACCACACATTTTCATTAACACTTGTTGGTGTTGACACTTCACGTTCTACACTGTTCTTCTAAAAATAAAAAAAATTAATACATTTTTGCTATGTCTAGTAAAGTTTATAGAGGGCTTATCATGTACAGAATAAAGAATAACAAGTTTGTGCTAAACAAAAATAAAAGATGATTTTGTCTATTTTATTAATAAACTAGATAATTATAACAAATGGTTTAAAAAATTGATAAAACATTATTTGTCAAGTACGACACATTTTCTTTTGTTTCCAATCACAGCTCAATTTTTACAACTACTTTTACTATGATAGCATGGAAAAGTGTATTATCTAAAAACACTAAAAGGTAATATGATATTATTGATTCAATTTTTCATTTTTCAAAAACAATTTAGAAAAGAATTTGCAAGTAGTAATGTATACGTCTCTTGGATCAATGAGCCACCTTCAGCTTTATCCCTAACGCTCATCAGACTACCTCAATTATGCTCTGTTATGATCTCGGCTAAAAGTTATCTATGTTAGGTGAGCTATAGACTTCGTTTTTAATAAATTCCTAACTATTCCTAAATTCACAAAAAAAATGGCAACTGCAGTAACTACTCTGCAGTTAAACTTAACGCTTTCCAATCCCATGGGGGATACTTGATATAATCAAACTATAGTGTTGATCAGTTAATAAATCTGGTGAGACACCATAGCCACCATTTGTTTATTAGTCAGAGATGTCTTTTGGCTTTGCAAATAGCTTCAGCCAGATTTGCAGTATGGTCTGCTAATAGGTAATAATTTCTAGAATTATTATGAACCAACTGAAACTTTACTTTTTGAAAACTAAATACTGTTATACATATAAGTCATATGTAAGCTTATATAACTAAAAATCCTTTTTCAACAAATATTTAATTCAATTATCTTGTTACTTGTACATAATTGACTACGATAATAGAGTGATAATAAATATCTAAATTTTGTTTAGATAATTTTGTAGTATTTTTTAACATTATTGAAATAGTATTATGTTGTCCGGTAACAATTTTGAATTCTATACAATTATGTTTCTTACTTTTAATTAAATTATAGAGAGTGTTTTCTAAAATTAATTTAGATGAAAAACATTAAAAGTTTAATCCATAAAAATTATTAGAAGTAAAATTGAAAAAAAAGAATAGACCTGATCAGTCATAAAATTTCTAAACTGACTGATAAATTACAAAAAACAAAAAAAACCTATGTTGCAACAGATTTGAAACATATGTAGTTTGACATTTCTGACGCAAGTAAACTTCAAACATAAAAAAATGATGTCTTATAAAAAATGATGTCCGACTCATAAACTTTGTTTTTTCAGTCTTGCACTACTTGTGTCATTGAACTGAGTGGAAAAAATAGTCTGTGTGTGGAGAGTATATTATCACTAAATGTACAAATTTAGGAACATATGTTTTTTACAAAATGTCAAGTGGATTTTTAAAAAAATTACCTAGTAATTATAAAAAATAATACAGAAAAACTATAAGTTTTATGGTTTCAGATTAATTTTACTTATGAATTTTTCTGTAAGGTTTCTTAAGGTTACAGCTATTTTAATTATTTACTGTGCACATTTTAAAAATATACATTTATTTTCATTTAATGTCTGTTAATAACTATTAATTTTTTATATAGGCTAATGACAGATCACAGACAACTTTGGTTTTTTAAACACGCATTGCTTTTTAAATGTTATGTATTATATAAATGTAAGTTATGTTGTATAATTGTTTAATTAAAACTGAGCCTCTTGAAAAGGAATTTCGGAAAGAAATTCGAAATGTTGAGTTTAAAAAGCAAAATTGTCTGTGATCTGTCATTAGCCTACATAAAAAATATACTTTTATTTATTTTTTAGATCAGCGTGAAAAACAGACTGTTGTAAAATCATGTGTTTGTACAAAAGACCTTGCAACTTTGACCTATAAATCAATTTGAAAAGTTTCAACCTTGTAATTTTATTCTCTGTGTGTGTCTGCAAATAGGAATAATATGACACTTTAGAAAATTATTAGTAGAGTCATGAAATGGAAAGAAGAGGACTGAATTCTGTTATAATCGTCAAGTGTAATTAAACACTATGCTGGTTATAGAAATATATGTTTTTGAAAATATCTAATCTATTAGCACAAGAAAAACAAAAATTGTAAAAGTTTCATTTCACATTTAATTTTAACATTAAAGGTCATAATATGAAATTTAAAAAATCATATCTTTTACATTTTGGCACAAAACATTTGAGTTTCTAAGCTGTGAACACATAATGTACCTATAGAACTAAACTAACACAGTTTGCCTATGAAACACTACTTAGATGTCCAAGCTATCAAATGAGGTACCAGGCTTCAGGAATTCTGAGAATTTCAAAACAGAAATTTTTTTCAATATAGGTATTTTAGCATCATTCCATTGCATGGTACACTTGAATAAAGAATCATAGTTTCAATAATCAGAACTGCTACAGTCTTGTATACATGATTTTCTACTCTTTAATAATCGTTTTAAAATGTTTTTATTATAAATAGTTAAAGTGTTATAAATTGAACACTTGAATGAAAATGGTTTAACACTTGTACTAAGTTCGTTAGTTGTTTTCCTTCAATTTACAAGTAAGTATGAAAAAATAATCTAGTGGTTAAATCCACTATGACTAACCTCCTTTTTTTCTTTTTAGAAGGGCTGAGTTGTTACAATCTGATATTTCTCATGCTAGCTTTGTATGCTGTTTAACAATTACTTTGACCCTTAATAATTAATGCACCACTTCAGAGTTATGTATCTGTTTTCCATGAACTGCCACTCACCTCCACAACCTGCACTGTCTCCTCTACCACGTGACATCTTCAGTGAAAACGCAGGACTGATGGAATTAGGCATGTGAATTTCACTGGGACAAGCATTGGCGAGTGCAAAATTTATTTTTCCAGAAGTTACTACCCCACAGAAATGTAGACTAGGTAATCATGTAATTTTTTGTATGCTCTCTTGGTGGGGGCTAGAATAATATCAATTGAAAGAAACAAATTCAAACATAACTATGGACAACTGGTTCAAAAGCATTCCGTTTGCAAACACTCTTCTGGAGAAATACTAACTTACCATGGTAAGTACTGTAAAAAACAACATTTAGCTAACTTCATTCATTCAAAATTTCTGGATAGGAAACCTGATCATCTTTGTTTCTGTTTGCTAACCATTTTACCACAGTGTCCTATATGCCACGGAAAATGATAACTGTGACACTTTCTACAATTCACGATGATGAACTCCTCAGGCTATAACCTCAACACAACACTACAACCGGAACACAAAAAATAATAATAATAAAAAAATCTACCTAAAATATAAATACACCAATAACAAAATAGAAAAAATAACAAATATATACAACAAAGAAACCTACACTCCAACATACAAACCAAACAACAAAATAATAAAATATTTTAATAACAAACCACAAAACAAATTCAGAAAAACATAGCCTATCAGGAATTTACAAAATTACATGTAACAACTGTAACGCATTTTACATAGGGAAAACAACCAGATCATTTAAAATAAGATTTGAAGAACATTGTAGAGCATTCAAAAACAAAAATTCAAAAGTATCAAATGTTGCAGCACACCTAATATCACATAAACATGAAATAACAAATTACGAAAATAACCTAACCTTACTTGAAATAAATAATAACCCAATAGAACTAGAGTCACTAGAAAAATACCACATTTATAAAATCATACACAACAATTTAATGAATCTACAAACAACATATACAGAAGACATACTATTCAAAAACATGATACACAAGACTCAAGAGGAAACATGTATGACGTCAACAATTACCAACACGACGGACCGAATAGCCACACCAGAAAAATTGAAAAAAAGTAACCAGTGATTCGACAATGGTCAAGTGACCGAAAGGAGCCTCATCACACAAGGTAAAATCATTGCACTTAATGGTGGATAAAATTACGTACAATAGTAATATATTAACTTCATAAAGTCAGTGCAACGGAAAAACAATCGATAACGTAAAATATCAATAATTTTTTATATATTCACCGGATTGAATTATAAAAAGTATATATTTTATAGAAGCTCAACATAATAAATTATTATAACATTCTGCTGAAAAACAACTTCATTTATTCAAAAGCTTGTTAATAACTCATTCCTTTGTTTTATGAGTTTAAGTAAAATATGTTAAAAAGTAAAGTTAAATTACTGTAACTCAAATTCCATGAAAATAATAAAAAAATAAATGGCATAATTTTTATTTATTAAGAACAAATAGCTTCTATTAAAATTCACCTCACCTGTACAGAATTGCTTTGAGCCACCCGTAACAGTTTTTTCACTCCACCACCAAATAAAATTCCCCACGTCTGGTCATTGAATGTTTGTCCAGCTAGTCTGTATAAAATGTGGCAGTCACATGTAGATATTGCATACACCATTAAACTCATATAGGATGCAACAAATGCTTCACACAATAAGATATTTAACCGTGGAGTATCTTCATCTTTTTCTCTTGCAAGTAATGCTCGTAAATTTGTGACACCTACAAATTACAAAATATTTTAGACCATAATTATTTCAAGTATGTATGTTATTCAAGATTGATATTTAATCATAAGGAGATGTAATTCAACTTAATTTCCATTTAATTATTTTGTTGTTTTTTTTTGGAAGATCAATTCGTATATTAATTTGATGGTATTTTTTTAGAAATGAAACTAGTTATGGTGAACATAGTTATGAACTTATTAAACCAATTAGCATTAAATAGAGCTTTAAAACTATATTGGAAAACAGGTTAAATAATCGAAATACATTTTATATAAATGGTTCATGATATATACTTAGAAGGGCTTATTTAGAATTGATAATAAGGCTTTGATAAAAATATTAAAGAATAACATTGAGTAAAATATTCCCATTCATAAATGTCATATATTGGTTACTAGATGACAAACAAAAAATGTGTTTAAAGAAACTCAATAATTATTGACGTTCCACTGTATAAACACAGTACTTTTTAAACTAATTTAAAAAAGAAACAATTATATACTTGTTTTAAAACCTTCCTATCACATATTTTAAGATAAAACCTAGCCAAAAGTAATAAATGAATAACTGTAGTAATATTTACAGAAAACAAATTAAGCATAAAATCTTTATTAATTATAAAAAGGATTAAAACAAGTACTGTTTTTAAAGTGTATAAAATTATGAAATTTTAAAATAAATAATGCATTTGTTAAAACCAAGAGAAAGTAAATATATTAGATAATTAATAAAAAGTCCAACATTTTTTTAACCAAGACTTTGTTTAAATTTATGAATAATCAAGAAAATGAGTAAGAAAATTCTTTCATAAGAGAAAGAATGAACATATCAAAGTAAACATTTATAAACCCTAACCGAAAATGGCTTAGTATACCTGAATAAAGTGCTAATACAACTAGATTCTTTAGTGTAAAAATTCTGTTTATTGTTGCTGTGAAATTTTATAAAAGAATAAAGAAAATCTGTGAAGCAGTTAATTTGAAATTTCAGTCAAGTAAAAAGGATTATAAATACTTTTAATATAATAAATTTTAAGAAATAATAATATACAGTAAATAAAGAAAATATTTTAGTATGTAAATATGAACATATGTTTCTGATATGTACTCTGATATGAGCTCTTCAGGTTAGCTCATACCATTTCATTAAAGTTCAAACATATCCTTTCAAATTTTCTTTCCTAGTTATAGAACTCATCATATCAGAACTGAGAATAATCCTGATGCTCATAAGGTTTGGTGATAAATAATTATATTTCGTATCAGAGGTGAAACGTAAGGATAGTTGGGAGTTCTTTATGTTGTTAATTATTTCATAGATTAATATTTGGTTTTTGAATGACCAAATCTCTTTGTTGCCAACCCATCAACTGAATCGTTGGCCTAGAGATCTCAACGTGACAAGCCAATTGCACCAATATGTTATTTTTCTTGTTTGTGTAATTATTTCTG
Source organism: Prosapia bicincta (assembly GCA_036971475.1). Classification (NCBI taxonomy): domain Eukaryota; kingdom Metazoa; phylum Arthropoda; class Insecta; order Hemiptera; family Cercopidae; genus Prosapia; species Prosapia bicincta. Next base: position 82,009,608 of record JBAIZL010000010.1, on the reverse strand, counting down.
TTAGACTGTATATCACACAGCTTTTAGGTGTGCCAATATTTACATGCGATTGTGAGCACCAGATTGAATAACGGTTTCATTAGCTTAGTTTTAGGGCTCATCAATACATAACAATTCTACTTTAAACAATACAGTGTGTGCCTAATACAAAAATAAGTAGAAATTGCCACTGAAAATACCATTTCCTCTTTCATATTTTAACAATCAGTAAATAATCTGGCCTAAATTATAAATAATTATTGTGCAACTGAGTGAATACTTTTGAATTTGCTTGCTGACGTGTTTCAAAACATCTTTTCATTGATGAAGCCGAGCCGCTACTTTTTAATCAATGAAATCAATATGATTACAACAAGCAACTTTAATCTACCCTTGCTGTCAATAGAATATTGAGTGTTTATGATCTTTCAATGACTATAGTTTCTGCAGGAGTCATTGTTTTTATTCATTGCATGCAATAGATCAAGTATCACTTTAAATAGAAAAATAAAGTGGATCAGCTGTTTTATTATTGTAAATCTTATAAATCTTTCCTGACTGGTAATCAAACCCCAGTTTGCATATGAAAGTTAGTGAAACTGATACTAAACTAAATTAGCTACATTTTTTCTTACGATATTTCATTTGCAATTGTAATTTAAAAAAATCTTTTGTTGTTAGACATAATTAATGAAGCTACATGAATTTGTAAGAGGGGCCAGACACATTTAAATAAAAATTAGACAAACAGAAATATTATATCAACTTAAATGACATTCTTTCAATATAGAATTAGTATAGTTATCCCATTGCAGATTACTGGCTATATTTTAAAGTGTTAAAGATTATTTGCTGTAGACAGTATAAAGTTGAAAAACGAGTCATCAATAGTCAGTCATTGAATATGTAATTTTCTTGATCCTTGATAATGTGCTATTGTCTCTGTGCTTCAGATAAGCACATACAATATAATTCTCATTAGTTAGCGAGAGTTTTAGCCTCTCGAAACTGTCACTATAAAGAAAGATAATTATACACATCTTTGGAAGGACAAAACAAATAAAGTAGGAATTTTGTTGCAGTTATAATGGTTTCTTATAATCACTTTATCAGTTGTCATTTAGGTCAAGCTCTAAGTATAGTCTTTACTGTTCAGTTTCATCTTAGTTGTGTGTCACGATCGTCTGATTTGGATCTCATTCTTCTCAATAATGTGCAGTGAACATAAGTGATTTAAAGTGACAATGAAGGTTTAATGCACTATAGTGCAATGTGTCCTCATAGTCTTTCTAATGAAATTAGTGTGAAATTGTTTTAGAAATTATTTTAGTTTCTCACAATTGTAAAGTGAAAAATTGTGTGAGTGTAAGGGTGAGATTACAATCGACCACTAAGCAACATAAGGTAATATTTTGTTTTTAGTTAATTCATTTATTTTATGAATTTATTATTTTATTATTAATTTTTTTTTACTAATATCAATTATAAATAATCAATTAAATTTATCCTCCAATTGTTTTAATTATTAAACTATTATTGAGTAATAATTACCTAATTTATTCAAGTGATTAACAGTTAACAATAACTTTATAATACTATTATTAATAAAAATACTTACAAATTTATTCAAGTTGGTATTCAACACAATTCAGTTGTCATGACCATTGAGTTTGAAATTAATTAGTGCCCACTCTGTCGCTTGGAACACAAATCATTTAATCCACAATGAGTTTATATATAATAAATTACCCTTTTGGTAATTCACACGGCAAAATAAAACACTACTTACTGATATTTTTCAGCAGACTCATTTTGCACTAGGTCAGTGCACTGTACCTAGTGTGTAACGCATCTGCTAAAAAATATGAGTAAGTATTGGTTTTTTTGTCAAGTGACACCATTAGTGTAATTTATAAGAAAAACCTCAAGATGTAGAACACAAAAACTGCAAATTTTTATATATCATTATTATAATATTTATAATAATAATAATGTACCATACATTTTTGGAATAGATCTACTGTAAGATTTCATTTTGAACACACTGAAACACTAATGAATAACTTTGATGTGTCAATGCGTATTTCAAATTTAGAAAGATAAAAACTTTAGACATTTATTGATATTTCTTCACTTCATTAAATAAATGTTGAATTTTCCTTACCTGGCCACTTAGCTGGCAGGGTTGTGACATGTAGAGGCTCATCTGTACTGTAACGTCTACGTCTATTACTACTTGCTATCAGATGACTATTAGCATTTACAAAGGACAAGTTTTCCACACCAGTACCAGGATATCTATGCAAAACATAATATTACTATAGTGTTAATTATACTTAGTTAACAATGTTAAAATGTTTGAGGAATAACAACTGTTCTGAGTTGATATTTCATAGATACTGGGATAAACTACTTACGGGTGCAACATCTTATTTATACTTTATTAAAAAATTATCTTTAATTAGGTTTCTTCCTTCAAAGTAAAAAAAAAACTAATGAGTGTTTACCTGACCTACTAACGAAGAAACATAAGCAAAGAGAGGAGGGAAAAGTAAGAAAGGAGAAATTGAGTAAAAAAATAAGAGAATGTGGAAATTTAGTTACATAGCGTGTTTTTAAATTGAACTCTATATACTTCTGATTATTATCCTTTCAAAAACTTTTTATATGAAAAATTACTATATAAACTTTATTACGAATAACACATACTTTCTAAATATCAGGATAATAGGTTTAGTCAGAGTGTCTATTTTAAGTTCGCTTTAAAACTGTCAAAACGGAACTTGATGAAATGTGAATAGAGAGTAGAAAGAGTAGAGTGGATAGGGAAAAGGATAGGGTTATAAAAAGTTTACTTTTTATAAGTAAGAAGTTACGTAAAAGAAACTTTTGTAAATTTTACAAAGTAAAAATTTAGGACTCATTTAACTAAAACTAATGACTGATACTACAACATACAAAATCTATTTCTTAAAAACTATTTTGAGATTTTCATGTAGTACATACCCATCCACAGCCTGTTTGACACTACAGCTATCACTGTCACATAAAGACTGATAAATACAAGCAGACAATGCAACAGCTAAATCTCGTAACACAAATACTTCGCTCAGGTTGACTCGACTAAGGGTAGGAGGCGAATGCAGTTCAATGACGGTCTGCAGCATGTCGTGTGTAAGGGACTGGAATAAACATGTAAGACAATTACTAAAAACTTGTGAATCTATGAAAATAAACTTCACTGCCACAAATGAGTTGATATAATTTTGTAGTTTTCATAGATGGTTCTTTCATAATATTGAATTTCAGTTATTCTGACATTCATTCATACATACATACATACATACATACATACACACACACACACTACTATGTTTAGCAAATCTATTGTGAATGTTTGGTCCTATAAAAAAAAAGAAAAACACAGAATGGCAATGCTTCATACAATTAATTATTTTGTTCCCTAAACACTGCGTTTAAATAACGGCTTAAATTGCCAGGTAATGTAACTGCAACAAAAAAATGTAAACACTTTTATATTTTTTATATTTTTTAAAATCTTGGTAGTTTTTATTATTTCAATGGTCTCAAAAACTAAACCTGGATTTAAATTACAGAACGCAGTACAATTTAAAAAAAATGCAAATTCTGTATTAATTTTTAGGTGGGCAAATGAAGGCCATTTGAAAATTTATAATTATTTTTATTAAATGCTTTTTTTTTAAGAGACAGTTTACTTTATCAATGTATTTTTTCAACTAGTAGTTTCATTAAAAATTTTAAAATAATAAAACAAATAATAAAGTTACTGTAATTATGGTGCCATAAATGCTTGTATTAAGTGTTATTACAACTTTATTAATATTCTAATTGGGGTAGACGGTATCTGAATGGGGGCAAGTAAGGTCCTACAGAAAACAATAAAACTGTACCTACCTTTCACAGGTAATAAAACACTACTGTCAACCTTTGTGTAATGAAGCGTTAGCCCCCATCGAGATGCTTCTACTAGGTAGGTAATAGGTACTTTCATTTTGGAAATTCGATAAACTCTATCGGTTTATACTAGACTTGCACTAAACAGTCATTTGCTCTGCAACTCTTGGTGCAACATGGAGTTCCTTCATAGTTTAACAAAATATGAAAAATATTCAAACCAGGAAGGCATAATTACGTTTTTATTAATGTACAGATTAATTGCGCAGCGAAGAATCTGTCCATCGTGTGGTAAAAACCAAACTATACAGTCAAATGGCAAGTATTTTATAAATTTATATAATTATTAATATTGTACATTTTATAAATTGTGGTATATTTTCGCTAATATTATAAATAATAGAGAATAGATTTGCTGAAAATCATGATTTTATTTGTCTCTTTTTTAACATTTTTTTTATTAACTGTTCTGTAATTATTGTAAAACATAATTTTGAACAAGAAATTACACTATCAAAGGTTAATAAAATATATTAATTTATTTCTTTTCTAGGTAATGGATCTGAACAGAATATGAGATGCAATAATAGAACCTGCCGGAGGAAAGATTCGATTCAAAATGGAACCATTTTTGCAAGCTATACTATTTGAATGTCTTAAATTGTATTAGTTTTAGTGGGTTGGCTTCTAAAGTACTCAAAAAATACCATAGTTAGAGAAACGGGGTTAAATGAAAAGATTGTGCAACGGCTTGTGAACGTTTTTCGGGATTTACTAACGGTTTGGTTGATTGAAACGAATACTAAGTTGGGTGGTGTCAACAGCGTCGCTGAAATTGATGAAAGTGCTTTTGGGCATCGAAAATATAACAGAGGGGCGAGTAACAAAAACAAGATAGGTTGTAGGCGGTATTGAAAGAAACACAAAAAATGTTTTCTCAAAGTAGTTGCAAAAAGAGATGCACACACATTAAAAAAAGGGATTACTGAATATGTTGAGCCCGGTACAACAATAATTACTGATAGTTGGAAAGGATATAATACACGAGCATTTTAATGTGAATCATACACGTAACTTCTTGAATCCTAATGATCGTAGCATACACACTAAGGGAACTGAATCAAACTCGGCTAAAATAAAAAGAGACATGAGGCGGCAAATCGGTAAAATATCTTCTCCTAATATAGAGATATACCTCACAGAATACACTTGGAGAAGTCTTCATCCAACAACTGAGGAGTTATTTATCGATTTCATAAATGCAGTCAACAATTTTTATCTCATTTAGGCCTAATATGTAAATAAAAAAATTTTGAAAACAAAACAAAAAAATTCATTCTTCAACAGGAAAATGTAAAAAAAATTATAAAACAACAAAAAATCTTCAAGAGGACAAGGCCCTATGGGCCGCTAATTTCATGAATTGATTGGGCAGTTTTATTATAGATGTCAACCAATTTAAGTTTTTTGCGGCCCTGAGCAGAAACAACACTGATTATTTAAGTAAGTTTAGTAGATATATAAACGTTAGTTTTTAATGTAAGCTATTTATTAATGTTTAATTTCTGTAGTCTATCTAAGAATTTTGTATATGTGACTAAAACCATTTGACTGGGGGCTAAGGCTTAGCTATTGTTGACTGATAACAAGGGTTGACAGGGTGGTATCATAAACTTAACTGGTGTCATAAAAGGCCATTGTTACACTCACAACCTTCCTTGCCCTTATATCTAGATACTGGCTATCCTTCTAATTGTTTACCATTATATCTAGTTCAATAAATAGACATTTATTTTATTACCTGTAAATGCCTGACAGGATCTGCTACCACTGTTTTGTTGCAAGCAACACTGGCCGATAAAAGGGGAAGTGTGGTAGGAAAAGGCAAAGGCGATAGAAGTTGTTGCTGTGTCTTTTCTTGTTGTAACTCTTGCAGCAAAAGGACAAGTTCCATTCTAACTGATGCTAAACCTCCACCGCTTGCTCCATGCAGACTGCAATAGCTAAGCAGTGTTCGCAACAGAGTTTCATTGGCTAAAACATCAATATTTAGATTTATTTTAAGGTTGTAGAACAGATTACTTCAATTACTATGGCATTTAATAAAATTACAAAAAATATCATGAAAGGCTGGATATAAATATAACTTTCCGTAGCCCCTTCTGAATTGATTAGCCAGAAATATATAAAAGCATTATACAGCTTATAGTTACTGTGCAATAGAATGATTGTGCAATAGAACGATTGTGCTCTTTTTTACTGTGCAATAGAATGATTGTGAGAGAAATACTGATGACAGTTATAAAGCTAAAGAATGTGTGTTATCCAGATTAGTAGTGGTTCTAAGGTTGTCATTAGTCATAAATGGTGTTATAGGAAAATGAAAAGAATAGGTGAAAATTTATATGAAGCTTCTCTAGTAGAGGGCTCAGATGCTTCATGAAGTAGATCTATTTTCCATTGTAGAGAGGTGACTACTTATTATAGAAACTTCATTTTACGAGAAACTAAACGTTCATTTCTACTGTCTATAATTTATTTCAAAACATCTTACCTAAGATATACAATATCAAAAGCACAGTGTTACAATATATTACAATGAAAATATTGAAAGAACCCCAATACCACAAAAATAACAAATAAAACAAGTTACTTGAGATTAAACCCTTATGTACATTTCGGTGACCATGTCATCATCCTCAGAGGGTCTTATTACAAAATTACAATCTAGCAAACAAGAAGTTAGAAACTATATTGATACCAATCGTTCTTAACGGTCGCTATATATAGGCGTAAGGTAAGCTCCGCCCTCGACCAACAAATAACAATCGGCCATCTTGAACCAAATAGGCTATGTCAAAAAGTACACTATAATAATACATATGTAATAAAAACTACAGCTAATAACAATAAAAAAAATAAAACCAATTAAATTAATACCTGGTATTTGAAAAAGGCTATTTAAGTAAAGAATATAAAGGTGAGTTAGGAATAGACCCTTTATCTGCATTCATAATTTACACTTTGATTTTATTATATGTAACCCAAAAGATAAAATTCCAATGCTGGAAAAATCAGGTATTTATAAGATAATTTGTTGTACTTGTGACAAGATGTATATAGGTCAAATAAAAAGAAAAATTGTAACTAGATATAAAGAGCCTTTTGAGCATATTAAATATGATAGACCTGAAAAATCATGTATAGCAGAGCATGTCTTCAATAATCAGCATGAATTAGATAAAAATGTTTTTTAGCTAAATTTATCAACTGAAAAAAGTTACTTAATAGTTATGAAAGTATTTTTATAGTAAAATCAAACTGTAAATTAATGAATGCAGATAAAGGGTCTATCTCTAACTCACCTATATATTCTTTACTTAAATAGCCTTTTTTCAAATAGGATGCATTAATTTAATTGGTTTTATTTTATTTATTGTTATTAGCTGTAGTTTTTATTACATATGTATTATTATAGTGTACTTTTTGACATAGCCTATTTGGTTCAAGATGGTCGATCGTTCTTGTTGGTCGAGGGCGGAGAGGGGTTGGAGCTTACCTCATGCCTATATATATAGCAGCCATAGAGAACGATTGGTATCACTCTAGTTTGTAACTTCTTGTTTGCTAGATTGTAATTGTGTAATAAGACCCTCTGATGATGACGACATGGTCATAGAAATGTAAATAAGGGTTTAATCTTAAGTAACTTGTTTTATTAATTATTTTTGTGGTACTGCCGTTCTTTCCAAAATTTTCATTGTAATCTGACCTAAGATTTAAATCATTTTCTTACTTTTGTCAAATATATTTAAACAAATATTTTAACCATATTTTAAAGGCATAGAAAAGTTTGAACATAGTGGTTATATTACTATAATGAGATGAATTAAGTGGAAGAGAGGGAATCTTAAATTAATGTGATAATTTAAAAATAGTTGTTGTAAAGTTTCTTGTTTCTATAACTGACATAAGAACTCCCAAAATCTTTTCTAGCACTTTAGCAATATTGTTGCAAGTCCTATGATTTTAACCACTAATTGGAAAATTAGTAGTTGAATTTTTACTTTTGTTATATTAGTACTATAATATTTTAAATTAGATTTCTGAATGAAATTATTTCATTCCCAACAGTCTTAATTTGTGATACACTTCCGTTTCTTTTTCTGTCTTTGACTGACAAAGGACACAGTGTATCCATAATATATTTATATTAATGTTTTTGTGTTATTGTGTATCTATATTTCAAGAATACTGACAGGTCTATTATAAAGGCATGTCTGTTCGTCTCCCATCTAGTCAAACATCTCGATTAAACCTTTAGCTCTACAAAATGCTAGAATATTTTAGAAGTTTGTCACCTAATGAAGTTTAACCTGCTACTGGCGTCAATTGGTTAAGATTGCATGCAGATGAGATGCAGTAAATAGGAGAGTTGTGCACTATGTACCAGAAAAGGTTGTTGGATATTAAGTGTATGTGGTAGTTTAAAACTTTGTTCTTGTGTTATATGTTGTTTATATATTTCATATTTCTTTCTGTAGTGGTTAGTTTTTTACCTTGGTTTAGTATGTGGAGAGTATTTAAATTTGTCTGGATGTGTGTTTGAATGGGTGTTGGGTGTTTTGTATATGAGTTGCTTAGTTGGATTATGGATTTATGTTTTCTTCTGTCACTGATTTGTTCTTTGTATCTTATATTAAATGGCCTATCGGTTTGGTTAACGGCTACTTCAGCTTCTATATTGGCCAAACTGGTACATAAACACAAGATACAAAATATACATAAAAAAGAAATCCAAAATCCAGTCATGCACCTCATACACAAAACACCTAACACATACATCTTCATATACACTAATTTAAACATTCCCAATGTACATAACATAGTAAAAAAACTAACCACTACAGGAAAATGTTAAATATACAAACATTACATTACACAAAAACATGTTCTGTATGACCATACACACTTCAAATCCGATACCCTTTTCCATTACATAGTCCACAACCCATCAAACCCACATCCCTCCATATACATAGACCACATGTCTGCAACCTTGAGCAATCACCATCTGTAGCAGGCAATGCTCTGCCGTCAATAAAATGATGGTCTTGAATGGTATTAGCAAGTAAGTTGTATTCGCTTAGTTCTTCAAATAATTATGATAAATATTTCGATATGAAGACAGAGTGGAAAACATACCATTGTAATGGCCCAGGATTATTATTTCACGTATTATAAAGACTGACAGATAAGCAGGGTAGTCTTGAATGTAATATTCAGAAACCTTTAGTCCTTAAAGAGGTTTGTCTGCACACAGCCTACATTTTTTGATCTATCTGCTCAGCGTGATAAATGTGACATAAATATTGACACTATTTAATCAAGAATGTAGACATAAAATATAAGATAAACACTAGTAAGTACAAACATTTAAATTCAAACCTGTTCTTTAACCTCATACTGTTCAGTATTTTGTGGGAAATTAAAATTTGCCACTGACATGGAACGTTCTGAATAAAAATTGAAATTAGTAATATTTCCCTTGAATAAAAACTATAAGTATATTGCTACTATTACAGTAAAGAACCCCAATTTATTATAGGTTTACCTTTTTATTTACTATCCAATTGTAGTTTTAATTACACGACTGAAAAAACAGAACTGTAATTAAAACCCTATAAACGGCAAGAATTATATTATATCTAACCTGATGATGACAAGTTACACTTTCTTTTAACTATTAGTAATATTTTTTAAAATAAAAAGCCAAAACACAAAAATATCATTTCTAGATGTTTAACATCTGAGACATATGCCTAGCTTTTATATTATATTAGTTCTAGTAGAGCTTACAGCTTATTTAGGACTAGCTTATGTGGACTTCAAGATTCAGGGTCATCATACTTGTACATCCAAAAATGTAATATACCAGTTGCAATGTAATTTTTGCCCGGCACAGTACATAGGCCTTACCATGGATGGTCTGAGCATCAGAATGAATGGTCACAGACATGACGTTGGAACCATGAACATAAACAGACCAACCGCTTAACACGCTGCTAGTTACAACATCATATCTTTCAATGATTGTTATACCACCAAAATAATTAAGGCCCTCCCCACTGATTGCAACCCTTCAGAATTGAGAAGATAGGAGTTATCATACCAGTGGTACACCAAATCTAGAGAGCCTCCTAATCTCAACATCAGATAAAACTCCTTTTACCTTCCCCCTAACTTCTACAATTTTTAACAACTCCATTTACCTTCTTTCTGACAGACTATTAATATCTAGTTTCAAATAACCAGTATTTATACACATCACATATAGCACTATATCATAAACTATAGATCTGTGACATTTGAATATTTATACACATCTGTGGTTCACTTCAGTCTTTTCTTTTACTCTTTTTTGATTGACAAAGATCATTTTTGAGCGAAATATTTCAATAGTGTGATAAGTTTTTATATGTGTCTATATATTTATTTCCAAGAGATTGCAGTTTTGGACTACTGCCATTAGGTAAGTCTGTCAGTCTCCTATCTAGTCCAAAAATTCCTAGCTTTTATATTAAACTCATATAATTATAATATCCTAATTAAATAAGTATTTTTATCAATTGACTAAATCCATATACCAGTGTTATGATGCTGTTTCTAAATTTAAAGAAATATAAAATTAAGCAAGACTAATTACAAAAAAAAATCACAACAGTACTTAACTGTTTTTATTCCTTTTAACAGTGTTATCAAAATTTGCATTACACATATACATAGGCAGACAGAAACAGTCATGAATAAATCTGAAATATGAACAAGTACAGCAGATTGTTGAAACATAATAATGTTCCAAAAAGTAACACTGGATAAACTATATAAATGAGTTGAACAAAAAATATAAACAGTCCTGTTTTCTTTACTGGAACTAAAATCAAAGGAACTGGAATTACCTTTGAGCCACTTTTTACGGCGAGCTGCACGTTCTACCTTGGCTTCAAAATCAGACTTCTCTGCCATCAATATCTCATGCAAAGTGGGCTTCTCTCTATTAAATGTTGGTGTGTTATTGTAATCTCGTAGCTCGTTGCTTTCAGGTAATCCATCGTCTACAAAATAAAAATAAATAGTTGTATATTAGTAAACAAATTTTACTGCAAAGTGATTTATAATATAAATTTTTTTACAGCGATAACCATTAGTGGTCATAAACTAAATGTAATAACAAAACTGATATAACATTTTACATATTTCCTGAATTTCATTTGCACAATTCTTTTTTACAATGACGTATGCATAAAAATTTAACCATTATAAGATTGCACTGTTAACAAATTCTAGCAGCATTAAAACCATTCATCTCTACCTGAATGTTCCTAACAGATTTCAGTTGTAGTTAATTTAATGAGATCAAGGTCACAAGTGAGGGGTTTTTCCCAAAAAATTGCCTAAATATTTTAAGCTTATTTTTAAATAATGTGTACTTATTTTTTGCTCCCCTATCATATCTAAGTATGAAAATACATCCTCTTATCATAATACATATAAAATCACGTTTTGGGCTAATTGGTCTCACTAAGTTTTTTTACAGCGTAAATGATACCTAAACAAACTACGTCAGGCACATTGGCCTGACATTGTTTTTGAAGTATTTATATTTTCTTGTCGGTACAACACTCTTAATATTTTTTGTTTTTTGAATGTAAACGATAAACAACAAAACCACAATTTCATGTTCCGGTTGCTGACTGGCGAGTAAAGTGTTTTGGAGTTTATAATGAAGACGTGTAAACATGTCACATGTGATTGACTTGTGAGTTTATAAATATCGCCATCGGGCTAATTGCCCTGACATGGCAGCTAAAGTGTTAATGAAATCAAAGTCAAAAGCAAGGGATTTTTGGGGGCTAGAAGTATTTTTAGGGGTTTTTAAAAAATCTTTTACAGGTAAAAATATTTTAAATTGGCCAGTTTTGTAATCAAATTCATCTTAATTTTAAACTCTCATAAGGGAATTCAGATCCTATATTTTTAAGATAGTTTTTATTCAAAATGGGTTGATAGTAATCTAGCACTGATCACTAACATGTATCTGTAAAGACTCTAATGTGTGCAGCTTTGATGGTGACAGCCACATATTTGAAAAATAAAACTTTAAAAGTAGTATTTAAATTAACTAATTGTAGCTCATATAAATGATACTAATACTTTAACAGAGGATGAAGTTATTAATGAACTTTCAAAAACGTACTGCAAATCATTATTTCTTTGTAGAATTACAGTCTATGATAACAACAATTTAAAGTTTGCTTTTAATACTATGTTATTTCCGGCAAGCCTTCAAGTTGATTGTTAAATATTTAAATATTCAAGTATTATACAATAAATAAAAATTTGGTATAATTTCTTTACACTTTCACTGCACTTTCAATAAATCATGACTGGGACTAGGGCAGATACCCTACTGCCAAACGATGTGACTCATACCCATGTGTAAAGTCCCGGTATCAAAAGGGTTAAACAATGTATTTGAACGTGACTGCTGCTGCTAAACAGAACCATAATACAGATATGATTTTTTGCCAAGGTGATTCTAAACAATGCAATCAAAGTATGAAACTGCTTTTATAACTACTGCCAGTCATTCTCTAACCCCAGTTAGCAATCAATGTATTTACACCTTTGCCTCTTGTATCACAGTACTCATCAATAATTTCAATGACTCTTTACTTTAACATATTCCTTTCTTTATACTAGAATTCTTTGTTGTGCTAGATTTATTAGTTTTCATTACACAATCTTACCACTAAAGCCACGCTGAATCTTCTTATAAGTGCAAGCATATTAAAATCTATTGTGCATCAGGCTACTTTTCAATTTGTTTTATTTAAAAATTTGTTTCGCTTAGCAGTTTAATTAATTATTCTTGATTAATAAATAATGTGTTTTCAACATGTAGATGAGCAATGGTAAAAGTAACTTGAGAAATGTTATAAATTTTGCTACCTACTTCACATGACTGGGCTTATTCAGAAATGGTATGTTTTGTGGACTCATGATTTTAATTTATAGAACTAGTAACAGTCATTACTTTTAACTTTTCTATCTTACTTAGAAATCAGTTTAAGTCAGGTATCAACTCAACAACCTATAAAATTTGCCTACTTTGAAAAGCAAAAGTGTCTTTTAATTTTTTCTGCAGCTGTTAAAGGAAATAAAGTCTTGCGTGCTAGTAAAACTAGTATTGGCTTTGTAAGTGATTATGTTGGAATATACTATTATTAACATTAATATAAAGTAATTTATAGCAAATTGGAAAATTGTGAAATTATCTCTGATTCAACAAAGTTTTTTTTAAATTGAAAATTTTCAATTTTAATAATCAATAGAGGTTGCAAAATATCAATTGTAACAATATGCTTCTGCACTTCTAATATTTAACTTATTAAAAAATAATTATATTATTTCAAAATGAATTTATATACGAAATAAATAACAGTTTTTATTTATGAAATAAATGGAAACAAGATACAGTTATATTTTTTACATATTTTTTTATTATAATATTAATAATCATTAAAATTATTTTTATTGAGAATTTAAATTTTTCGTTTGAAGCAATTCTGGCAATATAAAATTATTATTCCAAAAATTAAAAAAAGTGTAGGAATTAAACTAGACTCAAAAAAATAAAAATAAAATAACAAATAGTTATTAACACTAAAAGACAAAAACAAAAAAAAAATATTAATAAAATAGAAAGAAATCAGTAATGTAATTTGTAGACTTAATATGATTTTGATTAAGAACCTCTATTTGTTGTGTAGTAAAACTACTTTAGTACTAAAAGGGTTAAACAGAAATAGAGCAAATGGTTTAATTATAATAAGATTACAAGTTTTCGCTTCATACAGATTTAAATCCAGGTTTAAGATAAAAAAGCAGAAAACAAAAAAATTAGTGGTTATAACCATAATAAAAATTTTTTTAAAACTTATTTCAAAACTGACTGATTTATGGTTACAGAGCAAACTACAGCATCAAACATTGTAATAAATAGAAATTCTTACTAAAAAATGGCTGTTCCGAATCTATATATTTGCATTATACTTTTTTCTTACAATGTACAGAGACGTTTCCGCTTACAAGAATTGTCACTGTTATCCAATTCTCCAGCACTATAGTTGCATAGCTGCCGCAAAGCTTCAACTTCACGTTCTAGCCAAAGATAGAGCTGGTAACGCAACTGACCACCATCTACTTCATATCCTGTAGCCAAAGTGGACAGCTCTTCCATGAGGATCTTGAGGCAAGCTACAAATTTCAGCTGTTGTGCCATAATATCCATCTGGCCTCCTGGTGCTTCTGGTTCATCTACACAAAACATACAATGTCTTAAGACTACACAAATGATGCATAACCTAAAAATGGGTTTATGGTACAGTTTTGTTAGTGATTTATTTTAACATGAGAAAAAAAAGTATTATTGGGTATTCTAGCTTATCAACAGAAACAAAAGATCTGATATTTTTGAATTGGTATATATAATATGTTTTGACACAGGGTATAAAAAATAGTATACAACAAGGGCTGTTGATAAGAAAGGCAGTTAATAGTTTTTGTAATATATACATGTTTATAAAAAGAGTTAATTTTCTAACCCTTTTTTACCATATTCTTAATGTACATCATGATTCCAGATTTGATAATAAATAATAAAAAAAAACATTCAAAATAAAAATATATAAAACTTCTATTAACACTTTCACTACACTAGTAGTTAATAGGCTATCTTGTATACCAACTATCTTGAAGGCACATATTCAAACAGTTATAAACAGGAGAATGGTGTACTGCAGGGCTGCGTACAGAGCATCACGCTATTTGCCATTGCAATAAATAGTATCACTAGTAATATACGAACTACGGTACACTGTTCACTATTTGTAGATGACTTTTGTATATATGTGCCTGCTCATAGTCTGGCAACTGCAGAAAGATCTTTGCAGTTAGCAATAAGCAGATTAGAGGAATGGTCAAGAGCTACAGGTTTCAAATTCTCTGCTTCGAAGACCCATTGTGTAGCATTTAGTCGTTGTAGGCAACACCAGGAGCTGATTCTTTACCGTGATGGGATTCAGCTTCAAACCACGAATAGTGTTCGATATTTAGGTCTTTTATTTAATAAAAGACTCTCATGGATCCCACATGTTCGTGATTTGAAAATGAGATACAGCAAGAAATTGGATATGTTAAGAGTCTTTAGTGGTACAAATTGGGGAGCAGACAGAACTTGTATGCTTTGCTTTTATCGCGTGGTTGTTAGATCTCGCATTGATTATGGCTGTCAAGCCTATTTATCCGCACGACTTACAGTTCTAAAAACTCTTGATGCCATCCACCACTCTGGACTTAGACTTTTTTACTGGTGCGTTTAGAACTAGCCAAATCCCTAGTCTTCTTGTCGAGGCTGGGGAACCTGACCTTTCAAGATGACGTCATATGCTACAAATATCTTACATTTCAGGTCTTCGAAGCAAACCTAATAACCCGGCATTCAAAATGGTGTTAACGGTCAAAATTAATTAACAGTCTTCATCAAGATTACGAGGCATCTCAATGTTTGACCGTTCTATTTGGCATTACAAATAATCGATAACCTTGGGTTGCAACTTCCTACGATGTTTGAACGATCAATGTGCTATCTACCTCCATAAATAATAAAAGCGTCACACTTCGATTTCTCATTGTCCAGTTACATAAAACATGATACCTCTCATGTGGTCTACCACCAGTAATTTTTGTCTATTTATAAATCTCATCAACAGTGCTCTTCAGGATGTTTTCTCTGTTAACCTTTTAGTTGGGGACATTTTGTGTGATGTACACAGGCTTCAATTGGGGGGTGTAGGAGTAACATTCTGTTGGGTTCCTGGATACTGCGGAATACTTGGAAACTCTTAAGCGGATGAAGCGGCCAAGAATGCTACAAGTTTGATGCCCATTACTCAACGAGTTATAGTATCTGATTATGTGTTTTGCAAAACATTTAATGCTCGCTGCTTGGAATGACGAATAGCATACCGTGATTCAGAATAAGCTGAGGGAAATTAAAGATACCGTCCGTCCATGGAGGTCTTCTATTCTTTCAAAACCTAGGGAGGAAGTGGTGGTTACATGCCTTTGCGTTGGCCACTCTTTTGCAACTCATGGGTATTTGATGGGTCGTGAAGATCCACCAATATGTCAGTACTGCGGTGATATCTTCACATTAAAACATATGTTGGAGGACTGTGTTGGTTTAACCAATACTCGTGCCTTTTTTAATGTGGAAGGCAGTTTAAAATTGGTGTTAAGAGTCGATGTCTCAGCCATCGCTCCATCACACCACTTAAAACATATTCTTTTGAAATTTAATATTTTAAAATATAATACTATGTTTTTATATTTATACATATATTTCTTTGTTTGTGTAGAGATATTTATTTAATTATTTTTATTATATTTTATTCTCTTGTTATAGTGTTAAAAATATGTATCTATTGTTATATTTATTTATACATATATCTCTTTGTATTTGTGTTTTGTGTATAATGTTTATTTATTTAATTTTATCATATTTTATTCTCTTGTTATAGTGTTATTAATATTTATCTATTGCTATATTTGTAAATTATTGTTATGTTTTATTCATTGTTATCTAAATACGGTTATATTGTTTACCATTGTTATTTTCTTATTTATTGTTGTTTTCCTTTTTTGGTCTCAGGTTTTGATTTTGTTGTGCCACAGCAAATGTGTTGACTAACATTTATATTTATCAAACACATTTGAAGACAAACCTTGTAGCAAAAATAAAATCTAAATAAGGGATGGCTAATTTGTCTACTTAAAAAAATTAAAAGAGCCACAGCAGTCTGTTTCTCCTTGACAAAATGTTGATAGAAAATTGTCTTAAACCAGTTGTGATTTTTATGCTTCTAATTTCTAATCAATTTTTAATTGCAAAATTTGTGAGCTTTAAAACCATTGTACATAATGATCTCATCAAACAAAATATGTGTTGGATATAACAACTGAATAATATAACTGTTTAGATATAAAAGCTGAGCGAGTGACATTTCTGATAATCAGTAAATCAAACACAAATAATTCCTCTTTTTATAATAAAGAAATGAAAACTGAAACACCTGACAAAGATTCAATTATTAAGAGAAGTTTAATATTATTAGGTTTAAATATTATCTATTGTTTATTTTCATATATCAGCAAACCAAAGAAATGCCAGCACTAAAGCAAAAGAGATTGGCAAAACAAATGTCAAACAGAATTGAATAGGAAATGGCATTGTGAAAAGTTAGAAGTACTTGGACCTGTTCCTAATCTTATAAGGAAAGATGAAAATAAATAAAACTATGTATTTGTTTTCATGTAAGTTAACTGACAGAAACTATATATTTAATTTTATAACCTGTTAGATAAACATTTGATATATATGAAGCAGAGCTGTTTATTATATACAAATTAATTCACATATATGTTTTATATAATGTAACTTAGTACTGAGAAGTAACAAGAAATACAAATTAATTATAAAAGATATTAATGTTGTTAAATATATTTTATAATCATTTATTTGTTTAATTATTCCAAGAACAATATTCTGTTGAAAATTTTGCCGAATGTGGAAAAGACCTTAGAAAATATTAGGTTCCAGAAGTGGCAAGAAAATAAAACTGGCTATTAATTTTTATTTACCTCTACTTAGTAAAATTTAAAACACTACCCAAACTGTCCCCCAACAAACACCTCTATTAAATTAACAAAATATAACTTACTATCTTTTATACTATCAATCTTCATTTCCATCTGTTCATCTTCTTCAGTTTCTTTCCCATCACCTTCTTGTTCTTCATCATCCCACTTAATAACAAATTCATCTTCCTTGTTATTGGTCACTGGCTGTGACCAGTCGAAGTCCATACTTGTCTGACCTGAACACAAATCTATGTAAAACAATTGAATTATCAAAATATTCAATAACTAAATAGTCTTTGGCTTTTTCAGGCATAATATGTTGTGAATTTAATTCAATTTAAATTTATAATTTTGTAAAGAGCATTTTATTACAAACGCTTTCACAAAAATGACAATTCTTAAAGCCTGTATTACAGTGAATAAAAGCACAATATTTTATTAACAAATCATGACACCAACAGCCCACTAGCTAACGTTTCTGAGCTAGTTAAGTAGGATATAGGAATAATTATTTAAATTTATCATTATCACATGATATGTATCATTACGTGGCTTAAGTCAGTAGGTCGTAAATAAATATCCTACAATTAGCAAATAAGCCAGAAGTTCTGGAACTTTGTACTCAAAATATAAAAATGTGTTTCTGGAATCACTACTGATAACTTGTCAACAGATGAATCTTAGGCAAGTATATCCAATTTAGATTAATTATCCTGATAAGTGTCATATCACAGGATGAAAAAAATGTCCTAGAACCACTTTCGGCTCCTTCCTGCGTGCATTGTGTTTGACTCCTCTGTACAAAATGTACTGAGTTGAATCAAATATTCTATACTATTACAAAAACCTAGTTTTACAGATTTTAAGTACAAAATTAACTTGTAAATACTAGTTTTTATTTCTACAATAAATATTCAGGTGCTGAAAAGTATCAAAAAAGAAGAGTTCTTCAAAGTAGTCCAAGGTTTGTAACTCACAAGAATAAACTAATTTTAAAAATACTTAACTAAGTGAAAACGTAATTGCTTACTTGCTGACGCGTTTCAAAACATTCGTTCCTTTTACGAAGCTAACTCTCTACTGGTGGCATCGGTCAGATGTAAAGGCTCTAATGGGAATGGATTTATGACTGTGGAATGGGATGGGTTGTTTCTGTTGTGTGTCATATAATAGAAAAGGCTGTTGGCTTCAAGGTGTGTGTGATCATTTAGTACGTTTTCTTTATCTGTTGCGTAGTGTTTGTATATTTCATATTTTTCTAAGGTTGTTAGTTTTTTACTTTGTTTTAATGTGTTTAGAACATTTAAATTAGAGTGTATGTCGGTGTGTGTTGGCTGTTTTTTAGGTGTTTTGTGTAGCTCGATTTAGGGTTTATTTGGGAGCATGTGTGATAGTCAGAGGACTAGAAGCCACGCTGATTCAAGAATTCTCAACTAAAGACCTTGCGGTGGTTAGAATTCGAGGCAAGAGCGAGGTAAGTGGGAGCAGGGAGTTCATCGTGGCCTCCACTTACTGCGCCCACAATAGAGAATCGCCCCCTGCAGAATTACTCAAGTTAGTTCGGTACTGCACGGAGAGGAATATAGGAATCTTAGTGGGCTGTGATGCCAATGCTCATAATGAGGTGTGGGGCAGCACAGACTTAAATGAGCGGGGTGAGGAGCTCCTAGCCTTCTTGATTGAAGAAAACCTTGTGGTTTTAAACACAGGTGCCGAGCCAACATTTGTCACTTCAAACAGAATGGAGGTTCTATATATCACCTTCTGTAATAGACAAATGGTAACGTGGGTGCATGACTGGCAGGTTTCGGATGAGCCCTCCATGTCTGATCACCGGATCATCACTGCTACGATGAGGGGAGTTGTCCCCCATGTGGTGTGGCTTAGGAACCCGAGAAGGACAAACTGGTAAGGTTTTAAGTCCTCGGTGAGGAGGCGGATGTCTGACTTCCGTGGTAAATATGGTACATCAAAAAAACTGGAAAATACTGAGGCCTACATCAGGACTGCAATTTCCACGTCGTTTGAGGAAAATTGTCCTCTCTCACGGATAAACACTGGGAGTGGTAAGCTTAAGTGGAACAGCGAGTTAGAGGCAAGACGGAAAGAGACTAGAAGGCTCTTTAATAGGGCAAAGAAGAAGAAAACGGCAGGTATATAAAGACAGCCAGGGTCTCTATAAAAATCTTATTAAAGAGGTTAAACGTGCTTCTTGGAAAAAGTGGTGCTCAGAGACAAGCACACTGAGTGACACTGCTAGACTGTATAAGGTGTTAGCAGGTGGACCGAGGGGAGAGCTTAAGTTTGTCAAGAAGACTGATGGTAGCTTTACTGACACCCCGGAGGAAACACTGCGTCTGCTTATGAGGAACAGTTTTCCCGATATTAGACCGGTAGGGGACGGTGCTCAAAACCTCCGACATACTGGGCTAAGGGCGGACTGGAATATTGCTGGGCAGGTGATCTCAGCGCAAAATGTGAGAGAGGCGATTCTGTCTTTTGAGCCTTTTAAAGCGCCTGGATTAGATAATATTACTCCAGCACTACTACAAAATTGCTTGGAGGAAATAATAGGGCCACTGACAGGATTACTCAGAGGCTGTGTTGCCTTGGGTTACACGCCCGGGCAGTGGCTCAAAACGAAGGTTTATCTTTATCCTCAAACCGGGGAGGAAATGTTACACAGAGGTAAAGGACTTCAGACCTATCAGCCTTACATCTTTCTTGTTAAAGACATTGGAAAGGCTGGTGGACCACTATTTGAAGGAGGGACCTTTGAAGCAGTATCCGCTTCATCAGGACCAACAAGCCTACCGAACTGGTAGGTCAGTGGAGACTGCGCTGTTGTTGGTCGTAGACTTTATTAAGGGTCAGATCAACAACAAGGGGATATGTATTGGGGCTTTTCTTGATGTAGAGGGGGCTTTTAATAGTACCTCTAGACTGGCCATCAAGAGAGCAGCTATGGATCATGGGATTTCTGATGGAATTATAAATTGGATTATGAGTTCCTTGGAAAACCGGATAAGTACTGCATCCTGGATGGGGTGCACGATAAATGGGATGGTCTCGGAGGGCTGCCCGCAGGGTGGAGTGTTATCCCCTTTGCTGTGGAGCCTTGTCGTGGACGGCCTACTAAGGACACTCAGTGGAATGGGTGTCAAGGTGGTAGGATATGCGGATGACATACCTATCCTTGTTAGGGGACCATTTGAAGAGGTCCTCAAAGACCTGCTTCAAGAGGCACTCAAGGTAACAGAAGCATGGTGCAGGGATAATGCACTATGCATTCAAGGAGAGAAATCTGTGGCACTCATCTTCACTAGGCGATATAAAACTAAATCGCTGGAGATGATGGAAGTTGGTAATACCAAAATAAGCCACGTTGAGAGCGCTAAATATCTGGGAGTTATTCTGGATAGGAAGCTACTCTGGCGTGAGCACTTGGAGGATAAGTGTAAAAAAGCCATAGCTATGTTCTGGCAATGCAGAGGAGCAATAGGCACGAGATGGGGTTTCGGTCCACGTCAGATGAACTGGATTTATTCCATTATTGTGGTGCCGAGGTTGGTCTTTGCCTCTATAGTCTGGTGGGACAGGGCACAGAAAGAAACAAGTAAAAGAATGCTGGACCGCGCGCAGGGGCTCTTCCTTAGAGGCATAACAGCTACAAGGAGAAGCACACCATGCGCGGCCATGAGGGTTATGTTGGGTTTTCCATCCTTGAGTCTTCAAATTAGGATGGAGGC
Source organism: Prosapia bicincta (assembly GCA_036971475.1). Classification (NCBI taxonomy): domain Eukaryota; kingdom Metazoa; phylum Arthropoda; class Insecta; order Hemiptera; family Cercopidae; genus Prosapia; species Prosapia bicincta. The sequence continues at coordinate 81,988,180 of JBAIZL010000010.1, read as the reverse complement.
AATGAAAACTGCATACCGGCTAAGCTGTACCGGGCAGTGGAAGACAAGTAGCAAACTTCATAAACAGCTATTTGTGGATTCACTGAAGGAGCTCTGGATAGAACCTCAGGATAAGATACTGTCTCTTAAAAGGGAAAAAGGAAACTACAAAATCCATATTCCTGCAAGAGAGGCATGGGCGGAGTATAGACCCAGACATGGTGAAATCTGGTTCACCAATAGGCCCAAGATAAAGGAAGGAGTGGGAGCAGGATTTAGTGGACCTAGACACCGACAGATTTTGTCATCGCCTGGAGGACTACAACTCTGTCTTCCAGGGGGAGGTGCTCGCGATCAAACTATGTGCTGAGGAAATAATAGGGTCTGGCAGAAGGGGCAAGACCATCTGGATTTGCTCGGATAGTCAGGCAGCTCTGAAGGCTTTAGGTAAGGCTAGTACCAGCTCTAGGTTGGTGGTGCATATGGCTTCTCTAGCAGAGCTGAGTAAGTATAATTCACTCAACCTAACCTGGATTCCAGGACATTCTGGCTGGATAGGGAATGAGAGAGTTGACGCCTTAGCAAAACAAGGGTGTATAACCCAAGGACCGTTGCTGAGGGCAGTGGGCATGCCGCCTCAGGAGGGGCGCAAGAGGATCACGGCACATATAGACAGGTTGTGCATGGAAGAATGGAATGTGACCTTGGGGTGTAACAAATCCAAGGTACTGTGGGGTTACTCAGGAGATTTGTGGGGCAAAGAACTACTCTCCTTAAGTAGACATCAACTCAGAGCTACTGTAGAGCTGGTTACAGGCCATGGGAATCTGAGGGGGTTCCAATATAAAATTGGAAAATGTAGGTCCCCTGTATGCAAGAGATGCGACGAGGACCAAGAGGAAAGCCCAATCCATGTACTCTGTGAGTGTCCTGCTTTGGGAGCTGCAAGGAGAAAGTGGTTTGGCTGGCAGGTATGTACACCAGAGGATATCAGAAGATCTAGCATCAAGTGGGTACTTGATTTCTGCAAAGAGGTACCTACCTCCACTAAGCTAGTCCTGTGGTAGGGAGTTTTTAGTAATAATAATAAATAGGGTTTATTTGTTTTTTTTTTTTTTGGGTAATGTGTTCTTCGAAGTGTGTATAGAATGACCTGCCGGTTTGGCAGATGTAATAGCTGGGGCAATCGTTACAAGTTAATTTACACCACTTTACACCTGACCGATGCCGCCAGTAGAGGGTTAGCTTCTTAAAAGGAACAAATGTTTTGAAATGCGTCAGCAAATAAGCAAGTACGTATTCACTTAGTCAAGTATTTTTAAAATTAGTTTAATAAGTGAATTCAAGATGATTACATCAAGCAACTTCACAAGAATAGATTCCATTTTTTTTAAACCTGTATACAGTTAATTTTAGGTCTCCCAGTCATACATATAAATTTAGAGAAACTGAACACAAAAACTGCAAATTATTTCATTAAAAAATACGAGTCTTCAATTGATCATTATCTTTACCTTTTGATGTGGCTGCAGAGTCTGTATTTGTATTTTGTTCTTCCCATGACAGAATGCCAGTGTCTATTTGGAAGTCCTGTACTCGAGCCTTTGTAGGACTGCTTAGCAAACCTGAACAGAAAAGTAAACAATTTTAAAATTAGTTTTTTTGAGAAAAATATGTCTTTACATCAAATTTCAATTTTTTGTGGGATGAACACGGCAATTCAAACCATAAATGGGGACTGCAATTTGAAAAAATACACTTAAACTTACCATTATACTTAAAACTTACTAATAACTGTACAAAATCGAATTTCTTAATAACAAAGCAGTATATTATAATCTATTACGATATACCTAAAAAATATGTTTTACTTAATTAGATTGTATTTTTAGGAACACATGTAAAAATTAAAAGAAAATAAATGGATGATATAATAGTATTTTTTTCAGTGCCTTCTCTTAATTTTAATTTTATTTTCCTTGAAGTAAGACTCATATTTTGTTGAAAATGTAACAGGTTCTTAGAAAGTTTTGGCAGATGGTATGTATTGTAAAGAATGGCTTTTGATAAACTGTGATAGTAGAGAAAAAATATTTCGAAAACAGTTCAAAGTTTTATAATATTTTAAAAAATAGAATTTTTTTTAAACAATTGCATGAAATATAATACGTATAACTCTGAAATGTCTTGCTTAATTTTAGAAAATTTATGGTTTAGGAAAATACTTTAGGGCCAGAAGTTAACATTGAAATTTAATTGTTCAAAATCAATGATTTTGTTACCTTTGTGCAGTAAAATAATTTATTGGAAGTATAGGTACAGTCTTAATGGGGATTATTGGTGCCTTACTCAATAAGTAAATGATTACAGTAAAAATATAGTCTTAATGATGTTGGTTTTAAAAATTTTTTTAGATATTACTCGTTTACATGTGTAGAACACGGATATCAACTTTTTTCTGCAGAAAAAGCGGAAAGTCCCTTTTTTCACATTTTAAATGTTATTCTGTAATGACATGTATAAGGTAAACAAGTCTTGTTGATATTTTAAAAAATTTTTTAAATAATATTAATTTTTAATGTGTAGAATACGAATATTAACTTTTTTCTGCGGCAAATAGGGAAAGTTAATTTTTGTGGACATTTTAAATGTTAGCCTGTAATGGCATGTATAGCATGCACCGGCCATGCAGTAGCTACAGCACACTGCACTACATCAAAGTCAATTTATTTTAATACTAAACTTAAAATGTAAATATTTAACTTTGGATATAATTTTATAGATTACTATATACATACAATAAAATATACCTACGAAGTATCCATTTAAGAAAGATTTGTTTATAATTTTATTCAACATTACTATATACCTATATTAAAATATACCTACGAAGTATCCAGTCAGGGTAAATTTGGTTATCATTTTATACAGCATTACTATATATCTATATTAAAATATAACTATGGCATATCCAGTCAGGATAGATTTGGTTGAATTTTTCTGAATCGGCAGTAAGTCTAAATATTTACCAAAATTACAACCAAACTTATCCTGACTGGATACTTCGTCGGTATATTTTAATATAGGTACAGTATATAGTAATGTTGTATAAAATTATAACCAAATCTATCCTGACGTGATACTTCGTAGGTGTATTTTAATAGGAATATAGTAATGTATAAAATTACAACAAAAAATTTAGACGTAGTGTAGTGTGAGTTAGCTAATGAGCGCCTGGTTCACGCTATAGGTCTACATATCATTACAAACTAACATTTAAAATGTGGAAAAATGGAACTTTATGTACTTTCCGCAGAAAAAAAAAGGTGATATTCGTGTTCTGCACATTGAAAGAGTAATTTAAGAAAACGACATTTTTTAACCAACATCATTAAGACTATATTTTCATCATAATTACAAATACTAACTTGCATGCAAAACTTATTAAGTTACTACATTAGTATTAATAAAAAACATGAATAATGCTCTATTTTTAGAAATTATCAATAGAAAAGTCTTACATTTACTAACCTATTAAAAAATATTTCAAAACGGTTATATCATATTGTATGATACAGCTTACTTTTATCATTACTTTTCACTATTTTACCAATTTAGTATTAATGAAAACAAAAATAAATAATTTAGAAATTTGTAATGGTAATTTAAAAAGTATGTGAGCACTTAATAAGATATATTTTAACAATTGTTGCAATTACCTACTTAATAAAATTAAATTATGTTAAAATTAATTGTTATATGATAGGTAATTAATGTTTTTATACATACTTTAATAAGAAATCCAATAAAATATGAGTTAAAATTTACAAGGCTATATGCATATATTTTTCTAAAATGTGAGCCTAGAAAGAAAATATATTAATTTTCAAGTTAAGCATATGTTATTTCAAATAAAAGAACAGCTGAATTTGAAATAATAGCTCAAAAGTGTTCACAAAATCTCAAATACAAACCTACAAATCGTATGATATATAACAAATATGTGGTAAGTAGGCCAAATATTAAAAAAAAATTTCAATTGAAAAATACAGAGTTTTAGGTAATACTTCTAGAATGTAAATTCTAAAAAGTTTTTTTTTTAATATAAAACTATTCCAAACAAGGAAACACAACTTATATGTTAGACAATTATGGTTACTATTATTTACCCATATAAGAAATGTTTTTATACAGGCAAATTTGTTTCCATCTTTGCTTGAGCTACTAGACAATTATACACTTTAACATGTTTAATATATATGTGTAAACAAAGAGTAGTAATTACTTTATGTTTAAATGCGGACTGTCATTTGGGAGATGGTATTAGTATAGGATGTTTATATGTCCTACACAATTGATTATATTTTTATTAGCACATATTTATATTTGTTGATTTCATCTTTACATGACATAATTATAGTTTTAGAGTTCATGTATGTAAAAAACACTTCTACACAATTATGGTCTGTTGCACATAAAAATCCCACCTCCTATGCCCATGGCTGCAGTGATATCTCCAGCACACAGATGCCCTGTCCCTAATGAAGACCAACTTGTAAAGATTGAAGAAAAATGTAACATAAAAATTGTAGTTTTCTATAAAAAGGGGCATACAAATAATTTGTATATGTTTTGCCAACCCTGGAAATCTAACATTTTTTGCTATAAACTTTGACCTACATGGCTAAGGAAATTGTATTTTTTTTTGTTTTCTAGATGTAATAATTGATTTTGGCAAATATATATAGTGATACAAAAATCTGTGGAAACACAGAAAAAAATTATAGAACCAGGAAAAAATGATAAAATTTGGTAGACACCAACAAATTAAAAATTTTGAAAAAGGACAAAAATTACGTTTTTTTATAATATATACAAAACTTTAAAATCACTTTTTTAAATAAAATTTTTACCAAATCATATGTTAGGACGGATTTGGTTTTTAAACAAATAATGTTAATTAATGCATAAAGTAATAGTTTAAATCATTAAACATGACCTCCTTTTTCTATGTAGCGAGGCAGAATCCTACACCAAAATTGAAGCCACTCCCTTCACCTGACAATAAGTTGACCTCTTAGCAGACTTTAATTTGTTTCTTTTTTAATAACTAAATATAAGCCAACATTTAGTAGCTATATTTTATTGCAATAAAACCTAGTGCTCTGTTTTATAAAAAAAGAACATGATTTAAGAAAGTTTTATCGTGTATTGAAAAGTTGTTTTTGATTTTTTTCAAAACTTAAATTTGTTTTGCCAATATCGATTATGAGTGGCGTGAAAATAAATTACCGAAAATATAAATCAGTAATGGTTGTACATGATTTAAATACTTATTTTTTATATATATTTACTATTTAAATTTTTGAATATAAAATAAGACAAAATTTTTAATTACATGAAAAGCAAATTATTATTGTGGAGTGGTACAACACCCAGTCCAGTGTACATTCAATCAACTCTATGTTACAAAAAAGGGTTTATTTGCACCCAATATCCAAATGCCACCACATTATATCTTCTGTAAAGCATGTTAAAGGTGTTTATCTAATATTATATTTTAGTACCTTGAGCCATTTTCATGTTTTACAGTCTCTATCCAGAGAGGCACTAGGATTTTTTATCACAAGACTGTGCAGGAAAATATGTATATAATAAATTAGTTTAAGGTTCAGACATTTGATTAATAACATTTTTATCTGGCCTATTTAGGTTATCTGGGTTCAAACGTTTATACTGAATTTTTTGTTTTAATTGTTCCTTTTCCATAGTAGTTGTTTTATAAATAATATTCGAGCTGGCTTGTGAGTGAAAGTTATAATTAAAGAATAAAAATATGGTACAACTCAAAAATATACAATTTTATTTCAAACGCGTTTCAACGACTAATTTGTCGTCATCCTCAGTGAAGATACACAAATGAAATTAACTAAAATATATATATATATATATATATATATATATATATATATATATATTTTAGTTAATTTCATTTGTGTATCTTCACTGAGGATGACGACAAATTAGTCGTTGAAACGCGTTTGAAATAAAAAAATTGTATATTTGTGAGTTGTACCATATTTTTATTCTTTAATTATAGTAGTTGTTTTGTTCAAATATTTAATTTTAACTGTAAATTTGAGATGTTCACAGCTTCTGCAATAACTCCCTTTTAACAGTGTTTATGATATACTATTTCTTATGACGTTAAACTTACTTACAACATTTGTAAGTTATTTAATAATTATTAACAATAGGCTTGTGATTTATAACATAATTATATCACTACAAATTTTGTGATTAAAAGACAGTTTAAAATAATACTTCAAAGTTGATCATTGTGGTTTTATTATTTAGGGATAACGCAGGTAAATTGTGAAACAATTTGATAAGTATATAAAATATTTTTTAAAGTAAAACAATTAGACAAACAATTAATAAAATTGTATAACTTTATCATTTGTTTTGGTGTGTTACTTCAATTTTCTATGAAGTTGAAAATTTATAAAATATATTATATTACGTTTAACAAAGAATGCTTTAAACACCTAAACAACATAAAGGTAAATCTTTTTTTTTAAACAACCAATTATAATACTTTGACAACAATAAAGTCTAAGGAAAAGTAAATAAATTTCAATCTATGTAGCCATATTTATTTAGTAATATTGTACATCAGTGGTAAAATATAAGTAAATTTTATACAGAGTTTTAAATTTTCATGTCATAATGAGGTTTAAAAAACAAACAATATTTTCCTGCAGAATACTTGAAATAACCTTAGTTTAATTACAAAAAACAACTTTACATAATGTCAAGGTAAACACTAATCAAGGTATATAAAACTAGTTGTCATACTGCAGGATTAATATTAGTGTGGTAGCTTAATAGTGTTATGTACATTGTAATTTATCAAAGCTAATTGATATTATTTGAATGCTATACTTTCAAATATGATACATGTTAAAGTTTGGCAAAATTCTACTAAAACACACTTTCTCTTTTCTATCCCAACCAACATGTTATAGACATGCTGCAGTATTAACATGACTGAGCCACATTTTATAACAGCTGATGAAGAATACAAAAAGGATGAAAATCTCAAGAAAGAAGATGTGTTAAAACTACAGCAATGGTTGCATACAGAACCTAATTTACCTCACAATCTCTCAGGTAAACAAGTTAACGATCAAAATAATTTCAATATAATTTTTTACTATTAATGATAAATATATATTAAATAGAATTTGTAATAACGATAATTGAGCTACTCCAATTATATCTAATGATGTTATTGAACAAAATGTATTAGATTTGTATTGTGGTTCAATACATTACTTGGCATTGCAGTTTTTAGGCTGAACTTTAATTTAAAAATAATGTTTCATTAATTTTGGTATAATGTGTTCTTCTTCTTGAATTTTGTAGTTTATCATGTTTGGTAAAACTTAATCACTATACTTTTTTTGTATTAACTAGGAAAAACCACTACTTACTGATTTATTCAGCAAACGCGTTTCATGCTAGGTCAGCGCATTATTCAATGCTGTGAATCATTCTACATTATGTAAAAGTGATTGTCATATTATTATTTAGCAGTAGAATGATTATTAGTAAATAGTTGTTTTAAAAATCTGAATAGTCTTGATCAGCTAGACTCATAATCTCAGGGACAGAAACTGTTTCTATATATTGTTACAGAAATTGGATTATGGTACATATATGTTAACCAGGGTGCTGATTAACATATTTAATTAAATATGACAACTCATATTCTGCATTTGCGCTTTTTGTACGTTAAAAAATTCTACTTTCGTTTGGTGTTACAAGTCAAATTTTCTAAATGCAAGCAAGATGCTTTGAAAGCCTGTGTAATAAAACAATATACACTTTCAAAACATTCCTCAGCATAAACTGGGACAGTGCATGTAAAGAATAACAAACAGAATTCAGCTTATTAACACAATGAATGTTTTGGGTTATACAATACAAAATGTTATTCAGTATTTTTGTCCAAATAACAAATTACAATCCATGCAGATAATAATTTGAGAAGGCTACCCAGTCAGACTTGAATTTTTATTTTCAAAATATAGGTTTCACCATATAAATGGAAGACATTTTCTATTAATTTTCCATATCAGATAAAACTGTTAAATAAACATTCGTTATCCCTACTGAGCACTGCAAAAATAGGCGAAAAGTTTAATATAAAAGGAAATGTTAATATGCACACTTATTTTAAAAAAGTGATGAAGAATAATGTAAATCCTGCAGAGAATGAATCTTTTAAGACATTTAAAAATATAAATTTAACAATCACACTAAAAACCAAATTAAAAGGAGAATGTTAGGTAACCCAAAATACTTGACAATAACTAAGGAAGAAATTTAAAATTTACTGTTTTTAACACAAAAGCTTTAAGTAATTATTAAATACCAAGAAATATCACAAAACATATCTAGAGTACCAAAGACAACATTTCAAACTTAATACATGATGGTATAAAAATTCAAATTTAGCCAAACATTACTTGAAAATCAAATAATTTTTCAAAGTAAATAATTGAAAAAAAATTTGACAAAACATATTTTATACCTGTTTTATACCATATTATATATCTGTAAAATTTTTAAGAAAGAGCTATATGACTACTTGATGAAACTATAATGGTCATTTGGGAGCATATGGTTAAAATTGGAAGTGAAATGAAATTGTCTACATAAATATGTAACAGGTAATGACAAATTAAGTTGACTAAGTTACATTAATAGGCCTGTCAGAAATAATGATTACGATAATTTTCATATGAATTAGTCAAGAAATAACTAAATTCATATTTATTGATTTCATCTTCTCATGAGCCACTAGTTTTCACTAAAACACTTGCAAATATTTTACAAACTTGCCTATAGTAGCACTTACTTATATTTGTTACGGACGGCCGTTTCGGGAGCCGTGTCCCATTGTCAACTTAGACCGTAACTGATCTCGAGGTTTTCGTAGGTTAGAGTGTTAGAGTAGGTGAAATAATTTTGAGTTGTGATTAATTTTGTAAGGTGATTTCGTCAATGTGTGTATGTGGTGTATTTGTGTCTTTAAGCATGTTTCTGAGAAAGTTGATAGTTTCTGGAATGAAAATGTTGATATATAGATTTGATATATCGAAAGCGACTAAAGTGGAATTGTGTTGGATATTTATGTTTTTTATTTTGTCAATTAGATTTAGGCTATTGATGCTACAATGATTATTACAGACATTTCAAACTACACCCTACACACATACTCAACACACAAATAAATCACATACACATTTTGACCTCATAACTCCTAATACTCACAAAGTACATCCCCCGCCCCATAATATCCCACCACACCCTAACATCCTAACCTACGAAAACCTTGACATCAGTTACGGTCTGAGTTGACAATGGGACACATCTCCCGAAACGGCCGTCCTCATCAAATATAAGTAAGTGCTATTACAGGCAAGTTTGTAAAATATTTACAAGTGTTTTAGGGGAAATAACTAAACATAATTCTGAAAAAAAATTAACATCTTATTTATCTCCAAGAACCTTTCTTTCCATTAACAAGCAAGAATAAAAATTTTAAATTTAATTACCATGGATATTTTAAGATTGAAATATATATTTAATGAGCGTTATTCAAATAAAATTATAAAGTTAATGCAGATAATATGGCATACAACAGTTGTAGAGAGATTTTCAAAGAAGTAATTCTCTCCTCAATAGCCTGTTACAGACTACAACTTTTCTAACCAATATTACGATGTCTATTGTATCTATTGTATATATGATATGTTGTATATCGGGTTAAAGATTATGATTTTCAGCAAAAAAGCGTCAAAACAAGAAAATTTCAAAACCTAGTTTTCAATCACTAAATTAACAACATCCTGAAAAAATTTAAATGTATGAAAAGGATAAAATTTATACAAGGTGAAGTAAAAATTGAAAATGAGAAATAGTTCAAACTAAAATTTCATCTGATAACTGTAAACATTAAAGGTAACTTACAATAACAATATGTGCAGCAACTATTTTTGATAGAAAAATAACACTTAACAATTTGAATTTATCAATGATACCAGTGCTATTGCAAAATTAACCATAATTTGAAAATAGCACTGGTAGTAGGGGGGATAAACACTTTTCTCTTACATTTGTGCCCAGCAGGTTATTTTGAGTCTAACTGTGGCAGTTAGAAGGCTGTAACAGTTCTTGTTCATTCTCTAAAGCTTAGAAAAAATGTGCTGCAATTTTTAAAGAAAAATAATATTAAGTGGCAGCTATTTATTGGGAACTTCGTGTTATGGGCCAAATGTTTATGTTAAGGGAGTGTAAATGAATAGGTTTTTTTTTATTTAAAAGTGGATGAACAATCATCTACAATGAAGACAGAATATCTGTCCTTTCAAATAAATGTCTACAAATTTCCAGGACTAGTTTGTTTAGGGTAGTAACTGAAAGATTAGGTTATGATAAGTACTGTGCTCGATGGGTACCCAAGTTATTATTGAAGGTCGCAAAACACAGTTTTCTTACGTGTTACGATAATGAGGGTCAGCTATTCCATCACAAGATAGTGATTGGTGATGTAACATGGATTAGGTATGTTAATCATGAAACTAAAAAGCAGTCAAAAACTTAATTTACATCTTCCCCTAACAAACCAACAAAAGCCTGGCAAGATTTTATATCAGGAAGCTCACACCAACAGTGTTCTGGGATGCAACAGGACTGGAATTTATAGAACATGGAACAACCATAAATTCAGAAGTGTATTGTAAGACATTAGGAAAGTTAATAGTGGCCATTCAAAACAAGTGTAGTGGATTATTGAGTTCCGGTCTTCTTTTTTTTACACTGTAATGCTTGTCAATCACTTTTTTTGGCAAATCACAAACCATCTGCAAGAATTTAAACATGACATTTTCAACCATCCACCCTGTAGTCCAAGACTCTTAGGGTTTCGTTAACAATGACGAACTGAAGGATAGATTCCCTCGCTGGCTACAAGTATTGCAGGCAGCAGAATTATTTGAAGAAGCCTTTTTTTAAGTTAGTCAAGAGATATTAGCGCCAATTATGTAGAAAAATACAGGAAATATGTAGTTATCAAATGTATATAATAAAATGTTCATCAATTTTTTTTTAAATAACCAAACAGCAGTTGCTTTTAGAATAGAGTATGTGCTACTGTGAAATTCAAAAAAATTGAAACCTATGAAAAATTGTCTCTAAAATATTAAACTGCCTAATATTTTCTTTTATTCCATATTTTATTCATTGACAGCAAATTCAATTTTCATTTTTCTAAGAAAAATAATAAAAATAAATTTAACAAAACTTACTCTGATTGGAGCTTTGAATTAAAATGTATTGTTTATTTGTTAATAGATAGGATATTACAGTAAAATTTTGCCACAAAATATCTAAATGTTTTAAAATTACAGAGCTAAAACAATATCTTTATTTATGGGCTTTTAATTTAATGAACTTTTAAAATCAGAACAGTTATTCAGGCATTTTAAATTGATTACTAAGTTTATAGATGCTTAAATTAACTCATTTTGTTTGCTCAATTATAGTTTATGTTTCAGATGAAAAATTACTAATGTACATTCACTGCAGTGATTACAATGTAGAGAAAGCAAAGGATGTAATTAAAACAGACTTTGCTTTGAGGAATAAATATCCTGAGATGTTTGCTGACCTTGATCCTTGCACTGAAGAACAGGAAAATATATGGAAACTTGTGTAAGACTTAGATACAGAACTTGATGCTAAAGTCACAATCGCACAAACTGAACGTATATGATGTTAGGGTTTGCTCTTAAACCCTACCTTTTATATTACCATTTAAAGTTATTAACTTAAACATTAAACACCAAGTAATATATTAATACAATTTATCTATAACAACTGTTTATTCACATTAATTTTAAAATTGTTAAGCTAAATACATTAGGAGGAGATCAGTAAAAATTCGGATCCAAAAGAAAATTAACTATACTTTAACTCTTAGCACTCGACTGTCGGGGGAGCCCCGCCAAGCGTATATTGCAGTTTATTTGTATGTCGGGGGTCACCTGACACGATTTTCAAATGCCTATAACTCGTCTGCGGCGAAGCCCATGACATTCAATCTTTTACCGTTTGGTGCTACACTCCATTGAAAATAATCTGAACTAAGTTGAAAATGCCAAGGAATATGTGAGTCATCACAAAATCTAGTTTGCCGCTACGTTGTAAGCTGCAAGTAGGTTACAGTTTTGCCGATTATTTGTTTACTCGTAGTTTGCCGTGGCTTCACGTGCAATTAGTGATTCTGAAATTCCTGATCTTTTACTTGATCCTGATTTATTAGAATGTAGTTAAGTTTCATAAACAAAGTAACTAAACCAACAGGTATTTGTAAATATAACCAGTTTATGGGTGGTATAGATTTAGCTGTTCAATATAATGAACCGTGCAGTTTTACAAAACGAACAAATAAATGGTGGAGGACAATGTTTTTCTGGCTTATTAGATGTAGCTGTAGTAAATAGTTTTATTATCTATAATAACAAAAAAAGGAAATGAAGAAAATTCTGTTAAAAAAAAATAGTTTTGCCAAAACTTGGTGAGGGAACGCATTGGTGATATCAGGAATAACCCGTATAATGGCAGGGGTCGGCCGTCAAATACTGACAAAGAAGAAAGACTGAATTGGAAATTACATTTAATCTTTTCCAATGATAAAAATACTTCTAAGGATTGTGTAGTTTGCAGTAACAGGAAGATAAAAGGAGGTAGAAGGGAAACAGTTTTTCACTACAAAACATGTGGCAGAAAACCAGGACTTCATCCGGAAGACTGTTTTCAAAGATATCATACTCTGCAAAATTACAAATAAGATAATAAAATCATGTACATACAGTATTAGTGAATAAAAATAGCTTAGTTTACTAAAGAGAAAACAAAGTTTTCCATAAACAATATGCAACCTGCAGGTGAGGAATTTGTCCCAATTTAATTACAAGTGGGGAAGCAAAGCATGTTACAAAAATCCGAGCGCTAAGGGTTAAAGTATAATATAAACACTAACACACACACACAAAATTAAGTAATGATTGTGTGCAGATGTTTGTTTGGACCACACTTGAATTTTTTTAAAATTATACCACTTTACACTTTTTCTTTATCGTCACGATTTTTGAATTTCGGGGAATTATAAGTAAATATGTTTTATAAGTGAGCACAAAAATTAAGTATTACAAAAAAATATTGTATCTATATTTTTACAAGGGAAAAATCAGAATAAAAAAAATCATTAAAAAATGTAACATCATTGTTTTAGTTTATAATATAAATATATAAATATATAGGGTGATATAATATATTTTTTTATATAGGCTAATGACAGATCACAGACAATTTTGCTTTATATATATATATATATATATATATATATATATATATATATATATATATATAAAGAACTAAGTCAAAATACAAATACAAGAATTATAATTGAATTTACAATTCAAAGCTTTTCATTGGCTAACAGTACCAACATCATCAGGAATATTAAACAATTAAAATTAACATATGTGCAAATTAGATCAAATAATAGCTATGCCAAATTAATTACAATGTTGTTAAACTTTTATTTTGCTGCCCTAACATTTCAAACACTGAATATAGTATCAAATTTAGATTTTATTTGTATTTGTTCATTTATCAACTCATTATTAGTATTATATTTATGTATTTCTAAAGCTTCATAAATATTCATTCTCAGGCCTTTTTTAATTTCTTTTACAAGTATCATATTATCTATATTAGGGCAGCAAAATAAAAGTTTAACAACATTGTAATTAATTTGGTATAGCTATTATTTGATCTAATTTGCACATATGTTAATTTTAATTGTTTAATATTACTTATGATGTTGGTACTGTTAGCCAACGAAAAGCTTTGAATTGTAAATTCAATTATAATTCTTGTATTTGTATTTTGACTTAGTTCTTTATTAATACACAAGAATATATATATATATATATATATATATATATATATATATATATATATGCATGCGTGCGTGCTAAGGTTTTCCTTGGCAAACAGTACCAACACCATCAGGAATAATCAAGAATAACAAGCATACAAGTGTTAACAAGATATGTTAGTGTTGCTAAATCTATCACAATATTGTCAAATTTAATAATTTGCTGTCTTAACATTACACACATTGAATATAGTGTCAAATTTTGATTTTATTTGTATTGTTCATTTATCAATTTGTTATTAAAATTATATTTATATATTTCTGAAATTTCATAAATATTCATTCCTAGGCCTTTGTTAATTCCTTTTGTAAGTATCATATTATCTTTATTAGGAAATATATGATTATTATTGAAACAAGAATAAGCAAAATTCGATTTATATATGTCTAGTTTTTCATAAGCTTTAAAATGCTCTTTATATCTATCATTAAGTTTTTTCTAGTTTGCCCCAAATAAACTCTACTACAGTAATCACATTCTAATTTATATACATCGTTTTTTTCATGCATATTAATAATTTTATTATTATTCATTATAATTATCAATTTATTATTAGTTTTATATGCAAATTCAACGTTTGTACCCCTAAACAATTTTAATTTTTTTAAATTTAATTAACAGTAAATGTAAATGATGTCCATATTGTTTTTCTTATCATTATTTTTGAAAATTAAATTATTATGTTGGTTTTTTAAAAATTTTATGATTAGGTTTATCTACAGTTTTCATATATCTATTTATATATAGTGGATATGTATTCCTTCAAGGTTAGAAAAATATGGTGAATAGTATCCAGCGTCCATTCGTTCATTTTGTAGTTCATAAAATTGCAGTTTCGGCATTTTTGCCTCATCTAGCATTGACGAGGTGAACAACAACATTTGAAATGAGAAACGTCAGAACTGTGATTGTAAGCACTACAAAATGAATAGACGTACTCAGGGATATGAACTATTCATCATATATATAAA
This sequence comes from Prosapia bicincta, assembly GCA_036971475.1. NCBI lineage: Eukaryota > Metazoa > Arthropoda > Insecta > Hemiptera > Cercopidae > Prosapia > Prosapia bicincta. The sequence goes on along the minus strand of JBAIZL010000010.1, from coordinate 81,973,152 downwards.
TTTATGTATATATATATATATATATATATATATATATATATATATATATATATATCATGATATTTCACGTTGTCCATTATTTTTCCACTGCACTGACTTTATGAAGTTATTATTATTACTTGTAAATATTTTTTTCCACTACTAAATGCAATAATTTTACCATACGTGATAAGGCACCTTTTGGTCACTTGACCATTATCAGGATTTGACAGTAATAATAATAACTTCATATATATTTTATAATAAATTTCTCTTTTAATTTGAGCACTTTTAGGAAGAATATGTTGCTCTTATTAATTTGACTGATGCATTCCTGTATATTACATTCGCTGTCTCAATATTAATGATAATACATTTTATATCTATTCCAGTTTTAAATTCAACACCTTTCTTATAGTAGAAATCATAAATACAGTATCCAATAATTTGTGTTATTACAGGGAATTTTGGGTCTCAAGAGAAGTGACTAATGAGGGCTACAGAATCTGTTATTGCGGTTTACACAACCATGACCCAAGAAAGTACAATTTCTTGGAGGCAATGAAAGCTGCTATTATGGTTTTGAAGTCAGACTACTCAGAGCGAGGGACATGCCCAGGATTTGTGTTTGTGTTGAATGCAAAGGGAACATCATTTGGACACATTCTTAAAGCTAGTCTAACATATATAAGAGCATTCTTAACATATGCACAGGTATGAACTTTGATGTTATTGTTTTAATAATGTACCTAACCTTATTAACAAATTTATTAGTAGTATTTTGACGTTATTAATAGAGCATAATGTGAGTGTATGACTTCTGCTAGAAAGCATGAGTCATCCTTATGTACAATCCTCAATTCTCTAAGAGCTAAATGATTTCCATTAACTGTAAAACAAAGCATAAGGAGCTATAAATGTATTAAGTAATTTGGTATTACATACATATTCTTTTGGTAATTTTTGACCCCCTTTCCCAATCAACATAGAATAACACTATACCAAACCCTCTAGTGTTACATAAAGCAAATTGCAGCTATTAATAAAACAATTATATATTTAAATTTTCATAATCATTTAAAGCGTAATTTAGTAATAACATTAATGAATCAACATTTCAATTTCAAAGTTTAAACAAAGACCCTTCCCCCTAACCCCAATGATTTACCAGTACATTAAACAAACAAAATAAAGGTTAATCTTCAGAACTTTACAAGTTTGGTATCCATTCTTGGTTAGGAATTCAAAACAATAAAAAGAAAAAGTGATGCAAAAAGTAATAAATACATATGCAGATTGTACTTTTTGATCTCTGGTTAAAAATAATTGTTCAATGTGTTTTATATTTTCATTTAATGCTAATACCAAACTATTGAATAACAAAATCAGTATATGATTATGATTAAATTTTATCCATGCTACATTCACACCTCATGTGAATATGATCGTGAAGTTACGAACAAACAAAGGCAGTGGTAACAAAAAACCAAGGAGAACTTGTTTTTCTTGAAAGGAAAAAATTAACACAGATTACAAACGTCTTGAAAGATTGTGGAACTAGATTCTATAAGTATATAAATACAAATAACGAGTTAGTACTCCTTGATATTCAAAACGATTTCCTCAGTAAAAGCTTTTCAATGTTAAAAATACAATGAAATCCGGTTGTCCCTTAAATTTTTTCCAGTTCCTACTTTAAAGAGTGATGAAAATAAATCCTCTCTATAATGAGACTGTCTGTCTTTTAATGTATCAATAAGATTAGGAAACAATAGTATAGATACAATAAAAAAGTTTCTCCAAAACAGATGAACTAGTAAAAGAGTATTTTTAAGGCGAATATTGAACAAAATTAAGTTAAAATATTTGATTTGATCTGTATATTTTTTAGTGACTAATGGTTTTTGAACATTAGCGATCACTTCACTAATGTCACATTTATTTTATCGTGCCACAAAAATGTCAGCCTTCTAAATATGATGCTACATGTAATTTAAATTAGATAGAAAAAAAATACATCACTTTCTGATAACATTATAATATGACAATAGAAGGTAACAAAAATTGTCTTTCAAAATTCCATTGACTCTAATTAATAAGTTTTCCAGGTTTTTCAGTTTATAGAAGTGAACATGATTAGTACACACTAAATAAATGTAGCGATGTTATGAATGGAGCTAAAACATAAATTAATTTAAATGTGGTTACATGATTTCAGGAAGCCAACCCTATAAAGATGAAAGCAGTTCATGTTATCAATGTATCGTACATTGTGGACAAAGTGATGATTTTAACGAAACCATTTATAGGCAAAACACTCTATGATTTGGTAAGTATTATTGCATTTATTCATTTCCTTCAGAATACACATGGTTTATACATAAATCTTAGTAAAAGAAAACAAATTTATTAAAAACCTGTCAAATAATAAAGCCATTCACTTACTTATGAACCTACACTGATCTAAAATGTTATGTTACTAAAGTATTTTAATAGCTTAAAATAAGTGCCTGATCATGAAAGGACCAAGGGAAAGAATTGTTGACGATTTTATTACAGCTGATGGGGAACTGCTTTGTGATTCAATACCACTGTAGGAGGTCCAAACACCATGAGTGTGGTTGTTGCAAGGTCCCATGAGTGTAAACTTCCTCATTAGACAGATATGTGGATGAAGAGGTAGATTTAAATACATAGTATGCAATGCAAACCATTGAAAACAAACAAGTGGACGGCAATTTAAATATTCCTAAAGTAATCAATAATTTTAAGAAAACTGAACTGTATAAAATAATCCTAATGTAATGTTACCCGCATCACATGTCATATCTTTCCCACAAGTAATTTTAAAGTAATTGTATCCCTGTCAAACTATTTATATTAATCATTTCATTAACTTTACAGATACATTTACACAGTGATATGCAAACGTTCCACAATATCATGGAAGAAAAGGTACTCCCACATGAACTCGGAGGTACAGCCGGAACTTCAGAAGAGATAAGAAGTAAGTTCTTTACTAGTACTTTACTCGAAGAGGAAAAGACCTATATTTTATGCCAAGAGCTATTTTATTTAACAAACCTACATATAAATAATGAAAAATTAAATGTAAAAAAATTTAAATTTAGAAAATTCTAGCGGTTGGATAGAGTGAGGGCGCTGAGTGAAGAGGAAAAATTAATAAAGTTGAAAGTGGGAAAGCTCTCCTAGCAAATAAACATTTGCCTTGTTATGTTATGAGACACTAACTATACTAAACCTTCCCACTATACAAAATTCTGTGATGAAATTCTGATTGCTAATGTAAGTGCATTCACAGATTAAAATAAATTCTAAAGACAAATTTAAAATACTGCAAATAATTTTCTTAAGATGCCTTTTAAACAAAGAAGCAACTATAAGAAAAACTCCTCCTTATACAACAGACTGGTTTTACCTTTCCCAGAACTAGACATACCAGTTCTAACTACTTTCACTTTCAAAGTCATGCCTATGTTTCAACTGCGAACTGTTTGTTCTGTAGTGAAACAATTTGCAAATGAAAGAGCAATAAATCAGAACTGGAAGATAGATATAAAGGAGAGAAATGAAAATTATTTTCAAAGGAGTATAAACCTGGAAAATAATATTCAATAATTAGGTTCCAATTTATTTAATAAATTTATTAATCAAAAGTGGTATATGAGTGATGTTACTCTATTTATATATTTGTAGCATCTTGGTTTTGTTAACAAAAACATTTTAGGTAGTAAGTGAGTTGTTGGGGAAGTATAGCCACTATATTAGTAAACTTTAGACATTATACGTTTCACAAAACACTACACTAAACAAACACTGAAACACATGGCGAAATATGTATATAAAAGTTAGTACAACACCCGAATATAGAAATGGCGACTGTTCGAGATAGATTGGTGTTTCTCATCCCCTACCACTACAAAAATGGTGTAGAAAGCTTTCGCCCATGAGGGTCAGGCTTCACTAAGAAACCTATAGATAGAAGAAAACTAAGGGCCTATAGCACTTGCCTTTATAATGTATTATGATGTAACAGGTTTTTTGAGAAATATATACCATTTCCAATTGTATTCATAACTAAATGAGGTTCCAGAGCAATTGGGGTTGATTGAGCTGGCAGTTCCATGTTGTATGACAACTAGGTTGAGTTCCCATCTAAATGAGGTAGTAGGAGAAACGGGTACAACAGTTAGATGCTACCTAATAATGAACTGCTTTGAAGCAGTCCAACCATATCAACCAGTAGAAGTTTATTTTTAAAACCAATTCACTCGGAAGTGTGTGCTAAATTATTTTTATTTCTACAATGTGTTTTCAGTAGCATTGTTTTTTTTATCACTACTGTTGTTTATTATTGTAGTGTATTATTGTTAATGGTTTTGATTATTTTATCTAAAAATATTAAGGAATAAACAAAATATTTATAACTTAAAGTACAGTTTATACAAAGTTAAAAAATGTGATAATGCAATCGAGGCACAAAGACAATTTTTACTTGAGTAGAACAATGGAACATTATGAAAAGTGAAAAAAAAACTTCATTTTCATGTACAATATTTCACACAACTGTGTGACATTTAAACAAAAAAAGAAGAGAAGATACAGTAAATGTGTATTTCTTTCTCAAAAAAATTTGGCTCAAGGCTGATCTTGAAATTATTTTCAAAATAACTGAATTCAGAGAGGTGCAACGTGCTATTAATCTTTTGCAGTTTATTTTTAAATTGAAAATAACTGATAGTGTCATGATTCTCTGAAAATTATAAACCATTATTAACTGTTTGAAAAACAGTTTGCTACTACATTATTAACTGTTTCTTCGCAAAGAAGTGTGTACGAAAAAGTTATTATGACATAAATGACTTCATAAAATCTAGTAAATTCGTTTGAAGATTTTTTCTTTTCACGCGAAATACGCTCATTGTTGGAGTTTGATTTCCAAAACTTGCTCAATTAAACTAAGGCTTTTTTCAAGTTTCTAACAGTCATTTTATCTCCTACGTCAACTGGGTCTAAAGAATCTGCTAAAGTCTTGTTCTTGCTCACGCATTTCTATGACCTCTTAATTAATTGTCAGCTCCTGGTTGTGTAAATCCAGCAGTTCTTGAACGTCATCATTATCCACTTCTAAATTTACTTGTCTGGCCAAACTGACAACTTCAATCCCATCAGCAATTTCATCAGACTCTGGCACTGATTCTGCTTGAGTTTCAGGGTGGCCAAAAAAATAGAAACATCTTTTCCCAAATGCCATTCAAAGTTTTTTTTTGTGAAATTGCATTCCAAGATTGACCAATTATTTTCAAAGCATCTAAAACATTGAATTGTTTCCAAAAATCTTCTACAGAGAGCTTGTTCTTCTTTCTCATACCTTAATGCAAATCCGCAAATGATCTTCTTGTGTAATAAGCTCTAAATGTTGTGATGAATCCCTGATCCATCGGTTGAAACAAACTAGTTGTGTTTGCTGGCAAAAATATCACTTTCACGTGTGTGTCGAAATTAATTAGAGTAGAAGGAGGATGACCCGGTGCATTGTCAATTAATAGGAATTACTTTATAAAAGGAATTTGTTTAGACCGACAGTAACGTTCGACTTGAGGTATGAAAAGATGACCAAACCAGTCCTCAAAAAACAAGCTACCACCCAAGCCTTCCAATTCAACTTCCGAATCACGGACTGGATGGCTTTAGAAATATTTTTTAATGCCCTCCCCGGTGCATTGTCAATTAATAGGAATTACTTTATAAAAGGAATTTGTTTAGACCGACTGTAACGTTCGACTTGAGGTATGAAAAGATGACCAAACCAGTCCTCAAAAAACAAGCTAACATCCAAGCCTTCCAATTCAACTTCCGAATCACGGGCTGGATGGCTTTAGAAATATTTTTTAATGCCCTTGATTATCTGAGCGATAGACTATGAGAGGTTGCAACTTACAGTCACCAGCTATATTTGCGCCAACCATCACTGTCAATCGGTCTTTGGCGGCCTTAAAACCTGAAAATATTTTCTCTTTATGAGTTATAAAAGTTCTTTTAGACATTTTATTCTAGAACAAACTAGTTTTTGTATAACTCGGATAGCATGATTTAAAACCGTGTAACTTGAGTCAAGGTATTACTGTACATTATTTATCAACTTGGGTATTACCTCGATACAGAAAGGGGTTCCTCTATATAGAGGGATCATAATAATGAATAATTTAAAACTTAACATGTCAAATATAATTAAATTCAGGCTTTTTCATTTTCAGATTCATCCAAATTCAGAATAAGGAGTTACAGAGAGTTCTTCTTAAAAGAAAAAGAGCTTGTTATAAAAAGTAATTCGATGAAATCAAACCTTCTGAGACCTTCTATAGATGCTGTGGATATAGATTAATTAAAGTTATTATTCTGAAGTAATCATTTATAAGTGTTTATTTTAAATACTGTATAAGTATTACAAGCAATGCCCCAAGATTTAAAAATGTCCTTCATAAATTAAGTTTTTTACTTTTAAAAACATAAAGGTAAAATAATGTGCTAAAACAGTTCACAAAAGTACTCATAATTTGTTATTAGACTGTGATTTTTAGTGAACATTTTCTGAAAATTTATGGAACTATTTTAAAACATTAAGCAATTTTATTTAATAACTGTACTTTTAACTAACTACTTGTTAAATTAAATAGCAATAATTTGCCTTAACATTTTAATGATTTGAAGTCTAATTTGAAAATTAGCTTACTTTTCACGTTATGGATATTAAAGTAAGAGAGGCAAAGATAATATCCCCAGAACCTCCTCCTGTGCAGGGGGGGTAATAGGTCAAGGGAGTGCAAGAGAGTGTGAAAAATAAATTGTATTTAAAATGACATCCAATTTCCCCAAATTCATTACTTTTAACAGTTGGGCCAAACATAGACTAAAACTAGAAAAAAAATCATGTTCTAAGCCATTACAAAAACATACACCTATAAATTCTGAATAAAAAAATAAGTAAATATGAAATTGAATTTTATGATGAAATACTTTAAAAAACCTTCTAACAAAGGAGAGTAAGGTTTTTGTCTTGCTATTTGCCGGTTTTCGGCAACAATTCCTAAATAAAGTTTCAGTGTGTGAAATCTGAGATCAAAATGAACAAAGTTAATCTTATAATTGAAAATGTTTATATGACAGTGTCTGCTAATCCAGCACCAACAGGACTTTGATTATGCTGAATTATTAAAAATGCTGGATAAAGCAAGGAGTGTTCTTGGCTTGGATTAATATACCCACAAAGCAATAATCTTTGCTTAACGTATGAATTGACTGGTGGATCATAAATTTAGATTATTTGTTTATTCCTTCTTAATAAATTGTGGAATAATTTTATAAAAAATATTTGTGTTGACAAAATTTTTGATTGAAGGCTGAAACATATTCATGTTTTAAATCATTACAAAAATATAGTTTTATGACCTTTTTTATCAGGGTAGTCATTGGGTAGATGCATGTATCGCTGCATGAAAACAATTCTTTTTAGAACAAAATTTATTTCTTTTCTAGAGAACCTAAATTAAAATAATGATTTCAAACCATGGTACTGAAATGGGAACAAACAGGACAACTTTTGATTCAATAGACAAGGCTTTTGTCAAACAGTAAATCTTTTTTTCTTGATTAATGACCGGCCAGATGTTTTCTAACTCCAAAAATAATCATACATGTTTGTTTATTATTTCTTCTTTCTACAAACACCTGCCCAAAATTTAATGGGGTGCCATCTAGAATTTAACATTGCCTGGAAAAACACCATAAGTTTTGTTGCTGTGGGACTTTCACATATTTTTCTATCTATGGTATATTATTGCCTTAAAGGGATAAAATAATATAGTTTTTATTAGTAATCATAGAAACAAATGTTAATTCTAAGTTTTGGATGTAATTATATCCAGAAAAAAATATAATCCAATAAACAAAACAAGAATTGCTACACAGATACACGTCAGAAGATCTGGACATTGACTACAATTAAGACAAATTGAAGGGTAGACAATAGCCCAGTCATTGCCAGGTGAACCTAAACTCTGCTGATCGTTAACTTTTATTTTTATATCCTATTTTCAGAAATTCTGAATTATTTAAAGTGCTGGACTATAAGATGCCTGGAGTAACAGACTTTTACTGTACACAGTTTCTTTTTTAAATCAGAAACTAAGAAAAGAATTTCATATTTTTCTGAAGAATATTATACCAGTTAAAATATTATACAATTTATGCTAAACCATAATTTTAAAATGTTATAGATAATATAAAGAGAAAACTGTTATTTCAGAAGAATGAATATAAAGTTATTTATATTGATACCTGTTTTTAGATATTGTTTTTCTTTGCTACTATATAATATTTAGTAGGGCTCAAAATAGAGTGTTATTGACCAAATTAGAATTTCAGAGGGGGACAATTTTGCAATTCTACAATTTTAGAACAATGAGGTTTTAAAAAATAATATACAAATGGGGAATGTAGAATATTATGGGCATAAGCATATGGAATAGATATTATTATGTAAGGAAAAATTATTAAATAAATAAATGCGGTTCAAGCAGAAGAAATACTCTACAGTTTAATTCCTTGTTTTTGGTCTGGTGTTAGTAGAAACATGCTTTCTAGATCTGCTGTGAATAACATTAAATTTCCAACGTCCTGAAGGGACATGCTGCTCTAAGAATAAGAATGATCATTTCCAATTAATCTGAAATCAGCTAATCTTTCAGAAAAGTAATGAGCAAGAGAATTTTTTATCATTTTAATTAAAAATATTGAAACATAATGAGCTTTAAAACGTTATTAAAAGCTTAATATCTAAAGCAATAAAAATGTAATATGTGACAATATTTCAAAAAATTTTATTAGGACTCATTCAGATCTGGTGTTATAGGTTAGCACAATAAGGTATAGTGAAGTGGTCTCTGGGTTCTATTTTTAGTAAGTTAGAGTGTTTCAGCATTTGGCAAATGACAAACTATAAGGGTTCTAAAACATTGTATTAAGAGTAGAAATGAGTTATACAGTAACTATCCAAGAAACTACATAACAGGCTTGGGCAACAGTTTTTGCCCTTAAGCTGCCTTGATGGAAATCACTTTTTTAGGGGATCAAAAGAAATACTAGATACAATTACTACTAGGTAAAAATTTTAATATGTAATTTTTACATAAAGTTGAGGAGGTTTGCTATGCTTATTATTTTATTAAACACTCTATATAGTACTAGTAGTAGCTATTGTCAGCACATCGTTCAAATAAATGGTTCAAAATTAATCTTTTACTTTTATTTCAATTCATTAAAGAAAAAGCTTATGCACAATATAGGTTTGAGTTATACATATTTCTTGATATGCTTTTTAAATTTGTGTATTTTTCATTATTGAATTGCTTATAAAAACTCCACATGTTTTCCGACTCGACTTAAAATATCTCATTAAACAATTATTTCTAATTTGATTTAAACAAGAATGTCATCTACATGTAAAAACAATGAATTACAATAGCTAAGTTGTACCAATTTTTTTGAAGCGATGGAGTCCCTGCTTGAAATTTGTTATTAGTGCAAGAATATTGTTGTTAAATTTTTAAACTTTTCCTCTTGAAATATTTAAAGGCATGGTCTCTAATGTAGGAAAACAATCAAGTTTGAATTCAGCAAGAATTTTAGAAAAAAGACTAACCTTAATTGAAAAAGATTTTATTATTTTTATTAAATCGCAAACATACAAAATTTTCCCCTGTAAACATAAATAAATTGTTAAAATATGTAAAGAAAATACAAATTCACACTCCTAATTTTGTGCTATTAATTCAGGTAAACCTCCATTTGAATGTCCCATACATGTCTTAAAACTTCTCCCAAGCTAAACCAACTAATTTTATTGTGATAAAGTAGATATAAATAACTGTTATTTAGTGTGCCAAGGAGTTTTCAATAAAATGTATGTGTTTTAATCTGTTTGAAGACAGGGAATTTCCTAATTTTACAACTAACATGAGTAACATTATTGATTTTTAAAGTATTTTTACACAACACATGTTAGACATGCCTGGGCTACATGTAAAGGAAAGACACTACATAATATTCTGAACATGAAATAAATGATGCAATCTTGAACCCTTTTTGTTTTAATGTAACAGCTGGTCTAAAAGAAATACTATTTATCTTGTAAAATAAATTCAAAATGTGGCTAAAGTTTGCCAATTAATTGATTAATTTGTTTTATTAGAAGATGTGTAAGAAAGTCTTTTTTCACAACCTACTGATGATTAATGACCATCATATTTATAATAAATTCTTAAATAGTGAACAACAAAAATGTTACCAAATGTATCATTTATTTATCACTGAAAAATTGCTACCACCAAAACAGCCAAAACTAGAGGTTATAAGAGGCCTGAAAGGAACATGAGTTTTATAAAAATCAAAATGCTTGGGAAGGAAAAATTCATAAATACACTGCTCAGACATAAGGGGCAGTTAGATTATTGCCTTCTTTTTAGAAACTGACTACTATGAATTCGATTTGAGTCACCTTACAATAACTATGTTGAAAAGAAATTTAGTCCTAAGGTGAAATGTTCATTCAGGTATAATATTTAAGCATTGAATATGACAAAAAAGAGGTAGTTAATGATTGCCTGTAATAATTATTAGAAATTGTATTTGTTTTTTAGTTAAAATTATATTTTCTCAACATCATTTATATACTATAGATGATATACATATTTTACTAGCTGGTTATCCTACACAACTTGGATAGTTGCACACCTAGATATGTTATTGATAATAAAATTTTATTTTTTTATTTATGTTATTTACTTTCTTTATCAAATAATACACCTTTCAAGGTCTAAAAAGTAAAAAGCAAAAGCCAAACCTAGAAATGACCTACTTATTAAAGGAAAACAATTGACCGATAGTTTGTAAAACTATAACTCCAAGGATGCTGAAATCAGCATTTTACATAGTTTAACATTGTTACTATAACATGACCTTCACCATTGTTAAATAAACTGAAAGTTAGTGATATTTGTAATATCTATTACAGTTAATAAAATGCTTTAAGAAAGGATTACTAAGAAAATTATACCCTTATTTAACATTACAGTATACTGAAATTTTGGTTTACACAGACTTATGTCATTACAATATACTTTTATTTTTGAAAGTAACATATCTAGTTAGTTTCTTCTACATTAAAAATCCTAGTTCATTTGGGTAAATTCAAATTATATAAAATTCCATCTGGAGTTACATATTTTAGACTACAAGCGTGGAAAAATTAAGGTATTCTAAATCAAATTCAATATATAAAACAATTCACAAATGTAAAATTTACAAATATTGTACAAAACAATAGCATAAATGAAAAAATCAACTAAACCAGGAGAGACAAAACCAACTACATAATCTAATGACATAAAATACACAAACTGCAATAGGTATTATTAGTCAGATCTAGCTACCCATGCCACGGAAATAAACGCACTAAATTTCCAGTAAAATTCGAAGCCTATTTTACGATTAAAAAAACAATTAAGATAGGAGACTGACAATATTACTTGGGTGATAATCTGATTTATTTTCATGGATTAGAAGCCTCATACACATTAAACTGTTTTATATACTTAGCATGCAATGCATATTTTGTCAAACATAAAAAACAGATAATTCTTTTACAAGTATTGGTTTCTAAAATCACGTCCCCAATTTTTAATAAATAAGTATGAACCCATTTTTTTCAACTGCTAATATATATGACAGGTTATACATTTAGATAATGGCCTATAGAAACCGGGTTTCTAGTACAAAGATAAAATTGGAACATAAGACTTTCAACAAAAGACTTTAAATTATAATAAAGATTCAAGAAAAGAGTCCATAAAGTACTGTATAAAAAGACTTAAGAAGGTAACTGGTGCAAAATGTAATGAAGAAAAGAAATAAATTTAATGAAGGCTTATAAATCTAAAGTTAAGTAAATATATATAAGTGTGTATATACATATATATATATATATATATATATATATATATATATATATATATATATATATATTTAGGTTAGTTTTGGTTGGTAAAGATTATTTAGATTTTTTGGACTAGGAGACTGACAGACTTACCTTGGTAAGAGTCCACTCTGTAGTCTTGAAATAGAAACACATAAAAGCACTTAAACGATGATATATTTCAACCACACAGTGGTCTTTGTCAATCGTAGAGATAACACAAAAGAAATATTAGAGAATGAAATAAAATAATTGTAATCACAGATTGTGTAGAGTAGAAATCAGATGTCACAGATGCACAGATTAAAGATATATATATTGTTTCCATGAACATATGAGTGATTATAGTTTATATAAGTCTGTCAGGGGAAAAGAGATAAGGCTCTTCGATTGACAAAGACCACTGTGTGGTTGAAATATATCATTGTTTAAGTGCTTTTATGTGTTTCTATTTCAAGACTACAGAGTGGACTCTTACCAAGGTAAGTCTGTCAGTCTCCTAGTCCAAAAAATCTATATATATATATATATATATATATATATATATATATATATGAAGTTAATATATTACTATGTAAGCAATTTTATCCACCATTAAGTGCAATAATTTTACCTTGAGTGATGAGGTACCTTTCGGTCAATTGACCATTGATTCGACAATGGTCAATTGACCGAAAGGTACCTCATCACTCAAGGTAAAATTATTGCACTTAATGGTGGATAAAATTGCTTACATAGTAATATATTAACTTCATAAAGTCAGTGCAACGGAAAAACAATGGATAACGTTAAATATCAAGAATATATATATATATATATATATATATATATATATATATATATATATATATATATATATATATATATATATATATATATAATTAACGGTTGAAATAATGTGGTTCTTGAACATAAATTTAAAAAAAATTGTAATTAGTCAAATTGCTCAATCACCTTATGAATAAAAAGATATCCTAAAAAAAATTAATTTGTTCTGGTTTGTAGGAAATACGTTTTTATCAAAAAACAAGTAATATAAAAAAAATATTCAAGTAAATTCCTACTGAGGTCAATAAAAACAAATTTATTTTAGTTACTCTACAGCACTATTTATGTTTATATTTGTTGATTCCATCTTCACGTGAGCTACTAGTGTTCACTAAAACATTTGTAAATATTTTACAAACCTGCCTATAGTAGCACTTACCTATATTTGTTGAGGACTATTTATGGTATTGTGTGGTAACCATGAAAAAAGTTTAAGGTTGTACAATGGAAGTTTCGACAACAACCAGATGGGAGAAAAAATTCATATGCATTTTTGAGAAATATTTTTCTAGGGGTTGGAAAGTTGGCGCAGTGCTAAGTCCAGCTGGACTTCGAGCCTGAAGACTCTCAGTTCGAATCTGGCAGAACCCCACAAATTTTATAATTTAATTATTGAATAAATATTTCAAAAAACTGTATCAACATCAATTGTCATCCACTATAGGTTAAAAAAATTTATTTGAACTTGATTGGATGAATAAAAGCCTACTTTATTAATGATCGAAAATTTGTAAAAGATATACAGATATATCAAGGGAGTGTGAGCTAATAGAAGGAATTTAATAAAAACAAAAATACTTCTACAATATATATTTTGCACAGATTTTTTATGATAAAAAACAAACCTAATTGAAAGTGTGAAAACAGGTGCTTTTTCTTTGTACAAAAATCAACTTATCAGAATTTATGTTATATCTCCATTGGATTAAAATTATCACTTTCAGACCAGATATGTTATCACAATATTAATAAATGTTTATTGATTATTGGCAAATTAAATAAGATTCTCTTGCCTGAATACCTATAAAGCGTGGTTGGGAAAATAATGATTTTCATACTATTGCACTCCCAAGGTATATTTATAACCTATACGGAGTGTTAAGTACAGAACCTAACCTACCCTCTTGATGATTTCAGTACTTAACCCAGTTGATAGCAGATGATATTTCAAAACGATTTGTCAAATTTTTCACACAATGTAAATGAGCATTTGCTGGCCTATCATAGGATAATTATTTCTTTATTTTATATTCTATGCAACTTTTGACAAAGGGTCTCAACTTCTAGGGGTCTCATGACCAGGTCCTCACCTAGAATTCTTTGTAAACTGCAGTTTTATTTCTGCCTCACTACTGTAAGAAAAGACATCCACCTAACCATATTCAATTCTACTCACTCAATTAATTTTACGGCTTCAATCCATTTTCACTGTCTAAACTCTTTTTCATTTCTATACAACACATACACACACACACACACACACACACACACACACACACACACACACACACACACACACACATACACTCACACACACACACACACACACACACACACACACACACACAAAGTCTCGAGATCTTGTTCAATCAAAATCTTCATATACTCAATCTTAATGATCATTTAGCGTCACATTTTTATCTATTTCATGTTTTTAAATCTAATTGGACTTTGGTTAACTGAAACATTTTGTTAGGGTATGCTCTTAAACATTATAAATTGATTTAACTGGCAGTGAAACCTGTAATATATTCTCATTCGTTAATGAACATTTTATATTCTTCAACATTTTGTATTGCCACGCTAAATCTCATGGAACAAATATGCACATTCTGGATGATTTAACCTTGTCTTGAGAGTTCAACTTCATATTGCATCATTAAACGTGTTACATTCTAATTAATTAGTGACTTTTTAAATTTAATTTGCAGTAATGCAAACAGAACCAAAAATCTGAAGCCATTTATCATTGGGAAGTATTTAAAACCTCGTTTTAAAAATGGGAACTCTTTTCTAGATACTTGCGGAAACAAACATGCTTAGATGACAAAACCTAGTTTCAACAAATGCTTGGTACAGTTGAATATGAAAACAAAAAACAAAATTTTTTTTAATAGAGAATTTTTCAGTTCATACAATATAAACCGATTACAAAATATAAGTGTCAAATTCATTCCGCCTACCTGTACTGCCATCTTAAAGCTACTTGATTTAGTCATCATACGATTAGTTCAGGTTACAGGTTTATTACAAATTACAAATTTGAACAATGACAATAAAAAAAAACTTGAAAGATGCCTGCAACATGATTACATCTTCGTCGTGGTCAGTAACAGATTCAACAATCATAAATTGCTGGAAAAAATCAACAAATTTGAAATATATACTAGAGAGGTACCTGAAATTGAAGACTGCGTAAGGAAAATGAAGGGACTGATTTGTGGAATGCTGTTGTTTTTGCATCAAACAGTTGTACGAATATGGGGACTTTTGATAATTTAATGTTAATGTGGATAATGTTTTGGTGGCGATATAATATAAACTGAATGATAACAAAATTGTGGAAAATGAAAAGGGAACACCGTCAACCACCTGCAATTCAGATAGCAATGAACGTAGAGATGAAGAAACTTTTGAAAAGAAAGTGTCGTTGCAGAAGTAAATTAAAGTTTAGATACTATTCATTTGCACCTAAATCCTACAATACCCCAAAATACATAGTTATTTGATAGAATGCAAGAGAACAATTTCATAGAACTTCAACCAGCCTGTCCTTTCATTTATACACTTTTTTTTTTATAATACACACACCAATAGTGTTTTCAGTCAACTTATTGGCAGCCAGCTTGTGTATTTAAATAATTGATTTTTGTGATTGTAGTTAATTGTTATAATGACAAGGACTGGTGAATGGAAAAGGTGGTTTTATCATTTGAAAAGAAACTTAAATTACTAAAAAATTGAAAATGCTACATCAAAAATTTGAATAAGTTTGTAGTATTGAATAAGAAATAGCTCTGTTAAAAAATATTTTTAAAAAAGATAAATTGATATAATTTGCACAAATTAGACAACTTATACAATTTTTTAAAAAACTCAATTCCTACTCAAATCAACAAAGAAAAGTTTTATTTTAGTTTCTTTTTATTCTAAAATTACAATTAATATAAGTATGGATATACATGTGTCAGACTAAAAATATTAACCCTCAAGGACGCGCGCTGTTGTAAAAAGTACAACAGTTTTAATATTTTGATTCTTGTTGAAACCTGTTGGTAGTTATTTGTTCAAATCACAGTTCTATTCTTCTATTGGTCCCTTCACTACTCTTATCAGTTGTCATCAATATCTTTATTCTATCAACATAGCCTCAGTGTGCGATTAGTTCTGGTCAGTCATCCCTGTTGTACAAAATACAACAACGCCCCTTCTGACGTTTTTATTTTTTCGGTGCAGTTTTTTTTCCTCCATGATGGAACGTAAGTTTTTTATATACATTTTTTAAAATAATTATGTAATTATTTGTTTTGTTCAACATTTTTATAAATTTTCATGTTTTTAAGAGTGAATTTGGAAGACATTCCAAAGCTTTTACAGGATCTCTCTGATGAAGAAATTGATTTTATTGAAAGTGACGATGATCTGAGCGACGGTGAAGCTGAAAAAAGTGATCATAACTCAGAAAGTGAATTGGAAGGTGATTGGCACTCTACGTAAGAACAAACGGGAAATTCCACCAGAATTTCTGCCTAATAAAACCAATCAGCCAGGTACTTCCTTGTTTGGGTTCCAGAATGATCGAACCATGGTCTCATATACGACAAAAAAAAAATAAAGCTGTAATATTGATTTCGACTATGCACGACTCAGATGATGTTGACGAACAAACAAATAAGCCAGAAATTATATTGCAGTACAACAGAACGATAGGTGGAGCTGATAGTAATGACCAGCCTTGTGCTACATATAGCGTTGCCCGGAGGACAAAAAGATGGCCAGTTGCATTATTTTTTGCTCTGATAAACATTGCTATGGTCAACTCACAAGTAATTTTTTCATTGGTAAGACCAAACTTTTAATAACTCGATTGAAAGTTAAGGAAAATGTAGAAAACCGAGATGTTGTATAAAATACAACAACGCGCCTACTTACGTTAGATAAAAAGGCGCGCGTCCATGAGGGTTAAGTAGCAAAATAGAAAGCGAATTTTTTTGCAATATTCCATTTTCCTTTCTACATATGGTGCTGGACTATTATTTTTGTTTGTTACTATTTATATGCTTTTTTTCACCCCTTGCATTGTACTGTAGTTTCTTTTCACTTTTCTTTTGGATTGTCGGTTTGTAAAGCAAGTTTTGATACCATTAATCCAGTTTGTTCATGTATGTTATTCTTTTTATTGATTTTTAAACCTAGAGCATTTTTAAAGATATTATGTGGTAACAATTGCATCAATTTAAGGCTGTGCAATGAAGTTTTTAAGGACAACCAGATGATTCATATACATCTTTCAGAAGTAAACTTTTAGCTATGGGAAAGTTGGCATAGTGCCAAAGCGCTAGACTTTAAACATGAAGATATTCACTAAAACACTTGTTAATATTTTACAAACTTGCCTATAGTAGGACTTACTTATATTTGTTGAGGACAGCCGTTTTAGGAGATGTGTCCCATTGTCAACTCAGACCTTAACATATTTACAAGTATTTTAGTGAAAATTAATAGCTCACGTGAAGATGGAATCAACAAATTTGAAGATATTCAGTTCGAATCTGACATAGGCCTACAAATTTTTATAATTTAATTATTGAATGAATATTTGAAAAAACTGTATCAACATCAATTGCCATTCACTATAGGTTTAAAAAAAAGTATTTGAACTTGATTGGATGAATAAAAATGCATTTTATTACCGATTGAAAATCTGTACAAGATATATATACAGTATTAAGAGAGTATGAGAAGGAATTAAAAAAAAATAAAAACAAATACTTATGGAAATCGAGATATGGCACATTCAGGCTATGTGAATCAATTGAAAAGTAGAGGTGCTCCTATTTCCGATAGAAAATTTAATGGATCAAAATCCATTGAGGTTGGTGCCCCGGATAGCTGGCCTGAGCAACCGGGCGGGTCCACGGGTGGCGGATAGTGGAACGGCCTACAGATATGTAGGTTACTTGTGAATAAGGATTCTGGAAGGTTTCTGAATAAGCAGGCCCGGACCAAGGCAATGGTTCAAAGGTGAGGAATTATCCCTCCTCTTCAGTCAACTGGTTGGGTGTGGTAGAAATAACTGCTCTGACTGGGGAGACTGGGGTAGTTGGGAATTAAGTCCTCACAATGCTACTCTCACCTCCCAGGTGAACCAAGGGCAATGCGCCAGTGAAGTATAGGCGGGAAACTACCCTAACGACACAGTTGTAACAAAAGAGAGTAAAGCAGGCTGTTCGCTCCAAGAGCAACAGTTAATAATTTCCTGAACTTGGGGTAGGCTTCAAGGTCAGTGACTGAATACCCAATCCAAGGTGGAAGGCATCGTGCCAATGGATGAATGGCTGCAGGGTATAAAATGCAGTCGCACACGATCCCCTTGAGGAACCAGACAAAACCTCATTTGTATGTTGTCTTGTCACGGCAGTGGGGGCTCTGCTCTGGTTGACCGTTCTTTCCCCCATACTCGTGAGAAGTTAATGGACCAGACGGATACAAAAATTGATTTTGAGACTTCACAGACAGCGGGAGCCAATGAGACGGCAAACCGTGAGTCTGTAGCAGATGTGTCAACGGCAACTACCACTGGGGGTGCGGGGGCGGCTACCAAGCTGCCGACTGGAGAAACCAGAGTTGAGCACGCTTTCTTTACGGAGAAAGCGTATGAGTGGAGCGGCCAAAAGGCGGCTCCGAAGAGATCAGGCGAGAGCAGCAGGAGGGCCAATAATCCTGAGTACAAAATGAAGGGGAGGCCAAAACCAAGCCGAGCTTGTTAAAGTCCAGGGCTTGGATGTTGTGAGGAGGGAGGTGCAACAGGAGCACCAAACCCCAGCACGCCCAAAAGGCCTAGGAGTTCGACTTCCAATCCCTCTCCAGTGGAGGGAGGAAAGAAGAAAGCGAAGCTGGGACAAGGGGGGGGGGGATGCTGCAGGGTCTTCGGGCACATACGGCGATACCCTTCGGCAAAAGCTAGCCATTGTCCCAGTCAGTTACCCAGAGAGACATCTCTCGGAATAGATGGTGTTGGAGCTGGAGGAGCTGTTCTTCTCAGAACTGCTGTCTGCTGAGACGGAGAGTGGGGACAGAGGGTTCAGGACAGCATACTTGGAGAGGGGGGCTATAAACGTTGTATGCTCCTCACGGGAGAGCCTGGAGTGGGTCCTTCAGGTCCTGCCAAGCTTCACCATGAGTGAGGGGGTAAAGTTGAGGGCAGGGCCACGTAAGGAGATCTTTTGCATTGCAAAAGTTTCAATGTGGGTGCCCAAACCCTACAATGACAAGGAGCCGGAAGAGATCCTGAAGGTGGTCAAAACCCAGAACCCTGGGATAGTTCAGGATACTTGGAAGGTGATTGTTAGGAAAAGGGAGGATGCAGGTCTTACCCTTATCCTGTATATAGGAGAGGGCTCCCTCAGGGCACTGGGGAATAACAACCTGAGGGTGAATGTGGGGATGAGACAGGCCATGTTCAAGGTGCTCTCTAGTCCTGGGGCTGCTTTGCGGACCCAGGCAACTGCTAAGTAAACAGAACAATGATCAAGTTTCTCCAAGTGAACCTACAGTACAGCAGGGCAGCTAGTGCTGTCTTGTGTAGGATGCTGGACAGGGGAGAGGTGGACTTGGTGCTCATCCAGAAGCCATGGATTTCTGGAGGACGCATATGCGGGTTGGCGACATCTGGAGGTAAGTTGTCGTATGATAAGAACTCCGGTGTTCCCAGGACTGTATAGGATCCGTCATGGTGGAATAAGAAGCTAGCCAAACTTCGGAAGACCACCAGGAGACTCTTTAAAAGAGCAAAAAAGAACGGAGAGTGGGACCAGTATAGGAAAACACTAACTGAATACAACAGGGCAATTAGAGAAGCACGCAGGAGGTCCTGGAAGGAGTTTTGTCAAGAGATTGACAAAACTCAGGAAAGGGCACGACTGCATAAAGTGCTCTCTAAGGACCCAGTTGACCCGGTGGGGATGCTAAGAACCCCATTGGGAAATATAACAAAAACTGCAGGGGAAACTGTGGAAGAATTAATCAGAACACATTTCCCTTGCAGAACTCTGAGGAAACTTGGGGGAGCAGACACTGAACCAGTTGCCAAACCCTCCATAAGACGTGGTAAGAGGGAGGACTGGGAAGTGGCAAGGAGGATAGTAACTCCACAAAGGGTAAGATGGGCTATAGGCATATTTAAACCCTACAAATCTCCAGGTCTAGATGGGATCTATCCTGTGCTGCTGCAGCAGGGAATGGATTTGGTGGTGCTAATACTTACTAAATTATACAGGCTAAGCATTGCTCTCCTCTGTTGTGGTGCCTAGTGGTTGACAACCTTATTGAACTCCTGAATGAACAGGGGTACTTCTGTCTGGGATATGTGGACGACATAGTTGTTCTGATCCTGGGCAGATGCCCTGATACAGTCCTTGAGGTAATCAGAAATCCTCTACGACTGATTGAAGAGTGGTGTAATAAGGAGAACCTTAGGGTAAATCCCGAAAAAGACTGCTCTTATTAACTTCACCAGACAGCGAAAAGATCTCACGACCAGGATGCCTCGCTTGTTTGGTGAATACCTTGAGTTTGTGGGGGAGGTGAAGTACCTGGGAGTTACTCTGGACAGGAAACTCACCTGGAACCCACATCTTGAGAGGACAGTTAACAGGGCCAAAAGGGCCCTGATGACAGTGAGAAGAATGGTGGGTAAGAAATGGGGACTGACCCCATCAATGATGCACTGGATGTATCTGAGGGTGATAAGACCTATGATTACCTATGGAGCTCTGGTGTGGTTGACAAAGGCCAACCAGGCACAGACAAGAGTTCAACTGAGCTCTATCCAGAGATTGGCCTGTCTGTGCACACTGGGAGCGATGTCAACTACACCTGGTGCAGCAATGGAAGTAATGCTTAACCTCCCTCCCCTTGAGCTTGTCCTTAGGGGAGAGGCAAGGCTCGTGGCATGGAGATTGCGTAACTCGAATAACTGGGCTAATCTCCCAGATGTTTCGGGACATATAAGTATCGAGTGCGTGGTCAAAGAACCCGTCTTGGAAATGGGCAGTGACCACATTACTCGGACGTTTGCACCTGACCAGGCCCACCAAACTATGATGGAATGGTCAGGGTCAGTAACATCGGGAGCTCAGATCTGGTACACAGATGGCTCCAAGATGGACTTCGGCAATGGAGCGGGGGTGTATTGTAAAAACCCAAGGGTAAACTAGTTTTTTCCTTGGGGAGGCATACCTCTGTCTTTCAGGCAGAAATATATGCTATAAATGCCTGTCTGGGAGAGATAGCGAGAAGGGGAATACACGAGACCCGAATTGCTATTTTCTCTGACAGTCAGGCAGCAATTTAGGCACTAAACGGACATGTGGTCACCTCGGCCATAGTCAGGGAGTGCCTAAATAACCTAGAAGCCCTGGCAAGGTACAATTAAATCAAGATAGGTTGGGTGCCAGGGCATAGGGGAATATTTGGAAATGAAGCCGCAGATGCGCTGGCCATAGAGGGGTCTTCGACTCCCCTGATTGGACCAGAGCCGGTGGTAGGTATTTCCAAATCCATGGTCAAGATTGCAGTGTGAAGGTGGATGGCTGAAAGACACTGTGAGCACTGGATCAGGGCTGAAGGGATGAGACACAGTAAGCTAACCCTTAGGAAACCTTCCTTGGGGCTGCAGGAGAGTCTCATCTATCTGTCTAGGCAGGAATTGAGGATAGCCACAAGTCTACTCACGGGACACTGTGGACTAAGGAAACATCTGCATAAAATGGGTATCTACAAAGATGACCCAGTGTGCAGATTATGCGGGCAAGAACTGGAGACTGCCACACACATCATTTATAGATGTGAAGCACTTGCCGAGAGGCGCTTTAACCTCTTTGGTGATAGTACATCTCTGGTGGATGCTGAAGGTAAAACATTAGTCAGGAAACTCCTAAACCTGGTAAGAGGGAAGGGACTCTTTGACTAGATCAGGGAGGTAAGTACAATATACCTTAAGGTAGCAGTGCTTCGGGCAGTTTAAACCCGCTCCCAAGATTAAAAAAAAAAAAAATGGATTGGTGCCATGGAATAAAGGAAATTGGAATTCATGACGAGATATTAAGGGGAAACAAAGCGACACAGGATAATTTCAACATAGATTCTGAATAGCTTACTGTGTCAGAAAGAATATTTTACAATATGTTAAGCCTGTTGGGAAAATGTTTCCCTACACTGGCATCTGAAAGTGAATATGTAAATCTAGTAAAAAGTGCATCGTTATAATAATGAGCAGCAACATAATGGGACCTCATAAACTAAAACTGTTAGTGGTTGAAAAATAAAAAAAACAAAAGTTTTTGAAAGACACTAGAGGTAGAAACTTCACAGGAAATTACTTCGACTAAAACAAAAGCTAGATGGACCAACAAATATTTAAAAAGTTGTTTGATAAAAGTTCGTTCCACAAGTTAGAAAACATCTAAATTCTACTTACCATATAAAGTTATATACACAAGTGTTTTTTTAAATGTGATAATTTATTACGTAAAACTTGCAACAAACACCCAGAATAGATAGTAATTGATAACTTAAACAGTGCAAAGAAAATTAAAAATTATATTTTTAAGAGTTAAATATATTATTCATAAATATTTACTCAAAACATTTTTTGATTTCCTTGTATTATGTATGAATGGAAATGTGTGAAAAATGCTTTACACACTATTTTATAATAAATTTATAGAATCAATTTAATCCTGTTGCTGTTAACAAAAGTAATTAAATTTATCACTTAAAAAAATTACATTTATAAAACACTAGAGAGTAGGCCTAATGATTATTAAATAAAAATTAGTCTTTATTTATATTTCTAAAAATACTCTGAGAGTAAAGCCATGCTGTCTGCTGGGAAAGAGGCCAAGAACAAAGTTCATTAATTTATTTTTACAGTTAAATTCTCAATGAAGTACATCAAGAAGCAAACTAATGTTTTATACATTGGGATACTAGGTGTTTACAAAAGTCCTGAAACAATTATTTTCTTCTGTTTATGTGAAAATTAATATAGCTTACACCTAAAATTTGCCCAACACCATCAGATTTGAATCAAAGCTGAATCGTTCAAGAAGGAAATAAATATGTCAAACTTTTATCACCTGACTAAGTGAAGAAAGGTACTTTAGGAATGACAGAAGTGCATTCTCTACTTATGAGCCTTGAGGTGATGCTAAAACATGAGAGTAAATGTTTAAAAGGCACAAAAACGTCAATTAGAAAGACAGTTTGAATTTATCTTACTTCTTACTTCTTACTTCTTATTACGAGCTTCCAAGGTTGGCCTCGATGGCTCGATGTCTCCTATACACACACTCTGCCAATGACCAGAAACAACTTTCTTTCAAGATTCTGTCCAGGGTACATTCCCGTCCTAGTTGCTTTATCAAGGGACTCCTTGTTGCTGCTGTTACAGGACACTTCAAAAGTATGTGCTCTAATGTTTCCTCTTCTTGCTTGCACACTCCACAGATAGAGTCGTTAGTAATATGAAACCTTTTCAAATATGTATTGGTGACAATGTGTCCCATACGAGCTCGTGCCGCAAAAGATGCCACTGAACGTGATAATGACTTGAAGATCTTTGGATCATTAGGTTGTTTTTGTAATGAATAATATTCGCGCCCAGTATTGCATTCTCTCCATTTCTTTCTCCAACAGATGTGAGATTCTTTATCAACTGCCTCTTTGCAATTAGTTAAGGAGTAACAACTTTCAGGAGATGGAAACAAGTTGCAAGACGCCTTGGCAGATCTGTCAGCTTCCTCATTCCCAGGAACACCACAATGACTGGGGATCCATTGAAATACAATATTTTTCTGTTCTAAGTTTTTTAGAACAGTTTGAATTTATCTCTAATACCAAAGCAATTTTCATTCAGAATTATTTAGAATTCTTTTTCAATTTAAACATTCTAATACTTTTAGATGACATTTAAATTTAAATAATGCAAATCTATGTAGGCCTACTAAGTGTATAAGTTTATAGATCTTTTTTCTGGACACAATTTATTATGGACATTGTAAAATTTCTAAAAATGTTAAGAAAAGTCTTAACACTTCAGTGGTAGTGCGAATTACTATTGTAATCAAGGGGTAAATTTTTGTGGCCTATTT
This sequence comes from Prosapia bicincta, assembly GCA_036971475.1. Taxonomy (NCBI): domain Eukaryota; kingdom Metazoa; phylum Arthropoda; class Insecta; order Hemiptera; family Cercopidae; genus Prosapia; species Prosapia bicincta. The sequence continues at coordinate 81,948,918 of JBAIZL010000010.1, read as the reverse complement.
AGGGTTGGTATGACTTATGACCTTGAGCGGCCGTCTACCTTTCACACACATCCCTACTGTTACCAGTCAAGTAGCAGAGCTGTAAGTTGGCACGTTATAAAATATTTTTAATCCACCTGGATTACGATAGTATCGCACAACCACTTATGATATGTTTCCTTTATATGAAGTAGTTTTAATATTTTGTATCTTAAATACATATTTTGTTATTTTTGTGTGAAAACAAAATTTAAATGAGTAATACATTTATCTGTAAACAATGTCTGAGCAAGAGTATGAACAAATACGACGCTGGCTGGCCGAAACCAAAAGTGACAATTAAAGTGTGTTAGGGGTATCGGATGAGGATGAAGAGGAGGACTTCGATGAAGAAAGACATGACAGTGAAAATGTTGAGAACAGTGAAATGAGTTCAGTAGAGAGTAGTGATCAAGAAGATAGAGTACAAAAATCTGACCAACATAAGCTCCAAAAGAAGTTTTACATTGGAAAAGATAGAACATCAAGACGATACACTGAACCACGATCTTCACGCGTAAGGCAGTATAATATTATTCCTTTGCTGCACAGGCCACAAGGTGAGGCTAAAAATGCAAATACTCATTTAAAAACAATTTAATGTTTTTTTTTTGATGATGATATAATCAAAAAAGTGGTTGATAGTACTAATATTTATATTGATAAGATAAAGAACAGGGGTGCTAAAGCAACAGATGAGATTGAAATTAGAGCCTTAATTGGTATTTTGTATTTATATGTTGTCTTTGTGCTAGCAGACGAAACCTGATGTGTATGTGGGACATGAGTAGTGGGGACAGGAGTAGAAACCTGTTATTTAACTATGAGTGAACATAGGCTTAGATTCCTCATGCGGTGTTTGCGTTTTGATTGATCACCCTGCTAGAAAGGCAATAGATAAAATGGCTCCATTTAAAGAGGTTTTTTAACAATTTGTACATAACTGTAAACAAATGTATAAAGCAACGGACTATCTTAGTTTAGATGAGCAATTGGTAACTTTTAGGGGTAGGTGCCCGTTCGTTCAATATATATATGCCTAAAGAAGCCTGCCAGATATGGTATCAAGGTGATTGCTCTTACATCATCCAACAACTACTACACAACTAATCTTGAAGTTTACTTAGGAGTTCAGCCTGATGGTCCCTACAAAGTAAGCAATCTCCCAAAGATGTAGTTAGTCATCTTGTAGAACCAGTAATAGGTACTAACCGTAATATAACGGCTGACAATTGGTTCTCATCAACTCATGTTGCAAAGGAACAATTTGATACAAAATCTCTTACTTTCATTAGAATACTAAAGAAAAACCAACCTGAAGTCACACTGTCTTTTTTGCCAGACAAAACCCGAGAAATACATAGTTCAATGTTTGGCTTTCAAAAAAATCTCACTAGTTTCTTACGTGCCAAAAAAAAACAAAGCAGTGTTGTTGATATCAACAATGCACAGCAGTAAATCATTAGATAAAACCACAGGAGAATATCGCCAACCGGATGTAATTACATCATACAATGAAACAAAATTCGGAGTAGACTTCTTGGACAAAATGCGAGGCCAGTATGATGTTTGCACAAAACTTTTGACAATTGCCACTAACTCTTTTCTTTCATATCATTAACTTGGCAGGGGTAAATGCAATTACTGTGTTCAAAGGCAACAACAACAATGCAATGGTAAGCCGTAGAAGTTTTCTACAAACCCTTGCTCTGGACCTCGTGAAACCAGAAATACAACAGCGCATCAGAGAATGGATAATACAGACAAAACAAAGAAATCAGACAGCAAGGAAAACTATTGCTAAAAATAGAAAAAAAATCATATTGACGCACCACCAGTTCATGGAAATCTTGGACGATGTAATTTTTGTGGCAGATCAAGAAACAACAGCAACAGAAAACATTGTTTCCAGTGGACTAAATGGGTCTGTCCCGAGCATTAAAAGAGTGTTTGAAACCAGTGTGCAGATTAAAAACCATAAAGTACCAAGGGCGATTCACGTTTACTACCAAAGACTAACTGGTTTATCTAATGCCCTATATCTTAATAATACCTATTATAATATAAATAAAACTGTTTTTGACAAATATCTTTTCTACTTTTATATTATTTTTGCATATTTTCATATGTACAGCACACAAATGCAAAAAATGACCTAACTTAGTTTTATGCTATATATTACGGTTTTTGTGCTTCAATAAAAAATGTTTTTCACCACATTTGTTTTTTATATAACCACTTAAACACCCAAAAATGCTTATAAGATATTGAAAAAATATTTATATTTTAGAAAGCTATTTCAATGGGGATTACAACAGTAATCATATAACTAATATTTCTAGCTTACACTACATTTAACAAACTCTAAACTTCCAAACCGCAATGTTTTAAATTGTTTAGGCTACCTGTTTCAGAGTAAGTTAATGTTTTGTAATCTTTAGTATTAACTGTTAGGTTGCTATACATACCCTTGAAGGAATCTGGTTTGTAAAGTGAACCAAGGTCATGAGCAAAATATTAAAAATTTACCTCCTAATGTCTACCATGATTTAACAATTTCCGAAAAAAAATAGCAAAAGTAACAATGCACTTTAAAAATAACCCCAGATTCTGTACCAGCTTGTTATATTTAAAAATACAAATTATGATTATATTACACATTAATTATACAATTTTTTAACAAAACTTATAATTCTTTCATTCTTCTACTGTTACTATGTGAGGCTACTTAAAACTTGATTGTAGAAACAAAACAAATATTAATACTAAACAATAAAACCTATATATATATAGATATTTTACATTATCCATTGTTTTTCCGTTGCACTGACTTTATGAAGTTAATATATTACTATTGTAAGTAATTTTATCCACCATTAAGTGCAATGATTTTACCTTGTGTGATGAGGCGCCTTTCAGTCACTTGACCATTGTCGAATCACTGATTACTTTTTCTCAATTTTTCTGGTGTGGATGTTCGGTATTGGTACTTGTTGATGTCATAAACGTTTCCTCTTGAGTCTTGTGTATAATTTTTTTGAATAGTATGTCTTCTGTATATGTTGTTTGTAGATTCATTAAATTGTTGTGTATGTTTTTATAAATGTGGTATTTTTCTAGTGAGTTTAATTCTATTGGGTTTTTATTTATTTCAAGTATGATTAGGTTATTTTCGTAATTTGTTATTTCATGTTTATGTGATATTAGGTGTGCTGCAACATTTGATACTTTTGAATTTTTGTTTTTGAAAAAATAACAAATATATACAACAAAGAATACTACACTCCAACATACAAAAAAAAAAAATAATAATAATAATAAATAAAATAAAAAATAAATAAAAATATTAAAATATCTTAACAACACAAATCACAAAACAAATTCAGAAAAACATAACCTATCAGGAATTTACAAAATTACATGTAACAACTGTAACGCATTTTACATAGGGAAAACAACCAGATCATTTAAAATAAGATTTGAAGAACATTATAGAGCATTCAAGAGACTCAAGAGGAAACGTGTATGACTTCAACAAGTACCAATACCGAACATCCACACCAGAAAAATTGAGAAAAAGTAATCAGTGATTCGACAATGGTCAAGTGACTGAAAGGCGCCTCATCACATAAAGTAAAATCATTGCAGTTAATGGTGGATAAAATTACTTACAATAGTAATATATTAACTTCACACACACACACACACACACACACACATATATATATGGAATATGCTGGTACTATTTTATTGGCGAAAAGTTTTGAATTTATATATTCATTAAAAGTATTCTTGTTTTTGAAATATTTTCAATTTATTAACTATATTACAAGAAAACATATCACCATATTTAATATATATATATACACTGACCTACAAAATTTACCTAAACTGTTGAATATACCCATATAATTATATAGAATGCTATTCCAGGAGTGAAACTTGCATAAAATAGAAATATCAAATGTCTAACAAACTCAGATAACTTGAAATGTATTAAGGCCACTATTGTTTACAACAAATAATAAGAAACACTTAAAAGCAATAAATTATAATAATAGAGAAGCCTAAACAGCTTATAACAATCTATTATTCTTGACTTAAGTATAAGTACAGATTGAGGAATAAGTTTTTACAAATAACTTAGGTTTACATTACAAAGCTAAACATCCTTTTGTAACAGCTCAATAAACCATTAACATATATAAAAGTTAAGGTTAACAAGGTAGGCCTATACAAACTGCATTTAGAAACCTACCACAGCCATTGGTATATCCCTCAAAGCTCTCATTACAAAAAATCATTCAAATTCTGATTAGAATTATCAAGTTAATCGTGTTTAGTCAATTCTTCTTTGTTTTTTTTTTTTTATTTAAGAAAAAAATTATATAAAGTTAGAAGATAAAGCATTCATTCTCATGTGTAGAAAAACCATTGTATTAAAATTGTGAAGGAGACAAAAAACAACTAAAGAAGTTGGAGATATAAACAGGCTATAATATCTGTAAAAATATCGCTTATTTAGTGATTAATAAGATTCACCGAACGTAATGGACTACGAAATTCAAGAATCTGTAAAAAGTTATGTATCACATTCTTGATGATTTATTAAAGAAAATCTTTCTTTGAATTAAAAACTAACATATTTCAAATGTGCTTGTTTTCATTACAGAATTTAAGTTAAAAGTATAAGTATAAACGGAATGATTTTCAATTATGTTTATAAATGTATAAATCAAAGCAAAAAGCTTGATTGTTATTATTTATGTCTGGCAAATGTTTTAAGTGAAAAATTGGTTTATGTCATTTTTTAAGCATATCTTATCTTGAACTCTAAATTGTGAATGGGGATATAATATACATCCTAATTCTAAATACTACTAGCCTGAGTGACTAGGCTGAAGAATAGAATACTAGCAGCACTACTAACAAAATGAGTAAGCATTGCACGCTGGATAGTATGTTAACTACTGCTACTTTGGTGCTACTATTCCTCTCTTCAATCTCATTGTTTAATAGGTTAGGTAATAATTTATAATTTAAAGCTCAGGAAGATGAGAATTCTCTGAAATGAGTCGGCAAGAAAAGTGACAATGATAAAATAGTCTGTTATAAATAAAAATAATATTAAACTCCATATTATATAAAAATCTATGACAACGTACATAGCAAAATAAAGTTATTTATATTAGTTAGAAAATTTATTGTATACCTTTACATAATTTACAAGACATAATTAATTAGATTAGGCAAAATATAGATGAATAAGTTTCAAAATGAGGGAGGGCTAATTTTTACTGATAATTTTCTTTAGGCCTTATAAAGTTAGAAAATGTGTAGCAATAGTTTTAAAATATGTTTTCTTGATTGAGTAACTTATCTTTATAAGGAAAACAATATTTGGGATACACAAATTGTAAAATTGTGTGCATGATTATATATTACTACATACAACACTTCAGGTTAATCTTTTTATTATAATATTAGTTTTGTAATTTTTACTGATATGTTTAAAGCAACATCCATAATATTATAAACAATTTTTGTTTATGAGATTGTTAGAAATTTTTGTAAAATATTCAAATATACATTGACCTATTTAAAATTGATTCAAAACTAGTTTTAAAGAAGCTAATTTGCCCATAATTATCACCTAGCGCTTGATAAACTTATCAGACAAGAGTTAAAGTTATCAGCTTGTACAAAGATAATACTCAGACCCAATAACTATTATTTCTTTGAAACTATAATCATTGAGTTTAGTAATTTAACATATAGTGGTCAATAATATTTTTTGATACTACATCTAATATTTCCTTATTTACATGGCAAGGTAAAGGGGCTGCCTTGATTTCTTCAATATGATTAAGCTTTTGTATGTAAACAAGTGCATTTATTTGAATATTCTTTTATCCATCCAAAGACTAAGAAACTGAATCTTGTGGAATAGAAAAAAAATCACTACTTTACATCTTAATGTTGAAATTCAAAAGTAATAAAATTCTTGAGACAGGTAAAGCACCAAATGAAGGATGATATAACATTTATTCGAAGTTTAAAGAAATACTGTATTCGTTTTTAAAAAAATGAACGCAGTATTATTATTTGCAGCGCCTCTTATGTACAAATTTTAAAAGAACTTTAAAACATAGTTGAAAGCCAAGTCTTTTCAATATCAGGTTTAACTTTCTTATAAAATACCTAGTACTATTATGTTTAAAACTGGCCTTAAGTAGGTTGCACTGACTTTCAATGCAGCTGACTTTTTCCTGATGCTGTCAGGCCTTGGGGAACATTTATCATCCAGCCTCAACAACATACATTCCAGTAATCTTATATAACATGACCCCAATAAATTCTGCCTCACTACTCTGTGCTTGCTCATTGCATGTAAAGAATGTAAGAACTAACATAAAATACAATAACTTATTTAATGCGAATATAAAATATAAGTACACTCTATACTACTTCATTGGTTTAAAAAAAAGTAAATCGTGAAGTAAATTTTTAATTTGGGAAATAAGTAAAAATCTAAATTAATTTCTTAATTTAATCCGTTATCATTACATAAAACAAAGAATGTGAAATTGATAATAAATAGACCTAGTAAAAAATTAATCTACTTTGTAAAGAATAACAGGTGATCAAAACACTGGTTAGCTCATCTGTAATAGCAGATATTACATTACATTTCGAAAAAAAAAACTTTGAAGATATGTCAAGAGTACCAAAACTAGCGATATCTGAAGAGGCATGATTTTATTTCATGTAAATGTAAACAAGTTTGATTATGCGGAAACAAACAATATTTAAATTTGTTAATTCCATCTTCACATGAGCTGCTAGTTTTCACTAAAAACGCTTGTAAATATTTTACAACTTGCCTATAGTAGCCCTTATATTCTATTATGTTGAGGACGGCCGTTTCGGGAGATGTGTCCCATTGTCAACTATGGTCTGAGCTGACAATGAGTCACATCTTCCGAAACGACCGTCCTCAACAAGTATAAGTAAGTGCTACTATAGGCAAGATGTAAAATATTTACAAGTATAATTAAAAGATATCGAAATCTTGTTGCTGTTCATGAGTGTAAGTTACAATTTATCAACTTTTAGTTAACAAAAAGTCTAGTCGCAAGTAATAGCAAAAGTGCAATAAGTAATTAAAAAATACCTAATTAAGTGAATACATAGGGGTAACTTGCGACGTGTTTCGAAACAATCGTTCCTTTTGAAAAGCGCCAGCAAGTAAGCCCTATGTACTCACTTGGTTAAGTATTTTTTAATTATATTACTTACACTTTTAATGTTTTAAACTTGCCTATAGTAGCACTTACTTTGTTTGTTGAGGACGGCCGTTTCGGGAGATGTGTCCTGGAGTTAGTCTGAGTTGACAAAGGGACACATCTCCTGAAACGGCCGCCCTCAACAAACAAAGTGAGTGCTAGTATAGGTAAGTTTAAAACATTAAACGTGTAAGTGATTACTAGTAGCTCACACGAAGATGGAATCAACAAATTTTAATTATAGTTTAATCGGCGAATTCAAAATGATTACATCAAGCAACTTTATTTACAAGTGTTTTTATTGAAACAATATTCAACTTTTAATGTGGTCAAAATTAATCAAATATGATAAATTAAACGTCCTTACGCCATTTCAAAAATTTCACGTAAATAGTGAAGCAAAATAGTAATAATACCCCATGTGTTATCTTGTAAGGAAGATAGGAGTGATTTATTTTATATCAAAATTATATTTCTCCATGTTATTAATATTTTTTTAATTGCAATTAGAACAATTTTTTTATATTTATAGTAGCATTTTACAAACTTTAAGGACTTTTGTTTTGTTTTAGAGCAACAATCACATTTATGCTTTATAATTACCAAATTAAGGAAAAAGAAAAGGTTAACCTAAAATGAAGGAAAACAGCCCACTTGAATCTAATTATGAGGAAAATTCAGAATATAGCAATAACTGAATTGAATTGAGAAGCTGGAATCTTAGACAAGGTGAATAGGAGAAAAACAACGTTTGATTTAATAGGTTAAGAAAATAGCTTCTAAAAATAACTTTTCGAAAAAAAGAATGCTTTTGATAATATCTAGCAATTCTTGTAAGACATTCAGGAATGTGAATACCTATTTATAAAAACAGTACATCGAATAGTCAAATGCTAGTAAACTTTTGGTAGTTTCTAATATTAAAAATTAAATCTATTTAATTTGTTTGTTATGTATGTAAACAGGATTTTGTTCATTGGGTGCAAAAAAAACAATTTACAAAGGACTGATTAGATTATCAATAGAAGTGAAATCATTAGTAGTTAGGGAATAAGTACTGCAGAGTGCAGCATTGAACCGGCCGATCCCACTCATGACAGCTGATTCATCACTTCATGACATCATGCAACACTTGGCTGTTCGGTAGTGAAATTGTAGACTTTTAGGTTATACATAAGGAAGGGCTTATTATCATAATGACCGTCTACGCTGTGGTAAAACAAACTTAGTAACAACATACGCAAAGAAAATGTTAAACTGCGTGTTATAGACAGTCCTTACTGCAAAAGAGAAACTGGGTTAAATTAATTAGGCAAAACAAATATAGAAGGACCAGCCCAATTCTAGACTTGCTAACCATGTGGAGTGTAACGCTAGAGGAAGAATTTCAGAAAAATCCAGAACTGAAACCGGAATATATGACAGAAATGAGGGATTGGTTAGAAACTCAAAAACATTTACCACAAGTCGAAGGTAAGATTGAGACTGAATAGTAAATGTTAATAATTTAGGTTATCTAAGGTTTAGAATTATTTTCTTAGTAATTTAAATGAATAACTTTTTTGATATTTTTATATAATAAACAGAGCTTTTTTTTAAATTCAAAAGACACCTAAAACTTACTTTCTGGATTATGTATTATAACATAATTTTGAACATTATAATTTAAAAAATCTGTTGTTATAATTATTATAATATTTATTTAATTCTAACTAAAAAGCTCATTTATTGTATGTGTGTATCAGAAAGCACATGTGACACATTTTTAATAAAAAAAGTAAATTACTAAAAAGGTTATATTAGTTGGCTAGATGTACTAGTATTGTAAAATTATACCTTCTGGTAGTAAATTATAAGGATTATGGGAAAAATAAAACAGCCATGATGCCCAATAATTTTGAAAATAAAAATGAACATTAACAGCTTCATAACAGCTTTAACCTGATGTTTTCTATTATAAGAATAATACTGTATACCAAAAATGGAGACCAACTTGTTAGCATCACTCTATTTTTCGACTGGTTACATTATGCTTGCAAGCTTTATTTTGATTTAAAAAAATATAATAGATTATTCTAATTGGATAATTTGTGTACTGTAATATGGTATAATAAAGGGTTCTGTTTTACAGAAAAACCCTAGAGTTTATAGGTTTTGTGTACGTTGAAAAGCGATATTATTTATTTCTTTTCCTAAAATTTAAAATTTTTGTTTTCTGTTCCTGAGAGTACTTCATACAACACCAGGGATACCTAGTATTGCAAAATTGCTTTTTATCAGTGATGTCTGAAAACTAATAATTATCATTAAAATATATATATATATATATATATATATATATATATATATATATATATATATATATATATATATATCAAATGGTAGATTGGTTTCTAAACCCAAGTTATTTTGCTTATCTGGTTTAATATTTGATAATTACTGGTTATCCAGGAAAAAAATGGTCAAAAAGTTTATAATTTTCTGATGATCTTCAATATTTTTACTTTTTCCATATGTTATTGGGTAATACATTCTAAAAGAAGAAAAAGTGAAATGTTGGAAACTATGCATTGTTAAACTTACTGTAACTTGAATAGGTAATTATTAAGATCGACCACCGCTCCAATCGGCAGAATTTTATTTCCAGATCAATTTGACCTTGCTGAACATGAATCTGAAGTTTTTTTACTGCAAACACATAATAACCTAAGAAAACCAGGCCAGGTCAATTTAAGTTAAGGTTATTAGTATTTTTTAAAATGTATTTGCTGTAAAAAAAACTTTAGATTCATGTTTAGCAAGGTCAAATTGATCAGGAAAAACGTTTGCCTATCGGAGCGGTAGTCGCTGATCTTAATAACCACCCTTAAATATATGAAATTTAACTTGCATCTAAATCTAAAAAGTTATAAATTATAAAATTTCTTTATATAAAGACACTAAATTACATCGTACCTAGTTGAACAGATTTGGTTTTAAAAAATAAGGAAGCTAACAGATGCCCTAAGTAAAAGTTATTCCACAAAGTAAAACGTGACCTTGTTTTAGACAGATTCAATGACAATAATACAAACATAATTTCACTTGTCAAGAAATTAGCTTATATTAGGAAGCTTAATTTTGTTTTTTTTATAATAACCAAATATATCCTATTTAAACAATCTGTAGTCATATTGTAATGTATTTGTCCTACCATGTACATGTAATGTCCTACCGTAGGACTATGTTTTTATAAATCTGTTTATAAACTTTTATTTATATATATATATATATATATATATATATATATATATATATATATATATATATATATATATATATATACATTTTATACACTATTATACATTTTTTTAATGTTCTACCACCAAGTTATTGTTTTCTGTGTTCATGAAAGCTTTGTACATCACCATGTATAATTTTTTTGCAATATCGACGTCCTCTGAAGTAGATACTTTCTATACCAGTCTCCTAATAGGGTAATTGCAAAATAGAGGGGGTCACCTGAGATTAAATAGGGAAATTGTTCAAAACCACAAAATAGGACGATATGCACAAGGATTTTTTTAAAAATTTTTCACAGAAAGTTATTTTTTATAAAAATTTAAAATAAAGCTGAGAAAAAAATTCAGTGAATAGTACCAAGTTGTGTATCATCCGAGGAGTGATACAGTAACGTCACAACTGTAGTTGATGTTTTAGCAATCTAAACTTTATGAATCAAATTATGTACTGAAGATTGATAACTATTATTTTTGTTATCAAAAATTGCCAGGAAAGGTTAATTTTACATATATATATATATATATTGAAATTTACCTATGAAGTATCCAGTCAGAATAGATTTGGTTGTAATTTTATATATTCAACTATTTAGGTAATGTATAAAATTACAAACAGACCTATCCTGACTAGATACTTTTTAGGTATATTTTAATATAGGTATATAGTAATGTGTAAATTTAAAACCAAATCTACCCTAAGTGGAGAGTTTATAAGTATATTTATGCAGTATATTTAAGTATATATTAAATATATGTATGCAAAAACCATACAAATTAAAATTAAGCCAAAACGTTTCTCAAATATCTACACACTTAAGGTATGTGTGACGTCACTGTATCACTCGGTGAATGATGCACAACTTACTACTCTGCACTGAATTTTTTACCCAACTTTAAATTGATAAAAGATAACTTTCCGTGTAAAGTAAAACATTTTTGTGTGCATATCATCCTATTTAGTGCCTTTGATCAATTTTCAATTTTAATCTCAGGTGGCCTCTCTATCTCACAATTACCCATAATAGTATCAACCCTAATAGAAATAATATCCTCTACTTTCTTTAAATATAATATAGCTTCATAATAAAAATTCAAAACAAATTTTACTCTTGCTTTCAGATTTGGAAATTGTTATGTTCCTGAAAGCATGTGAATGGAACTTAAAAGAAGCACAGGAGACAATTGATGCATTTTTTACATATCGAACTAATTTACCAGAATTTTTTGCAGCAAGAGATCCCACATCAAAAGAACTACAAGAGATTTCACAAGTGATGTCAGTATATAATGGTTATTGTATTTATAAAACTAATTAAATGTAATTTAACAATTGGTTGTTATTAAATATAATTCAGGAAGAAATAGTTTTCTATTGAGCTTGTTGAAAAAGCAAAAATAATAGAGCAACAGTTTTTTAGAAAACCCCAATTTCTTTATAAAACACAGTTTCAGCTTTAAGATCACAAAAAAGTGTTAAACCCAATATCTTGAACATAGATTAATGTTTATATACCACTAAAGTTAATTACAAATTCTTTAATTTAACTATAATAGCAAAATTGTTTATTGTGTATTATTACATTAATATCTTGATATAAAGTTATATTAAGTGTAACCAGGAAAAAATTAAAGTCTGTTTTGATATTAGTTCTATACTTTTTTCAGACATGTAACAGTTCTTCCACAGACAGACCCTGAAGGTAATCGAGTTTTATGGGGTCGTCTTATTGATAGTGACACTTCCAAATATAGTTTTCAATCAGCAGCAAAATACTTTGGCATGACAAGCGAAGTTTTACAACTACAAAAGGGTACTTTTCCAGGAATTGTTCTTGTTTATGATGTTAAACATTTTACATTATCGCATCTGATGAAAACACCTGTTATGGTAATGCACAAGTATTCGAATTATGGCCAGGTAAGGTAATTTAATACCATTAAAATAAAAAAAATAAAGGTATTCCCAAATATTTAGTGCCTTCCTATATATCTTTACCCAGTATTCCCTGAACCTCAAAAGAAAAACAACACATATATTAATGTAAAACAAAACATTATAAAATGTATGATAAAATCAAAGTATTAACTACTTGAAATTAATATGAGACAAACAACATAGGCTTTTATAGAAAAGTAATATTTTCATAACTAAAAATCTACAATTATGAGTATTCAATAAGTTTTTAACATCTGTTAAATCTTTATTGCACTATAAAATGTATATTTATTCTGTTGTTTTTACTTGCTGTTTAAATGTAGTAATAAATTGTGTTATGTAGTAGTTGAATATGAATAACAGTAAAGTAGATACTGTACTTTTGTTAAAATAAAACGCATTGCCTAAAATATAAAATTTAAGGTATAAAAAGATTACAGTTTTTGTTCAGTTTACTATTTATTAGAAAACACATGAATTTAACCATAAATAAATTACATTATTATTTTTCCCCCTTAATGAGATTCTAAAATATATAATTAAAAATACAATTGATACTGCAACTTTTTATATTGATTAATTTTTGTATCAATAAAAGATAAAAATTCTGTTCAGTATATAAATACTGTACATATTCAACTTAAGGACAAGATACAGTAAACAGAAACATTGAACTGTTTTGATACTGTAATTATGTCATGAAACTAACATAAAATGAATACTGGAATAAATTTCAAGCTATAGTAATGTGTATAAAACTAGTGTAATTGCTGGTTTTACTTTACAAAAAATTGCAAGGGGGTTTGGACAACCAAGGGCCAGTCTAGCTTAATAGATAATAATTTTCTTTTCTAATGTGGTGATAATATTTTGTGGCATTTTTGTAAATAATGGGAGTTTTTGAATTTATGTTTTGCTTATTATTTTATTTATAATTTCAAAACTTATATTTTATTTTACCCCAAATAAAAAATTCACATGGCTGTAAAAAATTAATACAGCATTTTATACTTTGTTAATTTTAAAATTTCCAAAAGTAATTGTATTTTACCCGAAATATAAAGGAAATTAGACACTTTCTAGCATTTTAGAGCATGCCAGATATAGGTTTAACATACATTATATACAGGGTTTTTTACTATTATTATAAGTTATATATAGATTTTTGTCATAGCACTGGTGAGACTTAATTAATAACAATTTGAATGAAATTATATGCACACATTTACCACGTATTATAGTTAAGAGTATTTTAATTTGACCAATATTATCAGACGATTTTCAGAGCAACTTTTCAAAGAGAAATAAAGGTACATAATCTATGTCAAGGCCAACTCAAGACCTACTACACTTTAATTCTATAATGCCAATAATCAAATGACCTTGGAAACACACAGCAATGTAAAGCTGTCTGAGAAATTAACAGATGTTTAAATGTTACTTTTAACGTGGTCTAACTTTTGAATTTCTAATAGTGTTAACCTTTTTCTATTAAATGTAAAAATGAATAATAGTTTAAAACATTTTACTTTTAGTGTTTAAATGACAACAAAACTCTTTTATTACATGTTAAAAGCCGAATATAATTATACATTAAAAGCGTTTATTTTTACATTTTCAGGAAGCGGCTTCATTCCCAATTAAAGGAATCCACTATGTTAATGCAAACTCAGTTTTAGACAAACTAATTCTTCTTTGTCGTCCATTTATACGTGCAAGGTTATTAAATTTGGTAAGTATGGTTTTAAAATCTCTAACAAATGTTAGACTATGTCACTTGCTAAACTCATAATTATTATTTGTAGTTCAGATAAGTTATTGACTGATCTGTCCTTTACTAATGTCAAAAATTGTTTCTGTTATATTACAAATGTTTACACTCAAACCATAAGAATGTAACTCCTTTATATCAAAATTATATCTATATATATTATGAGTGTTATCCTAGACAAAGAGGCCTGGCATAAATAATTATAAAAAAAACCTTTAAAATGATAGAAAACTCAAATATACAGTACTGCAATAGTCGCAGGTTGGATAAATAAGGATGTCCGTATCAGGAAAATTTAAAGATTATCTGCAGAGTTAGGAAACTATTCTGAAGGAGCCTAGCCCAGGTCGGAGATGGTTAGAGAAGTTTGAGGAAACCTATGTCAAAGTTGTAGGCCATAAGAATAAAGATTTAAGTGTATAAATATTGTACAAAAAAAAATACCTGAGCACTTGGATATTTTCTTTGGAATCTTTAACAATCACCTACAAATTATCATTTCCCACCCTTTTTTGTGGTGGTATCTCTGTCCCTTTATTATCAAGACCATGAAGAAACTCATTTTAAAAAGAAATTAACAAAGAATTAATGAGCATCAAGTTTTTAGTTTGCAGATGTCTTGAAGCTAATCTGATATACTTATATGTATTTATTAACTTTAGTCTATTACACTTAGTTTTTATGTTGATTTATAGCAGCTTCAAATAACACAATTTAAAATATTATAATTCTAATCACAATATACATTTAAAAAAGATTTGAATCATTACTTTATCATACAATTTATCTATTTAAAAACAAGATAAATTTATATAAACATTTTGTATTGCTAAAAATGTTTTTAATTTATAAGTTTTATATTAAATTTGTTTACAGTTGCACTTACACTCTGATCCAGAGACAATATTTAAACATTTACCAAAGAGCATTGTACCCAAAGAGTATGGAGGAGAAGAAAAATCACTTAAAGAATTGAATGGTAAGAATAACAAATTGTATTTTAATATATCACAATTATTGTTTAATTTTTTGTTAATAATTTTGTAATTCAAATTTTAGATTTAAACATGGAGAACCTTATAGTTTACCGTCAGTGGTTCTTGGATGATGAAAAAAGGCGAGTGGATGAGACAAAACGTACAAAAAAGAAGTCAGTGAAAAGTGAAATAAAGGTGGAAGCATCATTCAAGAAACTTGAACTGGACTGATTGTTACAAGATGAAAGTATTTATAAAATATTTATTTTAAATGTTGACTTAAAAGAAATACGAGAACAGTATTAAAAGTATTATATTCTCGATTATATGTTTATTTATAAATTTATTTCACCCTCTAAATATTTTAATTAATTGTCCACAAATTGGCATATTGTTAAACCTGACATTAACAAACCACAAAAACCTGCCTTGTCTAAATCATCATATAATGCATTGCAAATTTTTTCCCGAAAACATGCAAATCCAATACATCAGACGACACATCTTGGGGTTTTTATGGTTTTTTAAAAATTGTAGATAAAGTAGATAGTGCAATTCTAAAATTTTTAGCTGTATCTATTTATTGCCTGCCCGAATCAACACCATATATATTATGTCAAAATTGTCTGATTGTAAACTGATGTCTTTTAACTCTTTTCTCAATTTACTAAAATACAGTAAACCACAGGCCCCTAAAACTATTGCAACATGTACTCTATACTGTGTAGTACCAGGAACAACATGATACCTTGTACATAAACTTCCAAACGTCACAATTGTTAGCAAGAATCTAATTTTTAGCACCGGAGAGAGTTGATGTACTGAAATCAGTAATTGGTTATCACATGCGAAATGATGTTTGCTACACTCTTTACAATAAAACAGATTGACTTGTTAAAAAAAAAAATTTGGAGGATTGTTAATGAAGACAAAGTTGTTAGAGATAATACAAGATAAATATGATAAATGCTATGATTTGTTCTGTGGATATCAAAAATTAATTGTTTGTCATTCCTTTAACACATAAGTTATTACAGTATTTCCCTAAAGATTTAGAAATATGAAATCTGATGTGGATACCAAATCTTGACTGTAGAAGCTAATTTAGTCAGGCAGCAGTCTTGACTGTAGAAGCTAATTTAGTCAGGCAGCAGTAATCCCAGAGTAAAAAAAAATCTAATACAAGCAATTAGTACTCCTTTGGTGAAAATAAAACAGTCGTTAGATCTAAGTAGTAAAGGCTAGTTGAATAATTCTGTAGATTTATAGACATGTTAAAGTTTTCAAAGTCAACAGAACTGTGTAAAAACTAAAAAAAATTTAAAATCTAAAGAATGAAAATCCACACTTAACCCTTTGATTAGCAACATGTGCCTGCCCTGATATGGCTCCTGGGAGCAACATTATTTTGAAAGATTTTTACACTTTTTCTTTAGTTTTTTAAATTATAGTAATATTTGTAAAATGTGTTAATATTTTTTTTATTCACTTATTTTCTCATGTTAATCAAACTAACAAATGAACAAAATATAAAGCTAGCTGCTTCGTTATTTAAAATTCTAATATCAACGCACATTTGGTATCATTGTCGGCAAAGCTGCAAACCATATTATTATAATTTTTAATATTATTACTATCAGTAATTAACTTCTCTATTTTTGCCATTTCAAATAAGTATTTGAAATACAAACAAATCTTTGTTAGATTTGCATGAATATTAAGTAGTGAAACAATTTTTAATGTTTAATTTCTAATAATTCAAATCTGGTAATTTTAGAATTATTTTCTATATTCGAAGTATGGGTTGTACATATCCAGACTCTCTTCAGTTTGTTTATGGGATGCGTTGGTTTATTATAAGGAAACAATCAACAACGGTTATGTGAGTTAAATATAACAAAGAACAAGATTCAGAATAATGATGGGTCATTAGTAAAATTAAATCTCATTAAAATGAATGAAAAGAAAAAGTGTGAACCACCGAAATCGATCTTATTGTCAAATATTGCCATTTTGAAAACAATGGTGAGGGACAAAGTTCATAGTATTTTTACACTGCCCATAAATAGGGCTTTAATTCAGATTCTGCAGTGGAACAAGTGACTGATGAAATGCTAATAAAAGGTTTCATATATATATCACTGGATATGTGGCATTCAAAGTGGAGGAAAAATGTCGTTAATTTAGCATCAAAAGCAGCTGTGCAGCTACTGAGACTAATAACTATTCCTGAATAGAGACAAACTTTAAAATGGGATTCTTTACACTGCTGTTTTAGAGGACACAAACGGTTGAAGGTAATTTTAATGAGTTTCCTGGCATCAACAATTTTTGCATGGAAAGTGATGTCATAAAAAACTATCAATAAATGGTTGAAGAAACAGGAAAAGTTTGAAACATGACCCTAGTACTTAATGTTTATACATGAGTTTTTTAATTAGTGGCTGCTCAAGTCCCATGTAAATATTTTTGATAATTTTCTACTTTTTCGCTGGTATATATATTCTTATTTGGAGTATCATAAATACCTGTCATTCCCAGCATCATCACACTCCCTGTTTACGCGTTTCGGGAGTTCATAAAAAGCTCTGACAGATGGAGGTCCTCCGAAACGCGTTAACGGGGAATGTGATGATCACATGTAAATTATTAAATCACATTGTATAAGTTAACATAATTGGTTACACAGCACATACACTTTTTTATTCAGCACAAGAAGATTGATTTTTTTTTGTATATTTTGAATTATAAAATTATACTATCTATGTGTTGTTGAAACAAAATTTTTTTTTGATACTTCAGTATTATACGGAGGCCACTATTATACAGCATGTTGCGGCGGTTAGGTTAGGTTATTAAAAGTGTTAGTATTACTTCCTTGTTACATTATGAATCAGATGTGGAGAAGTGCTAAATAGAGGAACAAGAGGTGTCAATTGAGGTAACGGCGGAATATATGTATATGGCAATTGGGAGTGACTGCGACTGGAGGCAATGCATTCAGCTCATTTCTTGCTTACATCGCTTTTTTTAGGAGGCAGAAAACAAAAATCGATCATCATAATGATAAATAATTTTCACAGTAAGTCAAATAAAGTCTGTACTCTATAAATATTTAGTGTTCTTACGCCCCTGCAAAAAAACCTCTGAAAATAGTGGCCTCCATATAATACTGTATATTATAAGTACATTTTTTCTTCAAAAACTAATTTCTAACTTTTGAGGACCAAACATCTAAAGTAAAACTTAATTATTATTATTATTAATTCTCTATTTTATAAAATTTAATTATCATTACTACGTGATATTTTACTTAGAAGGCTATATAACTTCTGTTTAAGAAGAGCACAAAATTTTTCTAGGGATGCAACTGTGTGCAAGTGCTAAGTATGCAACATGCAGATGCTTCGTTAATGACATCATGTGCACCATTAGTCAGGTTTCGTCTAGTGGCTGATCACATGTTCATGGTTCACCCTGCCTTTTCAATAACAATGTTAACTTTCTGTGTAAAAAATGTCAATTGAGCTAAACATGTTGCGTTATAGTTTGAATTGATCATCTAGTTGCAGGCAATTATCTGAACAAATTAAATTTTTAAACTAACGACTTTCCCATTTTTTTTTTACTATAGAAAGACTGAACTCTATACACTCTTAAGGTCAAAAGGAAATGATTATATATTTGGCTTGCTGCAGAAGGTAAGGGTTTCAAAAGAGAGTGATATACTGAGACATATATTATTTAATAATTCACTTTGAATAATGAAAAAGGATAAACTTGTAACTGAACCCATGAGAAGAATATCTAAAAGTACTGTAGACGCATTTTATGGGTAGACGCTTTGGAGTGTTATATTTGTGGTAAAATGTTCCATTTGTGTTTTGTAAACATAATAAACAATGCACCTCTTGACTCTTTCATAAATGTATGAACCACGGATTAATACCCAACCAGTCATAAAGTACTATAATGCCCAGAAAAAAAATGCTGGCAACACATGTGATAGAATAATCAGACACAAGGTTCTATAAACATTACTATCATTTGAAATGAAAAAGTGAAACATTCAATATTAATATAATTGAAACACCCTAAAATCTCAAAATCAATATGTCTTCCAAGCATGTGTTACTGGACATCTTTAAAGTCATTAGAGACAACAACTATTTCCCTTTCAACTCTAAATTCTTCTTTCAAACCAAACAACTTATAAATGAAAAGTATGATCTTAAAAACAAAATTCACCATAAAAGTTGTTACTATTTTATATAAATAAGGCCTGAAATGTGGATGTGTATTAATTCCCAAATAAGCATGAGGTAGCATATAAAACAAATAAATTGAAATACAAAACCAGAGAAACCACATTTCTGATGTATAACAAATTACACTTTACAGTCAGTAACAAATTCTACATTGGGCAGTAAGTGATGGTTTCAACAAATATATAAAGAAAATAAATTTATTGAGTACTATTTATCTCTCCCATCACTGGCATTGTCACTTTCCTTCCTGATGGTTTTGGATAATCTCTATCGATATAACTTAAATTTGGTTAATCACTTAACCCTAGAGGACTCGCGTCAATACCCGTTACACCAGAGCTCACGCGGGGTAATTTTTCACCCCAACTAGATTTCAGGTCAATATCAGTGAAATATTTAATGTTATAAATAAAAGCATTATTTAAACATATTTTGTTATACTATAAAAGATATGAACAAACTCATGCAATATTATTTCCTTTTTTATACGTCAAAACACTCTTCACATACTTCAACTAAATGGTCTTTACAAACACTTTTCCCAAAATTAGCACAACATTTATTGTTTTTTGTCTAAATTCTTAGGGCAAAAAACACACCTGTAATTAAACTGTTTGTTTATAATATTGTCAAATATAAAGCTATAGCCTATATTGTAGATAAACGTTTTTTGTTACAATAATCATGAAAACAAAATATTTTATAGACAAGAATAGTGTACAAACACAATATATATCTAAACGTATTACTTGCAAGAGAAAATAGAATCTGTGTCTTAACATTGTACACGTTACTATATGCAAATCAGTTCTGTCTGTTGTCCATATACCTTTAAAATTCTTGCACGAAGACATCATTGTTCCACAAATATACAAAACCCCAAACAATGCTTTAATTCCTTCAAAAGAAGATTCATTTGCGTCTCTCTCTCTCTTGAAAAGTTACAAATATAAAAATGTGTTCTATTTTATCACCATGACAAAATATATACGTAGATAATTTAAAATAGATCATTAAATTTATAAATTAAAACGAACTCAGTGATAAATTCCTCACAAAATACAAAACCTAATAAAATTCACTCACAGCAATCTTGCAAAAAAAAATGAAAATTAATTTATGTGATAAAAAAGTTGCAACATACAATTTCAAATAATCTTTACTTATAAAAACTTTGTAAAATACAAATAGATAAAGACTTCACTTAGAGGGACCAGTATTGTAAAGTGAGGGACTCCCACGGGGTAAAAACTTTCCCAGCTGTTGCAACAATAGCTTTAAACAACTGTTATAAGTAAACAAAAACTGTCAAACTACCTGATGTAGGGACAGAAATAGATACAGGGCGAGTCAATTAAAAGGTATGTAAGGGGTGGAAGAATTTCAGGATTTGCAACTGTTTTATAATCTTTGTTGAAAACTCACTGGAAAAAAATGGTACAGTCGTGAGATGGATACAAAACTGTTACGATGTGCTGAAATATACAATTATTTGTTGCTACAAGAAATTTGAAAATATCTAGCATGCAACTAAAGATGATTTTTAAAATGCAATGAATATATATATATATATATATATATATATATATATATATATCAGAGGTAATCAGTGATTTGACAATGGTCAAGTGACCGAAAGGCGCCTCATCACTCAAGGTAAAATCATTGCACTTAATAGTGGATAAAATTACTTACAATAGAAATATATTTACTTCATAAAGTCAGTGCAACGGAAAAACAATGGATAACGTAAAATATCAAGAATATATATATATATATATATATATATATATATATATATATATATATATATATATATATATATACATATATATATATATATATAAAGAAATGCATATAGAGCAGTAGAAATATAAAAGTTAGAAATGATGGTATAAATACAAGAACTATAAAAGTGCCTATAATAATACAAGTGGCTTAGTTGGAATACTAAAAAATTACATAGCTAATATGAGAATCATATAATGTTTGATAAATTTTTAATAAATTTCAGTTATCAGTTGACCGTTAGATAACTATGCTGAAATATTGGGACTCTAGGCTATAAATTTGTTCTTTTGACTTTATACAGAAATTCAAAGCTAAATATGTCTCTACACAAATCATCTCTCATTAAATAATATGTTATCATTTAAATAGCCACAGTAATAACTAAATTAATATTGTATTTTTCTTTTGAAAAATTTATTATTTTTAGACTTTTTAGTAGACTTTTTTTTTGCATTTGTCACTTTATTTTCCCCAAACATGATGACTCAGTCGATGTCATTGATATTTCAAATATATATATATATATATATGAAGTTAATATATTACTATTTTTGAGTAATTTTATCCACCGTTAAGTGCACTCTCTGTTAAGTCACTCGAGTGATTCGACAATGGTCAAAGACCGAAAGATGCCTCATCACTCAAGGTAAAATTATTGCACTTAACGGTGGATAAAATTACTCAAAAATAGTAATATATTAACTTCATAAAGTCAGTGCAACGGAAAAACAATGGATAATATTAAATATCAAGAATATATATATATATATATATATATATATATATATATATATATATATATATATATATATATGTGTGTGTGTGTGTGTGTATTTAGGTTAGTTCTAGTAGAGTTTATATTTAGGAATTTTTGGACTAGATAGGAGACTGACAGACTAACCTAATGGCAATAGTCCAAAACAGCAATCTCTTGGAAATGAATAGACACATATAAAAACTTATCACACTATTGAAATATTTCAATCAAAAAGATCTTTGTCAATCAAAAAAGAGAAAAAGAAAAGACTGAAGTGAACCATAGATGTGTATAAATATCCAAATGTCACAGATTCACAGTTTATGATATAGTGCTATTTGTAATTTATATAAATATTGATTATTTGAAACTAGATATTAATAGTCTGTCAGAAGGAAGGTAAATGAAGTTGTTAAAAATGGTAGAAGTTAGGGGGAAGGTAAAAGGAGTTTTATCTGATGTTGAGGTTAGGAGGCTCTCTAGATTTGGAGTATCACTGGTATGATAACTCCCATCTTCTCAATTCCGAAGGGTTGCAATCAGGGAGGAGGGCTTTAATTATTTTGGTGGTATAACAATCATTGAAAGATATGATGTTGTGACTGGGAGCGTGTTGAGCAGTTGGCCTATCTATGTTCATGGTTCCAACATCATGTCTTTGTCCATTCATTCTGATGTTCAAACCATCCGTGGTAAGGCCTATGTACTGTGTCGGACAAAATTTACATATAATATATATATGTGTGTGTGCGTGTGCGTGTGTCTGGCAATGTAGAAAGTTTTCACAAAAACATAAAGCTTGCTGTTGATTGTCCAAAAATTTATCCACATATAAAACATAGAATCAAGGTTTTTTTAAAAAATAGAACACTGTTATACTACATAGCAAAATGGATCAATTAAAATATAACTAAGTGTAGTTATGTTTACAAAAAATAAAATTTTTTTGACTGGAGCCAACCATTTGATGTGTGAAGTGGAAGATGGCTATCACCTTGTGTGTGGTAATACAATAACTCATACAAAGATGGATATCACTTTACTTATAAACAAGTTAGCTTATGTTAGGAGCCTTACTTTGTTGTTGTTTTGTTTTTTATAACTAAAACTACCAGAACTGGATACTTTGTAGCTGTACTGTAATGTAGTATAACATAGTGCTCTCATTTAAAGAAACTTTGAGTGTACAAGGTTTTGGGACAAATACAAAGTTTTGTTTGTATTAAAGAATTAAGTTTTCAAAAGCTACTAGATAACTTTAAACTGCAAAACTGATTATCAGCTAATTATTAGAGTACTTAATATAGGTAAAGTTTATTTGCTAATAAATATAACTAATTATACTTTCATTTTATAAAATAAATACTATTTATGATTTAAGATTAATTCTTGTGATATAATTATTATAATTTCTTTTTTTCGTTTAAAAGAGGGAAATCAATACATATTTCTGAATTATTATTAAATTATTTATATTATATATTAACATCTATTCCGAAACACCGGTCTTACAGGTATTAAACGAAATTGATTTATATAATTGTGGCTACCCTGGGTGAGTGGCAATGCTGACCTTTATAATAGCTATCTCCCTCCCGCTCCCCTATCACATGGCCAATGGTCGTTTAGTTTGGTTTGAGAGTCTGACCGTGACGTGTCGTCTGACAAAATCCTACCTGCCTGTGAGACCGTATGTTTCTTTTGCTGTATTTCGCGTAGTGGTCTGAGGTACCAGGTGTTTCAGTTACCGCATATAGAGGTATATGAGATCAGTGTTTGGACTGATGTATTCTTTATCATATTTGCTTTTACTTTTTAAAGTGGTAAAATGGCTCGCCAGAATGTTTGTGCAAAGAATCCCGACTTTAGAAACACAATTCGTGGACTGTTAAACGAAGACGAAAGTGATGTTATTGACGATCCAAGTAGTAGTGAAGTAGACGACTCGGACGCTCATCTTGATTATGTGTTGTTTGGACAGGAATGAAGTGATAGTGATCCAGGTAACTTGGACGAAGACGTTCTTTTACGGGAAGTCTATGAAAATGTTTGACTAAATACTGGACGTGAAGACTTGTCTGAGTATTTTATAGAAAGAAAGAAAAAAATGGAACATGGTCCTCCCAATGCTTGGGAAAGCAAGCCTACTACAAATTTAGTCCTAATCCCAGCACACAATATTATTCGTACTGGCTTACCAGGAATAATTGGCTGTGCAAGGTAAAAGGTGATTAGGTGACAACCCTTTAAAAACAGATGTATGGAAGCTTTTGTTTGAAGAATTAATTATGTTGATAATAGTAAAGAATACTAATGTAGAGCTCCAAAATGTACGGTCACAACTCAGTCATAAAACCAACAAAATTAATTACAAGAATACTTGCATTGAAGAGGTAAATACTGTTATAGGTCTGTTTGTTTTATCACCAGTGTTACAATCTAGTGATGAAAAGATTCAGTTTACCAAAGACTCTTGCAGACCCCCTAATATTTCCTGCTGCAATGTCTGAAAAGCGTTATGAAACCCTCACGCCTCATGCAAGGAGAAAAGAAGAAAAAAGAACAAGGCTACACCGATTTCACAAGTTTTTTGTAAATTTATATCAAACTGTCAAGATGTCTACTGTGTCTCCTCTGCAACAACAGTAGATGAAATGTTGATACCATTCAGGGGCAGATGTGGTTTCAAAATGTGTATGCCACAAAAACCCAAGAAGTATGGCATTAAAGTAATATGTTTGACTGATACAAAAAGTTCAAATTTGCTAAATGCATATTTGTATACAGGTAAAGGGAGTGATAGTGTTTCATTGCCTAAAGAAGAAAAGAAACTGAGTATCCCTACCCAAGCTGTTATTCGTTTTGTAAACCTATTGAGTGTTCAAACCGAAATGTTACCGCAAATAAGTGGTTTAGTTCTCTAGAGGCTTATGATGAACAACGTAAACTTACCTATGTTGGAACGGTAAGAAAAGACAAGAAGTTTATTCCGGAAAAATTCTTAGCAAACCCAGCAAGGCCAATTTTTTCAAGGCTGTATGGATTTAGAGGACAAACTACGATTCTTAGCTATGTAGTAAGACAAAAAAATCCATTTTTTATATTTTAAAAAGCATACTTGCGATTTGTATTATTTAAGATTTTTTTATTCCGTCATTATATAAGTTTATGTTAGTTATACATGTATTTTATTTTGTGAAAAGTTAATGGCATTCACATAATAAACCATGTCTAGAGATGTCTGTCTGTTATTGCACCTTAAATTCTCAATGTAAAAGCACTGGGTAAAAATAGCGGTCTCTGAGACCTGATGTTTCCGTGAGTGTTATAAAAATGATGTTTCGGTATAAGTGTTAATAAAAGTATCCTTAATTATTAAATCAAATGTCATTTGATATTAAATCTTTTAAGTAGAACTATATATTGAAATATTTCTCATTATTCAATATCGAATATTGTACCAGAAATCTGTATAAAGATTGTCTGAAATTAACATTTATACCAATATCAGAACCACAATGCACTTCATTATAATCATTACAAAATAATATGTTTAATGACTCAAGTGCTTTAAGTACTACTGCGGATAATACTTGGCTATAATATATATTAAACTTAAATATACTGTATTATAATTTTTTTTAAACATACAACGGAGTTTTACTATTGAATGTTTATTTAAATGAATGAAGATATATGATGTATATTTAAAAAACAAAAACTCATGAATAATTTAAATTCTTTATTATAACAATTTTTTTTATTCACACAATAAACAGAAAAAAAATACAACTTAACAAGTTTTAACACAATAGGCTAAACTCAATTCTTTTAATTTTAGTTACAAAATTTTATACCCTAGGCTATTTTCTAAGATCTCTTAATATCTCGGGGTTTATATGCATGGGCTATATCTTTTAACTCTTTGGTTAATTAAACAAATTTTGATAAACAAGATTAAATTTAGAAAATAGTTTTAATAAATAGCTTCCTGATAAAAAACTTAAAAAACTTAAATTTGGAATAAGCAAAAAGGTCCCTAAACTGTTTGAACTGGATCAGGTTTCTTATTACTAACTATTATTTAATTTCAAGATATTCTAATAATGTACAATTTTAAATTTCCTTAGAATTTTAAAAGTTCACTAAAGTTTATTTGTATATAGCTATGTACTTAACTTATCAAATATCGAAGATCGGCTGTTTCTTCACGTAGGATTCAGTTCTCTTTAAATTTTATATTTAACACACTTAAATTCCTTTTAGTTACTTCAAATTATATTAATACTGTATTATAGATTTAAATTCACTTATCCTTGTTTTAATTTGGCCAAGTTTCTTCACAAATATGTATAATTTTGACGAAATTCTTTAAACGGAATTTTGACTTCTAAGCAATGCTCCTATTCCTTTGGCTATACTAACTAACGTGTCGTTCTACTTTTGAAAATGTTTAAAACATGGCGGCCTTTCTACCTCCAAAACCTCATCTTGCATGTAATTTAGTTCGATTTTTTCCCACTAGAGTCGACTGTAACACTGATCTACTTTGGCTCCAGATCTGATGCAACAACGAAATTGTTGCAACGAAACATACCGTTTCAACTTTCCTATCCTTAACAAACCTTCCAGTGTTTATTTAATTACTATTATTTGTGTGCGCAGTGTCTTTGCGTTTTACTTTTGTAAT
The DNA here is from genome assembly GCA_036971475.1 of Prosapia bicincta. NCBI lineage: Eukaryota > Metazoa > Arthropoda > Insecta > Hemiptera > Cercopidae > Prosapia > Prosapia bicincta. The sequence continues at coordinate 81,922,143 of JBAIZL010000010.1, read as the reverse complement.
AATTCCGAAATGTGTGTTTTTTGGGTTAGATTTATACAAACATAACCTCTAACCTCATTGTTTACAATCGCGTTTTTCACCTCCTATCTCTCAAGTAATCACTTATGCCCTATGTTAATAAAGTTTACAATTTTTTTTAAATATAATTATTATTAGATTATCTTGTTTTAATTTTATTTGTTGTTATTTGATACAACAAATTTCCTAATGCATTTTACAGTTCAAATATCTTGTTTCTATGTTACAACCTTTTCTAGGCTTTTACCTAAAATTAGTTTCAATTTAATCTAACCAATCTCTTAATGAATTTCTCTTTAAATTTTGTGTGAGTTATTTCTAATCTATTCTTCCAATTCTTAAAGAACATTATATAGCCCATTCTATAAATGTTACAGTATATATAAACAAATCCTGTGCTGGGACAAGCAGTTTATCTTTTGTCTACATCACCACTTCTGGTAGTTATTGATCATATTAGCCAATTAACCTTTTAAAGAATGCTTTAAAAGGATATCCCCAAATATCCTTTTGTAATTTTCTCTAATCCCCTTCAACCAAAATTTCCTTACATTAAATCCTTTCTTTCGAAATGTATTACCTTGAGTTATGAGGTGATGGATCATACTTATTATTTCTCATGATATAATCCCAGTATAATTTATCTGGGTAAAAATGCTTGTGGATATCGTCCAATTTGGTGTTGTTGAACAATTTCCCAAAATATCATATGGTGCCGAGCTACTGCATTTCAACCTTTATGGTTCCGCGCAATATTTTTTACCCTACTTTAAATTGAAAAAAAGTAACTTTGCAAGGTAAAAAAAAAATTTCTTGTGGATATCGTCCAATTTGGTGTTGTTGAACAATTTCCCAAAATATCGTATGGTGCCAAGCTATTGCATTTCAACCTTTATCTTTATAAAATTTTCAATTTCAAGGCCTTTTTTATCGTATCAAATAACTTTAATTTAGTTACCTGCACCTAGAATATCCTCAATATGTGTCTATAATGTTACATATATATAATGTTTGCATAAAGATTAACACAGAGTAATCTCTGTTCTCCTATGATTATAAATATTACATACCTTAAAACTAATTGGTTGTACATAACTTTTTTATAATGCTATCTTTTTTTAACAAAACTTTATTCAAACAAATCAAAAAAAATATTTTGCTAAAAAAACAGCCAAAAATATAGTTCAATGTCAATATTCATTTGTATTCAAAACTTACTGCCACATAAATTTACAGATCTGGTTTTTCCAATGTCAAAGAAGTAAAGGAGTTATCCTTACTCAATGTAACCTGTTTTGCAACTCAAGTTCTGTTGCAAAATAAATTCAAGAAACTTTAAAATTCATTCTGTATATAGTTAAAATACCTGAACAAATTACAGAGTAAATGATTCCTGCACAAATTATTAAATTTTGAAAATGACTTTACTAGAGATTATCACTGAATTTATGAAAAGGCTTTCAAATTATAAATTTCATCAGATGTTTATCTTTAGTAGTATTATCTGTTTAGAAATCATAATATGTGTCTATATTTTACCTGACAAAATATAATGTAGCTATTTATCTAAATCTATAAAATCGACTATCAACTTAAAGTAATATATTATAATGACAAAAAACTGAAGAAACAGGTAGGCACAGAAATAAAGGAAACATTATATAGCACATGGAAAAATAATCATAGAACTACAAGAAAGGTTGGAGGTATGGGCTATAATGGTTCATTGAAGAACTCTTCACTGAAGGATGGAAGGAATGCATTTCAAATAGTATTCAAGGGGATCACACCAAAGAAATGATTACTACTATCCAGAGAAAAAGTAAATCCAAAGTAATTTAATGACTATTAAATAAATTTGACGAGTTATGTAGGAAAAAGGATTTCTGAAATTTATATATAGCATTTGTAGAATAAACATGAAACGTAAGATAGTTATTAGTGATATTCAGAACAAGAAAAGCACTCATATCATGTCTCAAAAACGTCTTCATATAAATCAAAATACTTTAACTACAAGTATGCTTAGATTATGATGAGCTATTGATAGAGCACATCATAATGACATGAAACTATTAGGAAAAAATCAACCTGAATACAATAGTTATTAGAATTATATGAAAAGAAAATGTATTTAAGCATACTGAAAATAAATATCATTGCTAGAATTTCATTAAATATATAGAAATAATTAGAGGTAAATTAATGACTATATGGCATAAATATGCATAGATCTTCAGACACTAGTTAACAGCGTAGGAGGCAAAAATTAAGTAGTGATTAGGTATTAACAGTAAACATTGAAAACAAACGGTGTTATTATAAAAAACAACAAAATACCATCCAGAAATATGTGAAGAGGACAAACTATCAAACATAATATTTTAACATCTTTAAAATTAAAATGTAATTATAACATAAATTGTGGTTTTTAGTATGAAAAAATATAGAGTAAAATTTGCCTAGAGTTTCACACTGTAAACTAAAGCAGGGGACTCCAACCTACGGTCCGCGGGCCACATCCGGCCCGCGAACAGATTTTTTCCGGCCCGGGGAAAGTTAGCATACTGAAAAATAAATTTATTTGGTAATATATTTCCGTTGAAGCACTTTTACCATTAAATATGAGTACAGTACTCACGTCTCACTTGCCACTTCTTTTGTCTATAAGTAAAAACTAGCTGTAAACAAGTAGGGATCAACCATTGAGCGAAAGTATCTGGTCAGCACGGACTGTAAGTGTAAGGGCAAAGACCTCGGCGCTATTGTACTTACCCTTACTATACCTGAGGCAGGACCAAAATAGCCTCGTCGCATCAACGCACCATTCCATGACTCATCATTGCTTCCTTTGCTTTCTAAATTCTTCTAAATTTTTTTGTCAGTGGCTTTCCAGCTTCAGTTACAATCAGAACTAGTGCGAGTGTAGGTTGATGTTTAGCGAAGTGCATAGTGATCGTAGACAGTGTCTTTTATTTTACCTAACAATGGCTTATTGTAAAAAAAGAAAAGTTGATTTTGAGTGTCGTGCTTTTAACAAAAGGTGGACCCATGAATATTTTATGATCGACAGCAATAATAAAGCTTTATGTCTTATTTGCAACGAAACTGTCGCTGTTTTGAAAGAATTTAATGTCAAAATTGTTTCTTTGAAAAATTCACTTTCAATTCAGAGACAAAGTTTTACCAAGCAATCTCAACAAAACGATGCTGTTGTAAAAGCCAGTTTCAAAGTCAGCCATATTCTGGCTAAAGCTGGTAAACCTTTTGCCGACGGCCAGTTGGTGAAAGACTGCATTTTGGTGAGTGTAGAAGAAATCTGCCCTGATAAACGTTCACTGTTCAATGCTATTAGTTTGTCGGCGAACACAGTAGCGCGCCGTACGGAAGTTCTTGGAAATAATGTTGTTTATCAGCTGAAAGACGCATGCAAGGGCTTTGAATGGTTCTCAATAGCTCTTGATGAATCAACTGATGTCACTGATTCGGCTCAAGTTCTTTTATTTGTTCGTGGTGTGAACAGTGATTTTAAAATCACAGAAGAGTTGGCTGACGTTCACTCTATGGAGAGTAGTGTGACCGGAGACAAAATCTTTGCAAAAATAAGTGAAACCATTTCTAATCTTGGCCTCGATTTCAAACGAGAGGTATTACTACTGATGGTGGGAAAAATATGTCTGGTACAAAAACTGGAGTAGTTGGAAATATTTGCAATTCTGTTAAAACAGCTGGCAGTGTTCAACCCCTAATATATCACTGCATTATCCATCAACAAGCGTTGTGTGGTAAACACATAAATGTAGCTGAAGTAATGAATGTAGTTGTAAAAACATTCAACTTCATTAGATCAAGTTCCCTCAAACATCGCCAGTTCAAACATTTTCTTGCTGAAATTGACAGCGCTTACCAAGATGTTCCCTACCACTGTGAAGTTCGCTGGTTGAGCAGAGGCAAAGTATTTCAGCGGTTTTTTGAACTTCGTGAAATGATTGACATTTTCATGACTGAACAGCGTCGTCCAGTACCTGAACTTTCTGACAGTGTGTTTATTTGGAAATTGGCTTTTCTTGTTGACCTCACGGCACATATTAACTTTTTGAACTTGAAACTGCAGGGTGAAACTCTTCAGTTTGTGATTTATACTGGCATGTCAAAGCTTTTAGAAAAAAACTCATACTTTTGGAGGACCATTTAGGATCTTTGAACTTTTACCACTTTGAATCTTGTCAGAACTTAGGTGCACTAAGCACTGCCACCTTCCGCAAGGATTATGTTTTAGAAATCATGTCTAAGCTACGTCAAGAGTTTGAAAATCGCTTTGAAGACTTTGACCGTGCAGCAGAAGACATTAAGATGTTTCAAAACCCTTTTAAGTTTGACATTGACAAAGTGCCTGCGGAAATGCAGCTTGAAGTCATCGAGCTAACAACCAATGACTCTCTCAAGACTGATTTCCAGGAATGCTACAAAGAAGGTAACCTACTTACATTTTACAGTTCTCTCCCAGAAAAAGACTTGAAAAACATTAAAAACCATGCTCGAGTTATGTTTTCTCTTTATGGATCTACCTACAAATGCGAGCAGACTTTTTCAAAAATGAAGCTAGTTAAATCTAAATATAGATCTTCCCTGTCAGATGAGCATTTAAAATCAATCCTAATGATCGGAACTACAAAATTTGATCCTAAATGGGCTGAAATTTTAAGTGGTAAACAAATGCAACCGTCTCACTAAAAATAATTGTTATTTTTAAGCTTTACAGATATTGTAAACTCATGTATTATCCAGTTTTGTTCAAAATTCAGTAAAGTACATTTTGTAGTAAATTGAAAAGGTTTGGTTTAGTATCATCCTGTGTTTTCATTAGACCTACTTGAAAACTCCTACAGAACAATTATTATTTTATAGCAAATATAATTATTTGTTTGGTCGCAGTTTTATTTACAAACACGTAAAGAATTTTAGTTAGCCAACAACAAAGATATATAAGGAAATATAGCAACTTAAAAAACTAAGCAAGAAAATCTCATAACCACCACTGAGCTTTTGGTTATAAAAACGTCATGGGTGTATGGGGGGGGGGGGGGGTGTTTAGTCTTTCTGCCCTGAAATATATCCGGCCCGCCTTTCCTCCAAAAAATTTCAATGTGGCCCGTGAGTAAAAAAAGGTTGGAGACCCCAGAACTAGAGTGTACAATTAATAAGCTCCATGTTTAAACTTACTCAAAAGCAAGGTAGACGGATCCAAATACTTCATTTCAGTAATGACTTTTGCATTATCAAAAGATAAGGTTTTATTACTTTTTTTATAACCAAATCAATCCTAACCTGATACTGGTTAGCTATATTTCAATTTAGGTAATTAGTGTTAGCTATATTTCAATTTAGGTAATTAGTGTTACAGAATACTAGCGCAGTTGTTCCTAAATAATTATTTTGTAGAGAATGAATGTTTGAACACATTCGTCAACATATTTAAAAAGGAATATAGGAGTTGACTAGCTAAGTCAGTACAGTATTACACATTTTTACTAATAGCTCATGTGAAGATGAAATAAACAAATTTACACCCGTTCAGTATTTTAAAAATATTAAGAAATCCAGTGTGGTAGTATTTGATGAGGGCTTTCCGTTCGCAAATTAAATGTCGGTTAATAGAGTAGAAAATCTGATTGTATAAAAGTATAACTAATGTAAAAAGTTTTATTACTATTATAATAAAAGTAGCATTTCCTATTACAAAATGTCATAATTTATGATTCAGTCGTCAGAGTAGACTAACTACTACAATCGTTAGTTTCCATTGTAACTACCACAATTGTAGAAAAATTCGGTATATATAAAATTTATAAAACACATTTCCGCATACCTAAAATTATTTTAGTGTACAAAAAATTAAATATTACAACGAAGGTTAAAATTTAGGTGTGAAAATGCACTGCGCAAGCGCAGAACCAATCAAGTTCTACTAGTTAAATCCTGTAGTCTGGTACAGCTCACACAATTGGTGACATGTGACAGATGAAGCAGACTAGAGGTGGGGGAACCGATTCATTCAGAAGAACGGTTCACTAAAATGAAGCGCTTCATTTGACCGGTTCACTTGTGGCCATTCCCATTGTAGTAACTAGTAGTAAGCATGCGATGCAGTAGCATTTGTCGTTATTGTACAACACTAATACTATACATATTTGTATATTATAAGTAATAGTATACAATTTTTCATTATAATTAATGTGTTGTACAGCCTATTAAGCTGCTATTATTCCAATTGGTATACTACCAATTTACGAACATACTATTGTTCGAACTCAGCTTGTAAGGTTATGTTAATGATAACCTCATTGTACCAATATAGATATAACGGTACAAACTGACCATTTTGTTAAAATAAGATTTTGTGAGTAATACTTGACCAAATGGCACTCAACTAACATTTTCAAAAAATGTTATTCAAGAATACATTATAAACAAAAAACGGATGAATATTGACCAAGTGTGGCTTTATAAACATAACCACATTTATAGTATTATTTAGCAACATAGTACTATAGTAAATATGTGTTTATTTCGGTACTGTTAATCTATAATTTGTGATATTAATTTATATTCTTGTAATTAATGAGTATGTATGTGATCACACACACTAGCAAATTTTAATTTACAAGTTATTATAAAATAATTATTGAATTATGTAGTCCATTACGTTCGGTGAATCTTATTAATCACTTAAACAATAGTTTATGACTATGCGAACTTTAAGTTTTGTAAATTTGTTAAAACTTACTGAGACAGAACGTTTTCGATCGCTCGGTGGAACATTATATAAAATAATGTCGGTGTTATGATAGTCATAATATTAATTATCATTTTATATTAAATAATGAATCTATATGAGCAAATTTCTTAAGCTCAATTTGTAGAGGATCTTAGTAACACTAGCAAAATCTATTTTGTGTTGAAACAATACAACTTCGATGCTTTCTGTTATTAAAATATAATTATAAATTTTCATCTAACCCTGACATTATTTAGAGGAAGCACATTGCTTATCAGGTTATTAAACAATGTAACATATTACTATACCAAGAATTGCTGTCTAAATTAAAAAATTATATCAAATTTTTTCTATCGTGAGAATTTCTTTTAGAAAAAAATTATTATTTGTTGGTTCTTTTGTTAAAGTTACTTCCAAATAGTAACACTTTAATGAGTTGATTGAATTTTCAATCAAATGAGGCTGGAAATAATTTCCATTTGTCGAAATAATAAACTACAGTAAAATATTTGCCGAATTGAAACTGTACGAATTCGGTTTGTGTTACATATTAGCACGACGAACCACAAGAGAAGACTGACTGACTGGGTCTTACTGAAGCGCTTCAGAAGAGAACCGGTGAAAGGCAATTCTTTTTAAAAGAACGGTGGTTCACTGAGTCTTTCAAATGTAGGGCTTCAATTGAATCGTTCATGAACCGTGCGCCCATCTCTAAAGCAGACGTCAGCAGGCAAATGAATTAGCGTTTCCTAATTAAGTTTACTCTTCAGTGTTTTTTAGCGGTATTTATATTTCTATTTAATTTCTTATAATTTTAAGTACGAAAAAAACAATTTACAATCACAAAATGTAAACTAAAGGTTACTTAGAGTATATTTGACAGATTTTTGCTTTCATATTACAGTAATATTAATGTTTTTTAAAAAAATAACTAACAAAATATCAGTTCTTGGACAATTAATGACAGTCACCTGTTTCAAATATATTATTACTATCTGCATTTGTACCGTATTTTTTCCTTTTTTTTAATAATTGCATAGTATTCACAAGCAATATAATTCAAGATATTAATGTTAAAAACTAGTAGCTCAAGTATAGAAGATTAAATCAAATAATATTAAAGATATTAATGAAATTATTCAAGTGAAATATGTAAATAACTTCTATCTAGGGAAATAAAATATTTTTACCCAATATAAGGACTTTAATTTTGAGGTTAGGTCTAGCTCTGACAGTTATTATCTTGTATTGACACTGTCTTAAATAGTTAACACATTAAAGCTTAATGGATCGCAAGTGCACATTTGATCCTGATAATATTTACCACTACACTTCATTATTAAAAATTATAGGTTACCCAATAATTGTTTTACAGTTTAACTGATTTTTAAATTCTGACACTTATCACCTAGTGAATGATATTACAATAAAAAGATTACTAGGCAATGTTTCAAAAAAATCTCAGCAATGCAGAAAATATAAAACTTGGCCTGACACTTCAAATATGAAATGTTTAAAAATATTTAAAAAATAACCTCACTTTACAAACACACCTACTCAAGATATCTTTACAAAATTAGAACACTATTATACTATAATAAAATAAACCTACAAGCAATTGGTATAGGATGATGATAGCCATACTATCAGATTTAAATGTTATTTAAAAATATATTTTATCAATAAAACAGTTAATACCAAAACTGGTGGTTAAATTTTGATAAAATGTAGCTTTAAACACATACAAAACTCTTTGTTTCTTTATATTATGTTCTTTATAAAATAAAACACTAATTTTTATTACATGAAATTACTGAAAGATGTTTTTTATTCTAGACATACCTATCTATCTAGTCAGATACTTTGTAGGTATTTTGGTAAAAATATAGTCTTAATGACGTTAAAATTTTACTCTATTATTTTACTTAAACTCGTTTTAATCTGTACAACACGAATATCAACTTTTCTTTCCGTGGAAAATACGGAAAGTTACTTTTTCACATTTTAAATGTTAGGTTGTAATGGCATGTTTAGCGTAAACGAGTCTTATTGATATTGTTAAATTTTTTTTTTTAATTACTCATTTCAATGTGTAGAACACTAATATAAACTTTTTTCTACGGAAAATACAAAAAGCTAATTTTTCTGCACATTTTTAATGTTAGTCTGTAATAGAATGTATAGCATGAACTGACCGTGCAGTAGCTATAGCGCACGTCAAAGTCAGTTTATTTTAATACTAAACTTAAAATCTGAAAATTGAACTTTTGGTTATAAAATTATACTGCATGACTATATACCTACGAGTATACCTTAAGGTAGCAGTGCTTTGGGCAGTTTAAAACCCGCTCCCAAGAAAAAAAAAATATATATACCTACGAAGTATCCAGTCAGGATAGATTTGGTTATAGTTTTATACAACATTACTATATACCTACATTAAAATATACCTACGAAGTGTCAAGTCAAATTTTATTTGACATTATTATCTACCTATATTAAAGTATACCTACGAAGTATCCAGTCAGGATAGATTTGGTTATAATTTTATACAACATTACTATCTACCTATATTAAAATATACCTATGAAGTATCCAGTCAGAATAAAATTGGTTGTAATTTCCTGCATCGGCAATAAGTCCAAATATTTACCAAAATTACAACCAAATCTATTCTGACTGAATACTTTGTACGTATACTTTAATACAGGTACTTAGTAATGATAAATAAAATTATTACCAAATCTATCCTAACTGGATACTTCGTAGGTATATTTTAATATAAGTAGATAGCAAATTGAATAAAATTATAACCAAATCTATCCTGACTGGATACTTTGTAGGTATATTTTAATATAGGTATTTAGTAATGTTGTATAAAATTACAAATCTAGATGCAGTGCGGTGCGCTACATCCGGTTTCGACTATAGGCCTACATGCCTTTACAACTTAACATTTAAAATGTAAAAAAAGTAACTTTCCGTGGAAAAAAAGGTGATATTTGTGTTCTAGTCATTAAAATGGGTAATGTAATAACAAAATAAAATTTTTAACACCAACGTCATTAAGACTATATTTTTACCGGTATTTTAAATATATCTATATAAATAAAAAAAAGAATTTACTTAACCACATCCTTATTTAAGTTTAACCATATTCTAGTATTTAGGTTATATGAATATTTTTCAAATTTTAACCACTATGTTTAGTTAAGAATGAAATTGTTTGTAAAATTCTATTAAACATTGCAGTGTCACCCCTGTAGTTTTTGTTTTCACGTAGATTATTACACAATAGATTCAAAACAAAAATAGTTACTTAAAGCATCGAAAACCAAAATGGTGGTTTCATCCTATGTTGAATATCACCATACAATTACAACTTCCATCACAAAAATAGGCCTATCAGCATTTGAAATAATTTGTTCCTGTTTGAAATTTATTTTAAAGTAACATATGCTAAAAGGAAGAAACTGAAGGTGATGCAGATCTGATTATTAAAGTTTTTAAAACGAACCATAATTCTACAAAAATTGGAAATGACACTATGTATTATAACTTGCAATAATTTTAAACAATATATAATTTTCATAAATAATTCATTAGTTATATGTGATCAATGCAGTAACAGGAAAAACACTTGTATTAAAAACAAATAGTGTTATCTGATTACACAAATCATCTAAATAGTTATACATATAATGTTATCAACTGTATTTTCACAGAACATTTTTGGTAAATGAATTTAGACTGAACACATAGTCAATTTGGTATAGACTGAAAATAATGATAACAGTAAAGAGTCCATTCCGAGTGAGTTTAGAAGAAGAGATGTGCAGAAATCCAGAAATAACATCAGATCATATAAAACTACTTCATGAATGGATACATGAGCAACCTCATCTACCAAAAATGTGGGGTGAGTATATTGTTTCTTCATTAAATATTTTGATGCAAATCATGTACACTGTACTTTGTAACAGTTTTTCACTAATTTAAAATAAATAATTTTTGTGCATGTACCTACAACCCTTCATTAACTCACTGTAGATCCAAACGATCTACATCACATGAATTAATAACTTATGTAAATTGAGTTGTATTTCGCTACAAATATATTCTCACTTATAAAGCACCAGATATAAATTTTACAAAGGTTCAATTTTTTAGTTTTTGTTTTATAACTTAGTTTATTATTTGTAATCATAATAAGTAAAAAAAATTAAAAATTATTTATAGTTTAAAGTTTGCATTAGATTTTGGGGTTTAACTATTATTGTTCATTTCGGATGTTCACAAAAATATACTATGATAAAAAAAATCAGATACAGACCAATACCGAGTATCAAATAAACTGATCAAGACAGTTCAATTTATAAAATCTAAAGATAGAAATCAAGTCTAGAACGTCTGATTAAAAGGCAACCTATAGGCTTTAAATATCTATCTTTATCTATGTTGGTGATTTTTAGGTGTAATAAATATCTCTTAGAGTTTGGTATATATAACACATACAAAAATGAACTCTCTTAAAGAAAACGAACAACCATGAAAATCATGACGAATATTACTTTTTGGGAAAAAGCAATCTCTTAGTTACTTTTAATTAATCACAATTGGCTCACAAACTCCTGGATAAGTTTGTAATCAAATAACTTTCGTGAAGTTATAATTAAAACAAATTTAAAAAAGCTTAGGCAAGCAATTAATTTAAAATTCTATATTATTGAAGATTAATTTATTGTAAATAAATGTTTTTTTTTTAATGTAAAACACACACACACCTATATTAAATATAATTGTTAATCTTGTATTTGAGTTCATGTAAAATTGTTTTGTATATTATATGCTTTTATGTAGGCTATATCGAGAAGTGGTTGTAAATTTGTCCATCTCCAGATCTGGTTGTGACCTTTGGGTTTAATGTTTCCCATCTGTTTAGTTGCAGCTATAATTTTGTAGAAGTATCACTGATGATGATGATGATAATACAAGTTAAAAAATAATAATAATAATAATTCAATAAAAACAACTAATTTTTCACTGTTCTTGCTAACATTTATTTTTATTGTTGAATTTATTTTCTTGATAATGAAACTGAGGAGTGTTATTTGTCTTTATGTTTCAATAGTTTATACTGAGCTCTCCAGGATACAATAATATATTCCAGACCAAGCAAACTTATTTCTGTATATTTAATGAAATCCTACCAATAAGTAATATTTATTTTCAGCGTACCTTAATACATTTTAAAAATAATTCCAACTTTTTTAAAATTCAGATTGATTTTTGCCAATATTTTTATGTGAGCGTCAATAGTTTATGTGCTCTGTAAAAAGCTTCATCATAATTAGAACATTTATAGATATTTTTATTTATATCAAAACATTTTTGAGTCATAATGTGAGTGCAAATACTGTTTTCCTTGTTCTGAATATCTCTAATATTAGAGATGTTAGATGCCTTATGTTTTCTATTTATTATATGAATGTTATGTATACATTTCGGAAATTTACTTCAGTTTTTACAGATACTATAGAGTTTTCACTATTTATAATCAAATACCATGAACTGATCTTAGAAAATAATCTCCCTTAAAATATAACAGGAGTTGCTGCTATACTTCTGCACTCCTTTATGAAATATGTTACAAAAAAGAGGCTCCAAAGGATATTAATAGTTTTCTGAATCATTGTCTTGAGATCATAAGACATACCATCTAGGTAGGTAATTATTTGAGTTATCGAGACCTGGCCGACATATGAAGTTCAAATTGTGATGAAAAAAACAGAGAATGTATTGTGATCACAAGGTATTTTGACTCAAGGTATTTACATTTAATGTCCAACTGTAAACATAAATATCGGTTTAGCCTAATCATACATTTGTATAAGAGCTGAAAAATATATTTTCATGTTAATTTAAGAAAATATTATATGTGATAATATAATAAACACAGAGGCATGATCATTACAGATGAACAACTGTGCCAGTTCATTCATGCTTGTTACTTCAACATGGAAGACGCAAAATCAACAATACAGTACTATTTTAAATATAATTCTTCAATGCCAGAATTCTTTTCAGGCTGGGATCCTACTGCCCCTGAACTACATACTTACGTGGATAATGTTTTGTAAGTGTTAGAAGTAATTTGGGGTTATGTAACTCATATAAATCTTATGAAATATTATGAGTAACATGATACATCAAATATGTTCATATAATTATAAAAAACATATTTACAGTAAATTTCTTTAAATAATACTCTCTATGTAAAACACACTCTTTTTTAACAGACTGCTAATGTTAAGTTAATTAGAGCTTAGCTAATGAGAACAATAAAATTCATAATGCTAAAAATTAAAACAGTTAACTATAAATCTCTCTACACATTAGTTTATTAAAACAAAAACACTAGTTTATTAAAAGCTACCCAAGCACTGATGAAGGTGACACCGTTGTTAAAACTAGTCAATGCGAGCGAGCGTGCGAGTGCGCGCGCACACACACACACACACACACACACACACACCATGTTCTTTGCAAAATAGTGAATACTTTGCTAAGCTTTTGGTATCAGCATTTTTCAAGATGCTGACAGTACAGTCAGCAAGAAGCTAAGAAGTGTGTTGTTTGTTTTTGAAAGTAATTTGATTAAAATAAATGTTACAGCAACAATCTCTTAGTTGTGTGTAGTGTATTTGATATATATAGGGATGAGCAGATTCAGATTCTCGATTCCACAAATCGTTGATTCTAATGGTATTGAGTAATTGTCGATTCTCCATTGATTAAAATGCTGATTACGATTCTTGTTTTTAAGCTGTTAAAATACGTGTGCGGTGTAATTTATTGGAAAAATAATTGATTATCGACTTTGACTTATTTATTAGTTGCTTTAAATGAATTAAACGATTAAAGCAAACGCCGATTTGAGATACGGAAAATATTATTATTAAGAAGCAACAACAAAGACAATTGGAAGCATTTCTGGTCCGTTTGTCATTGCTCACCGTTCAAAGTGTTGTTAACAAATAATAATTAAACCTATACGAAACACACACAATATTTCACTATGGACAAGGTATGTAGACGATATACTTGTAATATACCAACCTACCATTCACAACGAACACATCATAATACTAAACAAACTAAATACATACAACGAAAACATACAATTCACTGTCGAAACAGAAACAAATAGAACACTCAACTATCTCGACATTACAATAAATATAAATGATAATAAAATAGAAACTACAGTATACAGGAAACCTACTTCCAACAACACAATACACTACAAATCTAACCACCCCTGGACACACAAAATTAACACTTACAGTAACATGATAAATAAAGCAATAAAATACACACAGGATAACAAACAAAAATTAAATGAAGAATTAGATAACATTACAAAAATAGCAATAGAAAATGGATACAACAAACACCTTATAAAAAATATATACAAAATTCACAAAAAAACCTAACCTCAACACAACACTACAACCGGAACACAAAAATAATGAAAGTAAAAAAATCTACCTAAAATATAAATACACCAATAACAAAATAGAAAAAAAACAAATATATACAACAAAGAATACTACACTCCAACATACAAACCAAACAACAAAATAATAAAATATCTTAATAACACAAACCACAAAACAAATTCAGAAAAACATAACCTATCAGGAATTTACAAAATTACATGCAACAACTGTAACGCTTTTTACATAGGAAAAACAACCAGAACATTTAAAGTAAGATTTGAAGAACATTATAGAGCATTCAAAAACAAAAATTCAAAAGTATCAAATGTTGCAGCACACCTAATATCACATAAACATGAAATAACAAATTACGAAAATAACCTAATACTTGAAATAAATAATAACCCAATAGAACTAAACTCACTAGAAAAATACCACATTTATAGAAACATACACAATTTAATGAATCTACAAACAACATATACAGAAGACACACTATTCAAAAACATTATACACGAGACTCAAGAGGAAACGTGTATGACGTCAACAAGTACCAACACTACGGACCGAACATCCACACAGAGATCCGACAATGGTCAAGTGACCGAAAGGCGCCTCATCCCACAAGGTAAAATCTTTGCACTTAATGGTGGATAAAATTACTTACAATAGTAATATATTAACTTCATATATATATATATATATATATATATATATATATATATATATATATATATATATATATTTATATTTATTTATATATTACAAGTTTTAAGGTTTTTGAAAAAAACTAACACTGCTTTCATATAGATAGTTGATCATTTCTTTTGTCTTAAATAGATATGCAGCAATTTTACCGAAACACGACCCCAATGAACAACAAATCATAGTTCTCAGGCTTAACGATACAACACCAGAAAAGTATGATTTTGCAACATCAGTTAAGTGGTTGCTAATGTCAGCATCGAGAATACAGATGGAATATGGAACGCAGCCAGGTTTTATACTTGTTTATGATGGTATGGGCTACTCTTTCTCACATCTACTAAAAAACCCTTTGTCATCTGTTAAAAATTATATTCAATATGGAAAGGTAAATAAAGATGTTTAATTAATTATAAAATTTAGTGTATATATATATATATATATATATATATATATATATATATATATATATATATATATATATATATGAAACTAATAAATCACTAATTTTGAGTAATTTTATCCTTGGGTAAAGGATTTATCCAAGGGTAATTTGACCTTGGGTCAAAGACCGAAAGGTACCTCATCACTCAAGGTAAAATTATTGCACTTAACGGTGGATAAAATTACTCAAAATTAGTGATTTATTAGTTTCATAAAGTCAGTGCAACGGAAAAACAATGGATAATTTTATATATATATATATATATACATATTTTTTTTTGTTTTTTTTTTTGTTTTGTTTTTATTTCAAGACTACAGTGTGGACTCTTACCAAGGTAAGTCTGTCAGTCTCCTAGTCCAAAAAATCTATATATATATATACATTTCTTATATAGGATTTCTTTTTCACAATGGCCCAGAAAATTCATGAGTACAATAGTCAAGTCCAAGGTACTTTTTACTTTTTTTTAATTAGTCATGAGTAACTTTTGGTCCAATTTATAAACTACTGTTTTCCCTAACCTGAATAATAAGGAATATGTTTTAGATGACAATAGCCTACATTTTTAATTTTTTTTTTTCAAACAAGCTTCTATTCTATTCTACTTACCCTAGGTTAAACTCACGCATGGTTCTAAAAATCCCTTTTTTCTACAAAAAATTTTTTAAAGCTTGAACAAGTTGAAAGCGTTTAGCAATTTTTCATACTATTGAAAAATTAATTATCTTGCATCTGACCCCAAATTATAGCTAGTCATTCATAATTTTACTATTATACCATGACGCAGGTAAAAATACCCAAACAAAAATTGTAAATAATTATTATCTGAAGATATAAGTTTACATGGCTACTGTTTTTTTAAAATATCATCTCAGCCTAACCTCCAGTCTTTTAATTTGTCTAGGCGTTTTCTAGAGATTAATCAGTAATAAACTGTAGTAGTTTTTGATTGATATATTGCAAATGATATTGCCACAATTCATTACAATGTTCACTAATGCCATGTTTTATGTTCCACTTGACAGTAACTTGGTGTTCATAGAAATTTTAACATTTTATATCCCTAGTTTACTCTTCTTAGAAAAGACTTTCATATTAACACACACACACAACCTTCTTCATATTATACATATATAATCTAGGCGGTGTTTTCAGAACCCCTAAATGTAAAAGGAAACAAGTACCCCAAGATTACCCAGTTTTTATGATGCCATAAATTATGTGAAAAGTATTAATAAAACTCTTGTGACTATTGAATTTTATTGAATACTTTGAAAAAAAGGCTATTTACAAAAATGTAAAGTCTTTGTTATTTTGTTCAGTAAAATAATAACAAAACAAATTATTTACTTCCTGATATGGTGTTTTAAATTAAGTTTACATATGTGCATTCAATCTACAAATAATTATATTAAATAAAATATTTAAAACTTAACTCTTGAGTTGAGAAAACAGCTAAGATGTGTTTTATCAATGTTCTTTTATAGTTGATTAAATTTTTCTTTAAATCTTCACAGACAAAACGTTATATCTTCATTCACCAGTCATCACCAGAGTGAATTTTTATTATAAATTTATATAAATCATTTGATTTCAAAGTTTCAGTTTAAAGCATTTACTGAAAGTGATAAACAGGAAAATAACCTTCTTTTGTAATAAATAGGAAAATATTATAATAGTATTTGGTGTTGTGTTAGACAAGCATAGAAAGACAAGAGTATGAATAAATAAAGTTTTAACAAATCTTTTAGTTTCATAAATCATTGCCATTTTACATGTTTCAGAATGCATCAAGCATACGTATAACTGAAATTCATTTCATCAACTCAAGTTCTGTAACAAAGAAACTGATCAGCTTAATCAAACCGCTATTGGACAAAGAGATGATGAAAATGGTAAAATAAAAGCTGTGTATATCTGAATGAACAAAATTTTTGAATTGAGGCTTATTGCTTTGAAATTAAAACTTAAAAAATTAAAACAATCGTAGTTGAAATATCTATAATAAAGAAGGCAATAATATTAAGCAATTAAAAATACTTTAGTTACAAGTGTGATATCTGTGACAATATATTTGTTAATTGTACTGCTCAATCGTCGTACTGCTTAATCGTTTAGAAAAAATAAATATATATGTCAGAAATTGCTTGTTGTTGACAATAGAGGAGTGATGATTACTATAATTTATACACTGATCAAACTTTAATACATTAAGACCTTAAACAATTAGAATTGGACTGGCCAATCCGGGTTATCGAAATTCCTGTTATGTAGAACAAAAATGAAAATCAAATTAGCTGATTTCATTATTTAAATTATTAATTGGTGTAATTCCACAAGATGTAATCAGACTTACAAGAAATATTTTTGCCTTTCTGGGTATCTCACTACATATATGACTTGCATTCAATTGGAATTAAACATTTCTGGCTACACTAATAAGACTAATAGCTTTTGTATGTACTTATTGTGAATTTTCTATATAGAGAAAATATTGTCAGTGATGTGTACTTTAGAATAGAATATACCTAAGAAAAACTGTTGATAATATAGAAGATATTTTTGTTATAAAACCCAGTTCAGATTCAACACTCTGTTGATAACTGGGTTAGCTAAATGTCGGTTAAGACGTAAATAATTTGCTTTGTAGCCAAGGATTTTACTGTTGATAATATATAAAATATTTCTAAGTTCAGGTGCAACATTCTGATGGCAACTGGGTTAGCGAAATATGTGTTAAGGTGTAAACAATATTTTTTTTGCCTTGTAGCCTAGAGTTTTCTTATTTACATTGTAATACATGCACCAGTCATTTATATTTACTATTGTACAGACAAAAGAGTTATTATTTTAAAATATTTTATTGGGCACACACACACACACATATAATTATGATTGTTTGAAACAAAAATATTTTAAAAATTTCCTAATATAATTCTTTAATCTGGCTTTAGAGTTATGAAATGCAGTGAATATCAAGTTTTTTTTTATTTGTTTCTTTTTCAGGTGTCTTTTCATACATCATCAGATGGTTTCTTCAAGAACATTCCAGCAGCTCGTATTCCTGAAGACTATGGGGGTTCAGCTCAAAGTTTAGCTGAGTTACATAGTAAGTTACATTTTAGATTGTTATTTTCAAACAATTGGAAAGTAATAGCAATAAATTTGAACATACTAATTTTTAAAAAAATATCAGCGTTTTAGGTATCTGTTAAATCCACCAAGAATGTGTTACTTTGCCTTTTTTATGTTTTAAAACAAAAAAAAAAAAACACTTTAGGTCAACATCATATCAAGTAAATATTTTGTTTCCAATAGGCCTTAATTTACAACAACCAAGGAGAAAAGATAAACTACCTGTGTTAACAAAAACAATCTAAATGTATATCAATTAGCTAACAGTTTCTTTTTCAACTATTTCGACACTGATAATGTTTATCAGTAAAGATAAATTAAGAATTGGCTGCTAACATGTAGTCTCAACTCATTTGAAAAAAACCTTGTGAACTTTTTAAAATTATATCACACACACATTAATTTTATTTTCCTTTGTTGCAGAAGATAATATGAAGCGAATGGAAAACTTGAGGCTAGAAATAATGGGACAAGAAGAACTATGGGGTAAAGATAATAAGAAATCTGAGAAATCAAAAACATCTGTGGAAAACGCAGAAGCCTCTTTTAGAAATTTAGAAATCGATTAAACAAGTGATATTTTAATTATTATAATTATTAGCCTTTATATAATTACTTAAATTTAACAGTTTTTTAAAATTAATAATAATCTATTTTTGCTTTGATTGTATTTGTTTCTTTATTTATATTAGAACCACTATACTTTCTATTTTTTTACATTTTGTTTTATTATATTTAAATAGTTCAGAGGAAAAGGCCAACATTTTTAAATCCCAAGTAATATGAAACACAGTACAAATGTTATATTTTTCAGAAAAAAAATGAACTTCTTAATAGTTTTAAAATAAGCTACGGAAGCTGAGGAAGAATTTATTTTTAACCTTCGAAAATTTCAACGACAACCAGATGGGGGGGGGGGACCTTCATATATGTCTTTGAGAAATTAATTTCTTGGTATTGGAAGTTGGAAAGTCAAAGCTCGCAAGACTTTGAACATGATGATTCATAATATGAATCTCAATAGTCGACCAAATTTTTATAATTTAATTGTTGAATAAATATTTGAAAACACTTAACATCAGTTA
This sequence comes from Prosapia bicincta, assembly GCA_036971475.1. Taxonomy (NCBI): domain Eukaryota; kingdom Metazoa; phylum Arthropoda; class Insecta; order Hemiptera; family Cercopidae; genus Prosapia; species Prosapia bicincta. The sequence goes on along the minus strand of JBAIZL010000010.1, from coordinate 81,902,475 downwards.
TCATTAAATATAAGTTTGAAGTGTATTCAATAAAAGAACTTGATTTGAACTTGATTGGATAAATAACAACGTATTTTATTAACGATTAAAAATTTGTACAATATATATATCAGGAGAGTTTGATCTAATAGAAATCATTTTAAAAAGATGGCTCTGATAAAGAATAACTTTTTACAAATTCAATGTCCCTGCATTGAGAAGGAGTCCTTGTTAGTAATGAAATTCAAAGAATCATCATGTCCAACAAAGTTGATTTCATTGACATAAAATATGAAAAAAAGGTTGGATAACCTAAATGAACACTGCATGCGTTAATGATTGTCACAGGAGCCACTGCATTTAATACAAAGCTCAATAACAGAAAAAATGGTGCATTTCCTTACTATCACACATTTCAGGAATACATTACCTGCATCGCAGAACCCTTTCTATTATTGTAAATACTCCAATTAATGAAAATGATGACATTGTGTATATTGAGACTGTTGATATTGTGATAATCGTTAAGGGATAATATTATGTATATTATAACTACATAAATTAACTGTGGCATAATGTTTAATTTAAATAAATACAACCTCTACACCACAAATAAATTTTTCATTTATGTAACACCTTATGTACATTTCATTTCCATAGCAATCATTCTCAGAGGTAATTTACAAAACAAACTACATTTAAAACAACATTCTCACCAAATACAAACATAGGTAACTACTTTGCCACGCCCCCTTTACATTGTCCGACCAATGAGCATGGTAACTCTTACCGTGGAAGTTGAGAGACCGGCCCTAGTTTCGAAGGGGAAATTTACTGCAACGTGATTTGATTAAAATGTTTTACATATAGTTTATTTTGTAAATTACCTCTGAAGATGATTGTTGTACAATTGAAATGTACGTAAGGTGTTGTACAAATGAATAATTTATTTGTGGTATAGAGGTTTTATTTATTTAAATTGTGGACGATTAGTTTTATTTACTTATCTGTTTATTTTGTGTAGAAAAATAATTTAATTTCAATGACATTTTATTTACTACAATTAAAATAAAAAAGCCATTGAAAATAAAGAACTGCTTTATTGTAAATAATATTTTTAATTATTTTTTTGTACCTAATGTATTTTGATTGTAAGAATTATTTTGATACATTACTGTTTAAAGCCAAAATGTTTTTAAATTGTATTTTTATCATTAATTATAACTTACATATGACATAACAGAAAAATATTTAAGAAATGTATAAAATTGCAACATTTTTTAGAGCTTAGATTTTACAATTTAAAAGTTTACATGAAAAAAATTCGAGTTTAGTTTTGAAACTATAGCATCAGTGTTAAATACTGATTTAAGTACATAATTAGTACTTAAGTGAAACTTGAAACCTGATGTAAAACAATATTTTTCTTGTATGAAAATGATCAAATACAACTATATTTAGTAACACAGTTGATGAGGTTTTTAATCATATCCAGATTTCTGCACATGACTAAAAAATGACAAGTAGGAAAAATAAGACCAGTAATAAATTATTTCTAGACAAAGTTTTGCATATGATAGATAGACTCTAAGAGAGATTTCAAGCTAGATAAAATCCTTTTTAAAATGAGAGCAAAACTTAGGTATCATTCTATAAAAACCTTTAAGAAAAAGTAGGTTTGGGTCAAGATTTATGAAGTTTGGGAATCCTCAACAGGATACGGCTATACTTTTAAAAATTATGTTGGGGAGGATAAAAATGGTGATTTATTTGTCTAGTGAAAGCGATTTTCTTAATTCAATGCAATTATTGTTTGAATACAAGACATATTGTCTATATGTCCATATGTAATCCTCTCCCTTGTAAGGAACACATTGAAAAAATATGGAGTTTGGACTATATTACTACAAAGAATATGTATGACACAAGAATTCATAAAAATGTAAGCTAAAGAGGAAACTGTAATAAGGTCAGGGTGAGGGGTATTTGCCATCAAGTGGAAGAACGTACACATTATATCAATTATATATGAAGACAGAGACATGGAAGTGTGAAAGAAAACAAAATTGAAGAAACTAAGAAGTAGAGGTGGTAGTGCCAAAATGTGAATTGTTATGTAATCAGGGTATGTTAAGTGTAGACAGTCAGAACTATGTTCTTTTATTGTTTCCCATTCTTAAAATGCAAGGCATACAAAAATATTTGTTTTACCTTATAGATATGACAATATATGATGGTTTCTACATATTTAGGAAAGTATAGGAAATAATAAAATGCATTTGACTGACTTTCACTTGAACCTTGTGAAACAAATCCCGACAACTGTAAAATATCACTTCCCCACAGGCTGAGTACTGACAACACCTTCATCTTTACTGTCAAAACAGTGCTCATTTTTCAATTGCCAGACATCCTACTGCTGCAAAAATGCATCCTATCAGAGAATGTAAAGTTGCAAAAAATGGTCTGAAAAATTATGGATATGCGAATTATGCTTGGTGCTGCAGCACCTTGAAAACTGTTTCAATGACCTCCACACGAAAATAAACTATTAACAGTAGTGAGGAAATTTGGTGGAAAATCATAAGGTGGGTCAACAATATTTACTGTATTTACTCATCTATAATGGGCATTTGTGTATAATCCGGACATGTATTTCATTACAATATGTTAAGAAAAAGTAAATAGCTAATAATTTTTACTTACCAAAATTGTTTATTGAAATATCCAAACATGAACAGTTAAGAACCTTACAATACATTTAAAAAACGTACAATATCTACAATATTCATCATTACTCTCCGAAGATGGTGGAATTTCTTTATTCTCGTGAGAACCTTTACCACCACTGTTATTCCAGAGCACACAGTCCTTCGTACCATCCATTAAAAAATTCCACATTTTTTTTTTTTGAAGCTCTTCTATTTTATTGTATTCCAGGCTGTAATCCATTCCAAAATAAGTGAAAGAGAAGGTCTTCTCATTTTCCCAGAAGGGGTATAGCTATGTTCACCATCACACATTCGCTGGCTGTACAGTTTTCTAAAACTGCCTTTGAAAGATTCTATAACTAACACATCTAGAAGCTAAAGTACGGATGTTTCTGGAACTACTTGCAAATCAGTTGTCATATCTGCCAGCTTTTTCTTTATGGTTTCATTCAAATGTGCTTTGAAACTATCCAGGATTAATAACTTTTTTCTTCAACAAAGCACCTGGTCTTCAATTTCACACTATTTTGATCCAGTCTGAAACTAACTTTTCCTCCATCCATCCTTTCTCTTGGGCACATACAATAACACTTTGTGAAAGCTTATCCTTAAGTAAAGTTTTCCATTTAAGAACAACGTATGAGCATAACTTGTGTCCATCAACAATAATTGAAAACATAACTGTGCATCATTGCTTCTCGCATCCTGTTGATCTACCCACTTGACTCCCTTTTGTTTAACTGAAGTAACTATTGCATATCCCAAAATATGAGACATTGATCAGCATTTCCAATTTGAGACAATTCAAAATTAATCCTCCTTCTCACTTGTAAGATAAATTGATTAACTCAATAATTTTATTTTCATATTAATTGGGTAAACTTTAAGCGAAAGTGGTACGCCTTCGAATCGAAAGACCATGTTTATAGTCGGTTCAGAATGTGTTTGCAGTAGATGTAAGGAATTTGTTACTTATTCCAACGGGTCATAGGTAAGCGCTCTACTTGTACAGAATGATACGGACCATTATCCATTACTATAAGCAGTTGTCCAATTTCTGTATTATCACGGGAAACCATTCTTTAAAATTTTCACCATTCATTTCTGAATTGTAGTCAATATCTAATTTTGATTCGAAAATCAACAGTCCATCTTCTAAAAAACCTTTTAGTGACCTAATATGAGTGACAATAAATAAGTCTCTTACCCTTTCCAGTTGGACATTTTAAACCCGCCGACAGACCTCTCAGAAAAGCATCTTTACTGGAACAGACTAACTTATCTGGCCAAACCTTTGATTTCGTATGGCTTGCATTGACCCACGTTTTGTCCAAATAATAAATCGTACGACCTGCCTCGCGATGGGCTTTTATTTTTCTCAAGTAATCTCTTCTCCATAGAACAATATCTTTTTTGTTCAACAGTATACTTTTACAATTACGTTTCTCATACCTGAAGTTTAGCTTTTTTATTATGTGAAACAAAGTGGTTCGTCTTAGGTTAGGTAAGCCTAACTATTCGTTGGTATTAACTAAGTGTAGTACTTTATTTAAAGTAGGAAGTTCATTTTTTAAAAATAACTCATGTACTTTCCTCCTTATAGCTGTTTTTAAAAAGCCATCCATATTATTAAAAATAATTTTGGTTTTCGGTTTCCTTTTGGTAGGAGACTTGAGCGTACCCGTTTCTTTTTTTTTTAATCTTTAACGATTTGAAAAAACACTTCGAGCAGAAACTCCTGCAGATGTCGCTACTTTTTGCACGATGTCTCTGATACATTCACAACTAGAAAATGTCAGGCACAATAAACAGACGAGCAAATGTAACCCTGGACGTTTCCAGAGTAACTGTTAATCGAGCGCAGGACGTTTCAGTTTTGTTACTTAGCCAATAGGGAAATCGTTATGTTCACGTGAAGAGTTCACCACTCGCTGCTGCAGAAACATTCTGAACAGACATTATAGAAAAACCTTGCACACCAACCAAGACTTGCACGAAATTGTGTATTATTGATGTTATGATGTTCAGCAATTTGCCTTGATTAATTTGTAATATTTCGGTAGTCATTGTATCATTTCTGTAATCACCACAAAAGTTGCACCTCTTTTTTTCTTGTATAAACTTGACTAGCTGGGTTTATACATTTGGATAAATTGAAAATGTGAAATTAAAAGTTTATTTTTAGTTAAATACATAGGCAAATATTAAAACGTTCATTAAACAGGGTAGCCACTCAGTTATTTCCTTTTCCTGACTTTCGCAGTCCAAAATAATGAAATTTCCATATTTTTCTTGGTTTATGTATAGTAACAATAATGCATGGTCTATAGCCAATATTAACTTGTGAGTAGAATGTAATTTAAAATGGTTGGGGCAATAAAAGGCAACTAAGAGAGTATATAATGTATTAGTTCACAAGGATATCTTCGTCAACAAAACATACACATAATAAAGATGCTAATTGCGTTGCACGCTCACTACTGACAATGGACTATGGACTGACCCATCTCAAAATATTTTTGCTTCCAGCAGCCACCACATTATTATGGTGAGTGGCAAAGACAACCCTCTAACCATTATCTGTGTAACGGAACGGAAAGACACAACACACCACATTACTCAAAATGGTTTAACTATCACAGGGCAAAGACAGAGAGATTAATTTTAGGCAGCACCAAGTCAATAGACTTGGCAGTACGGGGATTGCAGATAAAGCGAGCGTCCAAAGATAGCTGATTTCCAGACAAGGAGAGAAGCGGGCAATGGCAGTTTTTCAAATCAAGATGATGGCAAATAACGGAGTGACGCGAATAGCCAAGGTTAGGACTGACGTTGTTTCATGGAAATAAATAAATTCTCTTCATTATATTGTTATAAAAATTTAATAATGGGTTTACTAAACTCAAGAAAATATAAAACGGCTCACACCATATTTGTTTAAATGACATGAACCAACATGCCAGACATAAGTAATTGTTTTAGGGAATGGACCATAAACAATTATTTAGAAATTCAGTTAAAATCCATATTAAAATTAAGTGTTGTTTAGTAATTAAATTAAAAAGGAAAAATAAATGTGAGCATATAGAAATATTTATAGTTTTTTTAAATATTAGAAATTAAGAGGTTATGACAAAACAGTTACTGAACCAAAGATAACAAAGAAAATCGGTTTTTAAAATTCACCATAATCTATAAGAAGTATTTAAGAAATGTTTGAGTTGATTGTAGTGGAGTAAACTTGCAGAAGTATAACAGATAAATAAATAAAGTTTTTGATTTATAATATGAAGGTTATTTATGTTATGTGTTGTTTCAAGGCTTAACAAGAGTAATTATGAATTTGTTTTGAAATAATTAATTTTGTAAATAATTCAAAATTTCTGGCTACATAACCCATATTTAAAACAAGTAATAAAATTTTTTTTAAAAGTAAATTCCTAGTTAAGACAAAAAAGAAAAATTTTATTATTATTTTTTTTAAATTTATAACTACAACTAATATAAATATGTACATACATATGTCAGAATAACAATATTAAGTTGCAAAGTAGAAGCAAATTTCCTTGCAATTTTCATTTTCCTTCCTATCTATGGTGTTGGACTATTATTTTCCTTTGTTACTATTTAAATGCTTTTTATGTCATTTGCATTGTGTTGTTTCTTTTTGGTTTTATTTCGCAATGTCTGTTTGTGAAGCAAGGTTCAATACCATTAATCAAGTTTGATTTTTTTTCATTAACATTTAGTCCTAGAGTATTATTTATGATATTGTGTGATAACCATGGCAACAATTTAAGGTTGTACAATGGAGGTTTTGGACAACCAGATGGAGGAAAAGGAAAAATCCATATACTTCTTTGAGAAATATACCACATTTATCTATGGGAAAGTTGGCTGAGTGCCAAACTACTAGACTTTGGACATAAAGATACTCAGTTCGAATCCGACCTAAACACCCCAAATTTTTATAATTTAATTATTAAATAAATATTTGAAAAAACTAGATTGACATCAATTGTCATCCATTACAGGTTTAGAAATTAAATGCATTTGTAAGTTATGTAAATATATATTCTTCATAGGTTTTGTTATTAAAATGTTAATTTATATCAATATTTCAGTGGTTCAATGAATATATGTCAACAGACAGAAGAAAAATTTAACACATTTTAAAAAAAGAATTAATATTATTTCTTTAAAATTCAAAGTATTAAAAATATATAAGTTATTCTTTAAAAACAGAAGATAATAATGATTTAAATAAACTGTAATAATTTTAAAGTTCAAGAGAAAATTTAAAAAAAACATGTTTTTACTAACTTGGAACAAAGTAAATAATATTCGAGCTGGTTTGTGAGTGAAAGTTATAATTAAAGAATAAAAATATGGTACAACTCACAAATATACAATTTTTTATTTCAAACGCGTTTCAACGACTAATTTGTCATCATCCTCAGTGAAAATACACAAATGAAATTAACTAAAATATATATATATATATATATATATATATATATATATATATGAAGTTAATATATTACTATTGTAAGTAATTTTATCCACCATTAAGTGCAATAATTTTACCTTGAGTGATGAGGCACCTTTCGGTCACTTGACCATTGTCGAATCACTGATATTTTTCTGGTGTAGATGTTCGGTCCGTGATATTGGTATTTGTTGACGTTACACGCACTTTCTCTTGATCTGTGTGTATGATGTTTTTATATAGTATGTCTTCTGTGTATGTTATTTGTAGATTCATTAAATTGTTGTGTATGTTTTTATAAATAAGGTATTTTTCTAGTGAGTTTAGTTCTATTGGGTTATTATTTATTTCAAGTATGGTTAGGTTATTTTCGTAATTTGTTATTTCATGTTTATGTGATAATAGGTGTGCTGCAACATTTGATACTTTTGAATTTTTGTTTTTGAATGCTCTATAATGTTCTTCAAATCTTATTTGAAGCCTGCTATAAAAGCCTGCTTTTATGTGTTTCTATTTCAAGACTACAGAGTGGACTCTTACCAAGGTAAGTCTGTCAGTCTCCTAGTCCAAAAAATCTATATATATATATATATATATATATATATATATATATATATATATATATATATATTTTAGTTAATTTCATTTGTGTATTTTCACTGAGGATGACGACAAATTAGTTGTTGAAACGCGTTTGAAATAAAAAATTGTATATATGTGAGTTGTACCATATTTTTATTCTTTAATTGGAACAAAGTGTTTAATTTCTTTGATCTATATAATTAATTTTTTTAAAATCAAAGAATCAATTTATGGAAAGTACAGTAACATACACACTATTATTGACAAGGAAAATTGTTGATGTACAGTCTCCGGCCATAAGTATAATAGTGACGTGAAAAGGACAGTAAATTAAGGTAGATATGTGACCTATTAAGTAATCATTCTTGACTCATTAAACAATTGTTTCTTTTATTCTAGACAATTTCATATGAGTGAGTAACATTTTTCAATAAAAATCAGTACCATATGAGTGGTTACCAAGAAATGTAGCCAAGAATAAATCAGAACTTAACTAGCAAAGGGTGCGTAAATGAAGGGGTTTGTTAGTAAAGACTGTAGGGGGGGCTCAGCTCCAGTTAAAGATAAGTAACGTTCTTGAATTTTGTAGTCCATAAAGTTCGGATAGTCATAAAATATTGTTTAAGTGATTACTAAGTAACGTTGTTTGTATATTGTACTCTCAACTTGTTGAAGCGTTTTACCTGCCATTTTTTTATTATACACCACTTTTCTTTTGTGTTGGACTTATTTACTAGGCAACATAATTAATAGTGTCTTCATTTTATTTGCAAGATAGGTTTAACACAGAGTTAGATAGGTTTGCTTCAGGGAGTTTTATGAACAGATTTAATTTGGTATAAATTTTATATTTTAATGATTTTTTAGTTTTAACCACTTAACTAACGCAAGAATAAATGATAACTGTCCTATTAGAGTAAATGAATCTACTCGAGGTGGGAACTGACTATTGTAAATATGAGTCATTGACAAAATGCTTGGACTCCCGAAAGTCTAATGTGTCATCATAAGACTGTAGTAAGCAAACGTCAACTAATCTCAGCTATAACATATGCATTATCTATGTCTGTGTTTACATTATCAATCTCTATTGCTTTGTGAAATACATGAGATAAACAGAAACAAACATTCTGAGTTAAAAGTTGAGTTGTTAATTTTAGTATGTAGTATATTTTAGTAGTAGGTACTTTAGATTTTTATGTAAATTATCTTTTATTCTGTCTTTTTTATTGAGATTTATTATTTGTCACACGTTACTTTATCATTTGTATTTCTTTTTTTTAACTATGAACCGATAAATAAAACAATATTTTAATGTCTAATACACTGTTTTGATGTCTCCAATAAACCTGTATATGGTAGAAATAAAATTATTGAGATGAAAACAACGGGCACGATAGTTACATCCAACGACAAGCTAAGCAACCCGCATAGCATTCAACTGCCGTCATAGGTGGATGTTAACGAAAAAACACAGTAGTTTGATGAGACCTCCAATATCGCCGCTAAGCTGAATGTGTTAATGTTTTATCTGTTTATATTTATATTGAGTGAGATATACTGTAGCAAATGTTATTGATTGATTCTGACATGTCAAATGATCACTTTCCATATTATTTATGAGAGAAGTGACAAAAATGATTACAAAGAGGATGATTTGGACCTGGTGTGGTCTCGTAATACTTAAGGTATAAACATTATCCAATTTACTGGCTATATAGGACTTATGTAATTCAAAGTGACAAAAAGGTTTTCTGTTGACACAATCGGTTTTTGCTCATTTTCAGGTTGTAAATATTATTCTACAGTTGTAAATGCTACAGTTTTGGTACTTTTATTTGGTGGTGATTTTACAACTTTCCTTCTGAGTATGCTTGTCTGTATAGCTTTTTAATAGAAATGTGTTAAAAATTGGCACTCAGTGTTCACCTTGCGCACTGAAACTCGAACTGTGGTATCACATGTCATTTTCCCCTTCAAACAAAGTTTTTGTGTTATAAATCGATATTTGGAAAAGTTAGCGAAATCACTGATTAATACTTTTAAAGTTTTATCGCCATTTGGAAGCCTGTCTATGGGAGTGGATGTATTAAGATGGACAAAGATGTATTATATTGTAGAAAAAGCTTAAAAAAAGTTATATGTAATACAGAAACTAATTTAATGAATAAACTTGTTGAGATAAGGATGGGTAGAAGTTAGATTCCTTAAATAAATTTAGTATTTACATTTCAAACTTATTTAGCCACGTAGTCAATTATGCACAGTATGTCGTGGAGAAGACAGTTACATGACTCAATGTGCTTATCGCTATGCTGGTCACTGGAGACGTCGCCAGCACATGTATCCTAATCATAAACAACGGTGAATAGATGAGCTTGACTTTGCCTTTTCTACTCATATTATGAAAAGAAATATATGATACAAATTTACAATATTTTAAAACAAATTTACAATTACAAATCCACGTTTATAATATCAAAAAAAAAAACGGAATTTTATATTGTTCCCTTTTTTTTGTATTAACTTGACAAAAAACCTCTACTTACTGATTTATTCAGGAGATGCGTTTAACACTAGGTCAGCGCATTATTCAATGCTGTGAGTCACTGACAAGGCTGTTGCTTGGGTGTATTTTGTTGGTGTGAGTCTGATGTTGACTAAATACAAATTCTTTTAACAAATTCAATTCAAAACAATTCTTCTGTAAAGAATGCGTTTCAGAAATATCATGATGCGAAACCAATGATTTAATCTCATGTTTTGTTCACCGCGTGTATAGAAGTTATCACTTCAAAAATTACCAACTACAATAAGTATGAATTCACCATAGTACCTCTGCAACGTAGGATAGTCTAAAAAGAATAAAAAATGATAAAAAATTCAAGTGTAAGACCAGAAAAAACCCACAAGGAATTATTACAAATGCAAAAAAAAAAAACAACTAAACAAATTAGTAAAAATTTGGACAAAAGGTAACGATTTAAAAAAGACCAGTCTAATTTGAGCGTAGGACATATATAGGAACAGTTGGATAAAATAAATTTATAAATTAGTTTTGGTGACTAAAGCACGATCTCTGAGCTAAGATGCAAATGACTATGTGAACAGCATCAATTTCTTTTGGGTTTTGTCTTCCATATTATCAAACACAATTCTTTGCTAATTGAACAAGGAATTAAACTAAATTTTGAGCACTTCTTAGTGAGAAAAACATTTACTCACCTCGTGTTAATGTCCAAAACAAAGATTTGAAGTAAGCTCTAATTAACTAATTACATGTAGTTGACTACAAATATGCGTGTCCAGTTACTGGGCAATGGGTAAAAACAGCTGCCAGACAAAGAGACATTAAGATGAATATCATTTTCTGATAATTTTTGTAATTTAGTACACTGAAAGAAGAACTTATCGAGAAAGTATTTTCTAATATTCAAATGGGAAAACCCATAGACTTTGGACACAAAGGAATGGTGACTATGCACTCTGCGTAGTATTTATTGTCCAGATAGTTGCAAATATTTAACCTAAAATATAGCACAATACACAGGAAAAAGAAATCGTAAATCTACGGCAATGCTAATCTGAGATGGTAGAACGTAAATCTCAAGTACTGGTACGTGAATGGTGATCAAAGGGTTAAGATGTTATGTAAAGGCCTGAATTTTCTTCAAGTTATTGTTTCGTAATTTAATTAATTCAGAATAAGAAAATTGCTGTGTATACTTTATATATGGAAGTAGATCTATTAAGAATTACTTTTAGTAGATATTTCTAGAGATTACATTAAAAATTGGTTTTAAAAATGCACTCCTTTGGGATTAAAACATCCAAGTGGTTATTATATCCTAAAATTAACTTTGGATGCATATATTAAACTACAATAGTACATTGTATACAATTTTTAAAAAAGAAGCATGCAAAAACACAAAAAATTAAAGTTACTCACTAGGGCTGTCTTCATTGGAGTCAATGACTTTATTTGGAAGTTTAGATAAGACTTCAAGAGCAAGTGCTGGACAGCCAGCTTTGAAGTGTGCATGGGCAGTGGTGAAATATAACTGCCTCTCCAATGGTGTAATGGAATCTTCCAATAATAACTGTAATAATTAAAAATAAAAATAATTCTCTGTTATTGTCTGTGTTATTCTCTGTGAAAAATAATAATTCACTGTTCGTTTAGCGAATAGTAGTTTTCGCTTATTAAACTAAGGAGCATCACACACGCGCACACACACCATCTTGTATAAAACATTCTTTTCAAAACTAGTTTAGTTGTGTTAAAAAGTTTAAGTCTTTAATACGACTAGCAATATAGCTGGTGAAAAGCTTAAGACCTCTTAACTAAGTACAGTCTACTTGTAAACCGGTTTAATTAAATAAAAAATATAAGTATTATTTGTTATAACTATTTCATTACAAGAACGATACAACATTAATTGAATAGCTTAAATCTTTTTGTCAATATTTATTATCAGCGAAAATCTAAAAGAAATTGTATCAATACAATATTATTCTTGAAATTAAATATTTATAGTACAGAACTTCGTTAAGATGGCTCTATTTAATTTGGATATGCAGATAATCCACACCAGATTAAGTCATTGTAAGAGAGCAAAAAATATAATAAATATATAATTCCGCATAGTGATTGTCTGTTGAGTGTAAAGTTTATTACTGAGTCTGTATATGACATTTTTTTAATTAATTTAAATACATTTCAGATTTTTAGTAGGGGATAATTTGTTAATTTTGTTCTTCGTCCAAAGGCAGTAAATACATTTCTAAGAATTGTTGCAGCAATCTAACAAATACCATATTAAGAAAGTGAAAACTGCTCTATGTCGGTTAGTTTAATTCTTATTTTCTAAGTCCAATCACATCCTAAAATTAAAGAGAATATTTACTAATTAACTTTTTAACCCTAATTTAGATTTACTAATTAGTTACTAAAAGAAAATGTTTTTAATAACATAGAACAAGAGGAATGTTCAATAATTCCTCATTTGACTCAAATTTAATTCTTTGATCAAAACATTATATAGTAACAATTATCATCAACCTAAATGCCAAGAAGCTTTCCGGTTAAAAAAAGAAAAATCAGTCTTCAAGGTTGCTCCCTAAATTTTGACCTTCCTTGAATGTGTCTTAGGTATTAAATTTTCAATAGGAAAAGAAATAAAAAATAAAAATTGAATAATAGATTCGGATATTTTAAAACTTTACAGTGATTATATTTAATTTTAAATAATTTAATTAATGAAAATAAAATCACTAATAATTATATAAGCATTAATAATTTGTGTTCAACTTTCTTTAAGAGAATCAATAAAATAAAAATAAATAATTAAAGCGGTAAAATTGAATGAAAAAATGTTGCAGAGTCTCAAGGCTTGAAATAATGTAAATGACACAAATTAACTATGTTTGTATCATTTTAGATTTAGTAAAGAAAAAGAAAAAACTTGATTAGCCTAAAGGATTCTCTATGATGATATACTGTTGTTAGTTGCTCACTTGCGGTCAAAGTGTTAGACAAATTAACGTGTTGACCACCATGTGCCAAGGGTAGATTATTTAGTTGGTTCATAATTCATGTTATTTCATAAACACAACCAAACAATAATGATACATTTCTATAATATATGTAAAAGTGTCACATGTGAGTGAGTGATCACCGGGTAAGAAGAACTGAAGTATAAACGTATTATATCTTTTATTTAACAATATTTACAGCATTGTTTAGAGATTTTTGTGACTTCAGTCTCTCTCTCTCTGATTGAGAATGGATACATTGTACCTAAAATATATCAATATTTTACTGTTCTGTGAAATATTTTAAGATTACAGAAGGGACTAATACGAAAGTAAACTGTTATCCTTCTATCTAGTCCAAAAGTCTCAATATTTATAGTCTGTTCAATGAATTAAGTCTGTAAGTTCTATTAAATTATCATGATTTTGTCAACTCTTAAATAAGTTTTTGTTACAAGGTGGGTCATTTGAATCTACTACTGAGGTGTTATGATTCATTAATGGATTATTTGAACACAGGTATATATCATGGGTGACACCATAGGGAAGAACACCAGGTTTAAAGACCTTGCCTCCCAAATAGTTTTTAAAAAATCCAAAAGATGTCAGAAAAAGTCTTGAACATTACTGTAAGAGATTACAATTTGGAGGCCAAGTAATTTACGTACCAATACAACAACTCTCTGCACAGAAACATAACTGATGCATTTTTTAACTCCAAACTTAAAGGGTTAAAAATATACAGTACTTGTTAGATAACATATTTATAAACAATCACAGAGATCAATATTTATATACAAATCAGTAATAGCTTTGGTTATAAATACATACCTGTCTATCAGAACTGTTTGTCTTGTTTTCAACACCATAACTGAAGCCAGAAAGCACAACAGTGTGTTTCTTTTTATCTTGGTAAGAAGATGCTAAGTACTGCCTGATAAGTAAAGGATGTGTTCTCAAGTACACATAGAAGTTGAATACATTTGGGTTTGCTGAAATAAAATTAAAATGGTCAAATTGTGGTTGCTTTAAACTGTTATAATAACTTAAGAAACCTATGGCTGCTATTGGCTGAAGGTAACTACTGTCTGTTTAGAGTGTGTTTGCACCAGCGAGTGATAAACTGTTCACGTGAACATAACGATTTCGGCAACCCTATTGGCTGAGTGACCACGTGACAAAACTGAAAGATCCTGCCGCCCGATTAACAGTTAGTCTGGAAACGTCCAGGGTTACATTTGCTCGTCTGTTTATTGTGCCTGACATTTTTTAGTTGTGAGTGAAAGTGGAATAATTTACGATCTTTGATTGTTATATTTGTCTTTGTGAGTTTGTGATGTTGTTGCATTTTATGAATTAAGTTTTAAACAATGTCATCACCCTAAAAAAATACACGAGGACAAGTAAGACACTCTGGGCAAAGAGAAGTTATTTTACGCCTTTATAAAAATTTAATGGATGAAAATCCAGAATGCCGTATCAGAGACATCGTGCAGAAAGTAGCGATATCTGCAGGAGTTTCTGCTCGAAGTGTTTTTTCAATCGTTAAAGAAAAAAAAAGAAAAAAAACGGGTAAGCTCAAGTCTCCTGCCAAAAAAAAAAAAACCCAAAACCAAAACTATTTTTAATAACATGGATGACTTTTTAAAAACAGGTATAAGGGGAAAAGTACATGAGTTATTTTTAAAAAAATGAACTTCCGACTTTAAATAAAGTAATAAAGTACTACACTTATTTAATACCGACAAACAGTTAGGCTTACCTAACCTAAGACGAACCACTTTGTTTCACATATTAAAAAAGCTATAAACTTCACATATGAGAAACGTAACCGTAAAACTATACTGTTGGACAAAGAAGATATTATTCTATGGAGAAGAGATTACTTGAGAAAAATAAAAGCCTATTGCGAGAAAGGTCGTAGGATTTATTATTTGAACGAAACGTGGGTCAATGCAGGCCATACGAAATCAAAGGTTTAATCAGATAAATCAGTCTGTTCCAGTAAAGATGCTTTTCTGTAAGGTCTGTCGGCAATTTTAAAATGTCCAACTGGAAAGGGTAAGAGACTTATTGTCATTCATATGGGGTCACAAAAAGGTTTTTTAGAAGATAAACTGTTGATTTTCGAATCAAAATCAGATACTGACTACCATTCAGAAATGAAAGGTGAAAATTTTAAAGAATAGTTTTTCGAGATAATACAGAAATTGGACAACTGCTTATAGTAATGGACAACGCTCCGTATCATTCTTTACAAGTAGAGCGCTTACCTACGACCCGTTGGAATAAGCAACAAATTCGAAACTGGTTGACTGATAAAGGGATTTTTTTAGATGAAACCATGTTGAAGGTCGAATTACTAAAACTCATGTCCTATCATATGCCAAAATACAAAAAATAAGTCAACGATGAAATTGCTAAAGAAACAAATAGAATAGTTTTGAGAACCCCTCCTTATCACTGCGAATTAAACATAATAGAAATGGTATGGGCTGATTTTAAAGGTTATGTTGCGTCTAACAATACAACTATTAACAATAAAGAGGTTCAAAGACTGTTAACCAAAGGTGTCTCGCGTGTTACATCTGGGAAAAATATGTGAAACATGTGGTGGACGTTGAAGAGCCGAATATGTGGAAATTAGACAATATAATTGAAGACATCGAGCCATTCGTCCTGTTGATGTCAGTTCCTCGTCGTCATCGGAATCGGATTTTGCAGACACCTTGGACGTGGAATAATAACATGGTAAGTTAAAAACTTGTAGCATAAATTATGGACTAGTCTTATTACTTTCATTAGTCTACAATTCTCTTTTTCGAATGATTAAGTGTACCAGTGTACGACGTAGCCCTAATTGCCTATGCATGATTGTGAACCGGACTCATAGCTTACTGTCCCTTGCACGTGTTCGCCTCATGATAGTGTTTACATCTGGTGCAAACACATTCTGAACCGACTGTAGTGACACCAAAAGTTACTGCAGCAAAATTATTCTCTGTCATAGAGAATTATAACTGACAGAGTGATAAAAGTAAAAAAAGTGTCTAATAGTTTGTTCTGCTAGTGAAAAAGGCAAAGTTGTCACAAAAATACTTAACCATCCAATGTTGGTTTAAAAATTAGGTAAATGCTTGTACAGTAGCTGCTGCATAGTGTGATCACGTTTATTGTTATCATTCGGTTATTATTATCATTTCACTTAAAGACAGACACGGAATCATATAAATAGATTGTTTTGAGTTGCTTATTGTAATCATCTCTTCGCTTATTCTTATCATTTTATTTGTCATACAATAAAATATGCATTCACTAGTACAAACCAAGCTAAACTATTTACAAGTATTGTAAATTCCAAATCAGTTGAGTGGTAAGATGACTCACATCAGTCCTGTTCGACATTATAGACAAGATTCATTATCGATGTCATTTATATCCAGTTTCACTTTACTAAAATATGTCTTCTAGGTTTCATAAAATGTACAGTAGTTATTTGCCCATCCAGTTGTTCTTATGCGTTTTCTTCATGCAACTATTGCACAGCACTGCACCATTTATCTTTTTACATTCATATACATTTATGATTTCAGAGTGATATTATGTAATTTAACTTTAAAAGAGGTTTTTAAATTGGTTTTGTTAAGTTTGGTGGCACTTGAAGTTTCAAAGTTTAGCACGATGTCCGAATCTCAAAAAAAAAACAATGTAATTTAAGTTTAAAGCTTGATATTCTAGGTTGATGCAGTAAATTACCAAAAACAAGTAAAAGAAATGCTGCTTCTTAACTTGGCGTTTTACAACCTCTCTTATGTAAAATTTTTAAGAATAAAGACTCCATCTTGACATTATCAAATTGTAATGAAAATGTTGATAGCAAAAGGAATCGTACTGGGAAGGTTCCACAATTGGAATCAGCTTTGAAATTATAGTTGAAAATATCCGTGAAAAACATAAAGGACCTGAATCATGTTAGAAGGCTCTATTTACGAAATTGAGCACCTTTCCTAAGCTTTATTTCTTTAAGTTGAAGCAATTGCTTTAGTAGGGTATTAGGACATCCATTGAAGCCTTCTACTGTATTTAACGGATTTAATATGAAGATTTTGCTTAACAAATTTTCAGAAATGCTTTGAAACTAAAGAAAGGCCTTATGAGAAGAAAATACAAGCTTTATATTAGATTACTTTTCTTTCATATGATTGAAAAACCAATAAATTTAGTGGTATTTAATACTAAAATTTTACCCACCTTAAATTAACACATAAAATAGTTATAAATCTCAGTTTTCTATTTCTAGAATTATATAAAAATTGTCTGGATATCATACCTGTAGACCCTTCAGGCTTGTCATCATCATGATACAGAGGGTGCATACTGCCAACATTTGTTTGCAATAAAGTGTTAAGACTTCCTGTGTGATCTTTCAGGATCCATAAAGCCATTGAGCGTAAAAATGGATCGGGGTGCACCATAGCCATATTTTGATTCTCTCCATTGCTATCACATCCCAATACTTCCTAAAAATATGAAATGAACATGTATACTGCAATATGATTATCTAGTCAAAAACTGCTTTTTCATTAGCAGAAAATAAATTGTTTTTTCCAGGCAAATTAAAGACAAAGTTCAATAGTTAAAATCATGTAAAAAACGAATTCAAACGTTTTAAGTCTTAAGGAAACGATCTTTCGATCGATGGAAATCATGAAAAGAAAGTCCTAGGATGACACATGATACATGTGTTAAACTGATTTAATTAACACATCTCCTGAAATGGCCGTCCTCAACAAACAAAGTAAGTGCTACAATAGGCAATTTTATAAACATTTAAAAGTGTTTAGTTAGACATAATTATTCATAAACCTGAAAACAAGGGGAACCTTTTTTCACATCTCCCTTTTAGGCAACTGGATTTGTTCACAATTACACAATTTGTTGATTTTTCTTTTTTTTTTTTGATAAATAAAACCTCTAAACCACAAATAACTTTTATTTTAAACCCTATGTACATTTCAAATGCCCAGCAATCATCTTCAGAGGTATTTTAAAAAATACAACTAACTTTAAACAACATAATACAACAAATATATAGGCATAAACCGGTAACTACTTCTCTACGCCCCTTATTTTAAAAAAACTAGTCCGACCAGTCACGTTGCAGTAAATTCCCCTTCTGCAATTTGGTCCGGTCTTTCAACTCCCGTGATGAAGAGTTACCGTTACAACTATTTCAATTTTACTAAAAAACAATAATATTATTAACAAAAATATATATATATAGATATACACACATACTTATTATATACATATTTATACATATGACATATTTTAAGTAAATAAATACTTTGTAGCAATTTTTTATTGTAAAATAAATCTCATAAAACAATAAAGCTATTAGCAAATTTTCTTAATCTATCTTTCAAAATAAATTGCGTTAAAACAAGCATAAAAGATATAAAATATACCAAATTAATTTTCATACTAATTACAATTTTCTGCCAAACCTATCATATTTTTTTATTTGTCTGTGTGTTAAAAGGCCTTAATTTTCAAAATACACACTGTATTGGCATTGCTCACTATTGGACCGTATTTTAAATGTTGAATCACACTCACTTTTCTACATTCTTCTGATGTCCCTTCTTCAAACAATTACATAATCAGTTATTCTTACAACTGTTTTCCCAAAATTTAAATTTAGTAACTTTATATTCTTTAGTACAGAATTAAACAAAAGATCTTCGAATATGAATTATAGTAATCATAGTAGAAATACTGAAAGTTTTAATAATAATAATTGCTACTTACTTCGTAAAGAAGACGTTTCAGACTAGGACAATCCATATCACCCTCATATAACCTTGCAATAACCATTGCCAGCTGTAGATCTTCCAGCTTATTTAAGCACACCTACACAAAAAACCTCATTAATTTTAGTTATGAATATTTAAATAATATAAACCTCAAGTACAGAACAGTATAACTGAAATATGAATGCACAAAATACTATCGGCAATCAAGAATCCAACAGAGCAAAGGAGACAATGAACAAGTCACGATGTAACAATTCTGAATTATATCTCTTACAGCTAAAGAGATAGTCAGAAATGTGTCACACAAATGTCATTCAAAAGCAAATGCCATGTAGAACATTGTAAGATACTAAAAACTGATATTTTGTTGATGAAAAAAAATTGAATGTTTCACTTCAGCCTGGAATATAATAATCCGGCTATGTTAGAAAAGGGGTCTGGAAGTACCCAACCTATATTGGCACTTGTGTAACATACAAAGTAGTTAACCTATGGCATATTAAATGATTTGCGATCAGAGTGATCCAGTGAGTACAAATTGATTCTTCATGCCAAATGAGTTGTATTTTGTTACAAAAAAATGTTCTCACTTATAAAGTACTAATTATTATATATTTTATTTGGGAGCAATTGATTATTCATTATTTTGTATCTTAGTCAGTTTAATATTTGTAAACAAAATTAGTAAAAAAAACTTAAAAGTTACTTATGGTTTGAAGTTTGTGTTAGATTCTAAGCTCCCACTAATATTGTTCATTTCGGATGTACACAAAAATACACTAATTTTACATGATAAAAACATATGAGGTGTCTATCATGTCTAGAATGTTTGATAAAATGACAACTTATGGGGTATCTATTCTTACCCATGCTGCCAAGTTTCAAAAGCCGATAAATATCCCTTACACAGTACTAGGCACATTCAGAAATGAACTCTCTTGAAGCAAACAAACAATGACAAGAATAATGACTAGCAACTGACGTCTGTATGATATCTACCACTGATGTGTTTTGACGACCACATTTCATCATTTAAACGCAGTGGGTAAAGTTTTTTTTAGATCTTTAAACAATTTGTTTATAAATAGTCCATTTATTGCGGTTTAAATTTTATAGGTTTTCCAGTGTTTATATTTTACATTTGTGGATAAGAAATTTTAGGAATCAACACATCATCAGCATTCACAAACTCCAAATAAAAAACTGCTCAAGCTTTGAAGTAGGCAAGGAAAGGTAACGGTTTGCAATAATTTTATTTTTTAAAATTTCTTGCAAAGAATAAAGTTATAGTTCAACTCGTCTTTGAATATAATATACACGCTCCTCCTATTTTGGCTTCACTTGAATCAGCTGCATTTCAGCTGGTACTGAATTGGTTAATGTTATCAATCGTCCTACCTTATCTAAGCTCCTGACAGTCAAGCCCACAGATTGAAGTTTCTTAATAACTACATAATTTGCCAGATAAGGTAATAAAACAAACACTGTATTTGCTTATTTCTTTGTTCCTAAAAACTGATTTTGTTATTTGATAAATAAAATTAAGTTTAGGTTAACACCATCCATCAGCTTATTTTCCCCCAACAGTATTTAGGTATGCTACGTACATACAGTGCTGGCAAAAAGTTTAGGGACACCCCTACATTTATATGTTTTTGCTATTGTCCTAAAACTTTCTGCCAATCATATATTAGTAACTTATCAATGAATTAAGCATGAAAAGTTACGATTTTCCTGAAATTTTCATTCATTTATAAGTAAGGGTTGGCAAATTATAAATTTTTTTCCCATTTTAAAATTTTTGAGGAAACCCCTGTTTTTTTCTAATTAAAAATGTATAATAAAAAAAATACACATTTGATTAAATTGATACTTTGTACAAATGTTTAGCATAACATTTAGAATGTAAATATGCATTATTTATTATTTACAAAAAATCACCTCTCATTTGGTACCAGGTTAACTTTGCTTTAGATTTTCAGATTTTTCAGCATAAAATTCTCACATTTCAATAGCGAATATCTAGTGCCACTTGGAGCGGAACTGACTGTACCCCCGACCCGCCTTGACGCGAGGAACACAACGGTACAGTCAGTTCCGCTCCAAGTGGCTCCGTTCACTAGATATTCGCTATTGAAATGTGAGAATTTTATGCTGAAAAATTTGAAAATCTAAAGCAAGGTTAACCTGGTACCAAATGAGAGGTGATTTTTTGTAAATAATAAATAATGCATATTTACATTCTAAATGTTATGCTAAACATTTGTACAAAGTATCATTTTAATCAGATGTGTATTTTTTTTATTATACATTTTTAATTAGAAAAAAACAAGGGTTTCCTCAAAAATTTTAAAATGGGAAAAAAATTTATAATTTGCCAACCCTTACTTATAAATGAATGAAAATTTCAGGAAAATCGTAACTTTTCATGCTTAATTCATTGATAAGTTACTAATATATGATTGGCAGAAAGTTTTAGGACAATAGCAAAAACATATAAATGTAGGGGTGTCTCTAAACCTTTTGCCGGCACTGTACATATTTATGTATGCTATATGTCAAGTCTATTGATTTATAAAAATACTGTATTACTTTACTTTCAAATTTGTAATGTATATAGGAGAATAGGCCTATTGCAAAATTATCACTACATGGGTAATAATATAGAATTTATGTAAGCTGGTAAGCCTTTATCTATATATTCCATAATCTTTGGGGAAATTTGAAATGTCCATAAACGGGATTGGGGAATATATATTGGAGGTAAAAACATTTTCTGCACCCCTGCTCAACTCCACTAACAATTTTAATATCTGCAAGAAACATCTCTAGGGCTACAAGTTTAACATTATTTTTGTTTAGAACGTGGGCAGCACAGCGAGAAACATGTCCTCTACACCAACACTCTTACTGTCAGGCCCTACTTTTTCTGGTCATAATTTTAACACAGCTTTTATTTTGAATGCTGATGGAACTGACAGAATAAAGGGTATAGCAATTGTTTATATTATTTTTCATGCTACAATGCTATCTAGTAATTATTATAGGGGTTCATGACCTTTGGCTAACACAAATTAGCTGATTAAGACCAAAGAAAACAACATTATTTTATACAATAACAAGAGCACAGTGGTACAATATATTACAAAAATATAGATGAAAAAACCCCAACACCACAAAAATTAATAAAAAAATAACTAAAATAAGTTACCTAAGATTAAATCCTTATGTAAATTTCGAAGACAAAGTCATCATCTTCAGAGGTTCCTATTACAAAAGTGCAATCTAGAATACAAAGAAATTAACAGTCTAGTTTGTTAATTTCTTTGCATTCTAAATTGTACTTTTGTAATAGGAACCTCTGAAGATGATAACTTTGTCATCGAAATGTACATAAGGATTTAATCTTAGGTAACTTATTTTAGTTATAAATCATTCTATTCTGACAAACATATCCATCATATTAGTTTTTATTTTAGCTCCAATTAGTACACACTTCAAAATAATTATATGGAATAACAGAATGATTGTATTTGAATCACTTTTCCTAAAACTATTAAAAGTAGAAAAAATACAAGGAAAAAAGGATCCCATATTAAATATGTTTATTGTAATAGATTATTGGAATTTCAAACGTTTGTTTACTACTTTTAAAATTATCTTTTTTTTAATAAGGTCTAGGAAGCTGATATTTATTTAGATTTCTTTGATAAACCTAATTTATTTTTAACCAATGCAGTACCTAAATTAAAAATTAAAGTATATGCAATTTAAATACAGTAAAATCCCTCTTATTTGAAATAATGGGGGGACCACTTCGGATAAGCTGAAACTTTGAATAAGCAATGGTAAATATTTTTAGGTATATTTCCTCAAGTAAAACACATAAAACCTACTATACTGTAAATATTACAGTAGCTGTATTTTCTATCAAAACACCAAAAATCTCCTCCTCTGCGTAGGATGTTTACCGCATTGGCGTATGAATCATGGGAGAGGCCGATCTGGCCGGCCAGATCATTGCGGCAGACGCTTTTGGTGTTTTACAGATATTTTCCATACTCGGCCAAGCGTTTTGGTTTTACTGTATTTAAATTCTTTTCTGATCTTTTGTCATTATACATTCACAAAATCCATGTGATATTTCCATGAAAATTATATATTTCAATATAACGAAAAACCAGTACCCACCTCAATAGCATCTCTTAGAGCTCCAGCCAACAGGAAAAAAGCAGTTGCATGTTCGAACCTCTGCTTTCCAAGCAATGCAAAGGCATTTTTCAATGCAGCTTTACGCCATCTATCTTCTGAAAAGTCATTGGAGAAGAACTGAGTCATTCTTATATCACGTTTTGAACGAAACAGCCCCCACACTAATGACTTCTTCTTCATAGCAATATAGAAGATAGCAGCGTCTAATGGATCTTCATTGACTTGATATGCTGCCTTTGCGACCTTAAAACAAAATATAATGTATTTAATTCTGTTAAGAAAGTTTCTAACCCTTAAAAAAATTTAAATAAATTTGGTACCATAATTGCAATATTTTATCGTCAGACATTTTATCAAGAATATAAAAACTGTAAATATGCTCAATATACTTTATGTGATACATGTGTTTTTCAGGAATATTTTGCCAGTTTATAAGGTTTAACATTTTTATATACTTCATATTGATAAATTAATATTTTGATGTTCTGTTTAATACAGTTCTGTAATATAGTTTTGTTTATATATGTACATACGAATTGCAGATGATGTTTTTTCTTGTTTGATACTTATTTAATAATCAATAAAAATAAGAATATTTACAAAAATAATAGCTCAAAGTTTTTTAATAATTTAATATACTAACATTATCAAGAGCTTCTTCACCAGTCAATAGTTTAACATGTTCGCTACCGAGCGGCGCATATATGCGTCTGGGTAAAAATTCGATCTTTCCACACAGACCACGTTAACGTGGGCCTGATTTTCATTACAGACCAAAAGTGGAAGGTTGTTATAATAACTTATTATGCTTCATACAAACCCTTGACGTATGTGTGTTTGTTATATATTTTTGTTTTTGCTGTTTTTTTAGGATGGCGCATATATGAGCCGGTTGGTCTATAGCACCAAAATCTTATCCTATTACGGGCTTTCCACATATGAGGCACTACAGTGTAATTATTAAAAGTATGTAAAATTTAATAAATTATAAAAAGTATTTATGCTAATTAATTTTGCTACTTATATAAAACAGGGCTTAGATGTGTAATATATTAGAAATAACACTATATTAACGTATAAACAGAAATGCCATACAAAGGCTAGACAAAATATGTTTACATTTGTGTTCCATATACAGCAGGTCAACAGAATATTTACAAACACACTTATCACTTGTGACAGGTTTATAAATGCCATTTAGAGTACATTTTTTGTGATTCTAATGGAATAGAATGAGCCACGAAGGAATAAACAATGAGTCAGGAGTATTTTGACATCATTGACCTTGATAACTGAGAGACCAAATGATCCACATTAACGTCAGACATGTCTATAGTCTGATACGAATATATCATATCAAACTGTTAAAATAAACCACTGAATTGTCAGAGGAATAAAAGCAACACGCAAACAGAGTTGCAAATATAAACCATCGGTCCATTTCAACTACCCAGAGCGGCGCATATGTGAGCTGTCGGTCCACGACGAGAGACCGTACGGCACATATGTGAGCCGGCTGGTCTATACCAATAGTTATTTTGTTAACATCGCAATAGCGAACATGTTAAACATGTTAATACTGCTTCAACTGTTACCTGGTGAAAGATACTCTTTTTTCACAATAATATCAATATATTAAATTTATTTATTATAGCCATTATTTTTATAAAATCTTTTGAAACTAATTTAGTTTTGTCTTGGTTACACTGTAGTGTTTCTTTAATTTTATTTTAAGGGTCTATTAGACTTATACAATAAGTAAGGTGATTCTGATAAAACTTATAAAAACAAGTACTACCTGATACACATTTGTAGAGGTGTTGACAAAATAAAGAAAATGTATGTGATTAAAGATTTGGAGTGACAGGCGAAGTGGAATAAAAGTTAAAAAATTCTGTACAGATTTCAGTAGAACAACAGCAAGTATTAAAGGATTGAAGAGATTGAAATAACCAAATTGTATCAATAAACTTTTAAAACAAAGATTACATTATGAAGGGAACCAAATTATAAATTTAAACTATTCTTGAAATTTTACCTTTTCAATGCAGACTCTAAGTGTTGTATGATTCCTCAACCACCATCCTACTCCCAATTCCTTAAGTGTGCTCCACTTTGGTTGAGCTTTGTTGTATGAAGGTATTAGATTCAACAATTCTTCTTCACTTTCTGAATGGAAAGCCCAGACCAGATTGTTTGATGCAATTCCTTGTCGTTGAAACTTTGCTCGCTGAGCTAAGGGAAGGCATCGCAAGAGATAGTTGTAGTGTTTCATTGCCAACAAGAAGCGCAGTCCACAGTCATCAAGAGCATCTATGAAGTAAAAATAAAATAAATGTAGATTATTTTTAGTTATCTAGCAACATATAAAAATTTTATTAAAATAAATATTGATTTTTAAAGAGTAATATGAACAAATATTTTAAAATTTCAGTATTAAATTTTTGTTTTATAAAACAGAAAAATCAGTAAATCATATAAAAACAAACTATTTTTAACAAAAAAAAAAAAAAAAAAAAATACACAAATTAATTAAAAAAACAAATTAGCATTTGTAAATTCAATTTTACAAACAAAAATGTTAATCCTACTTACTACATCTCATCTTTTCAACTGATACGAACAAATTTTCATTAAATTGTATTTGAATGAGTTTTAATTTGTCTATAAAAATGTCTTTATTCACTTTTGGATTAAAAACATTAAAAAATCAGCTGTTGAATGTTGACTGTTACTTTCAGGTAAGTAGGCTATATTCCCAATAATTTATACTTAAACAGAAATGTTTTCAACTAAAGTGTAAAAATACAGTAGTTTTACTTGATATTTTTCTGTTATTTTTTTCTTATACATTTTTCTGATTTTCTTTAAATGTGTTTCTCACAACAGACTTTTATACATCTCTTTCTACTGTAAATCCTTATGAAGTATTTTTTGTTTGTCTGTCTTGTTCATCTTTGAATACAAGATTCCCCTACGCAATGGACATTCTTTCAAAACTATTTTGTACACTTGTACTTGTAAAGGAGTCTTGAGTCTAGAAGTGATCACAAATTCCTTTTGTGGTCAAGTGCAATTCTGTTCTCAAAACAGCCCACTTTAATACCAAAATAACCCCTCCTCTCAAAAATAGCTTTAATTTCCCCTAATATATCTAGATTCCCTTTCTGTTTCATATAGTTGTTGAGTTACAATTAATTTGGCTTCTTCTCTTAGTAAAATGTGATATTTTTTTGCTGTTGTATCTGCCAAATAATTCCCTATCATAATTATATGTGATAGACCCCCTACTGGACAATCATATCTTTTGTCTATTAGACCAATATCAATGATGGTTTGGTGTTTTTAACATGTTCGCTACCGAGCAGCACATAAAATATGTGCCGCTTGGTTTTTCACAAGGGACTGGCTGTAAGAATTCGATCTTTCCACACAGAGGGTGTTAATGTGGACCTGACCTTCTTTACAGACCAAAATGGAAAGTTGTTGTAATAATTTGTTATACTTCATAAAAACCCTTGGCGTATGTGTGTTTGTTGTATATTTTTGTTTTTGCTGTTAATGTTGTTTAATGTTTTTTTATGATGGCGCATATATGAGCCAGCCGGTCGATACCACACAAATTTTATCATCTTACGGGCTTTCTACGTATAAGGCACTACATTGTAGCCCCTCAAATCCGAAACCAAATATGATTTTGATAAAACAAATTTTTAATGGTATGTAAAATTTAATAAATTATAAAAAGTATATAGGCTATTAAATTTTGCTACTTACATAAAACAGGGCTTAGATGTGTAATATATTAGAAATAACACTACTTACACGTAAAAACAGAAATGTCATATAAAGGCTTATATAGGCTGCATATCTTATTGAAAAGATGCTGACATGATAAACAATATTGTATCAGAGACAAAATATGTTTACATTTTTGTCCCATATATAGTAGACCAACAGAATATTAACAAACACACTCATCAATTGTGACAGGTTTACATCCTGTATTGATAAATGCCATTCAGAGTACATTCTTTGTGATGGTAATGGAATAGGATGGTGCAGGAAGGAATAAACAATGTGTCAGGAGTATTTTGACGTCATTGACCTCGATAACTGAGAGACCAAATGTCTTACATTAACGCCAGACATGTCTATAATCTGATACAAATATATCAAACCGTTAAAATAAACCACTGATTTGTCAGAGGAATAAAAGTAACACGCAAACAGTGTAGCAAATATGAGCCGTCGGTCCAATTTAACTACTCAGAGCAGCGCATATGTAAGACATCGATCCAGGACGAGAGACCGTATGGCGCATATGTGAGCTGGCTGGTCTATACCAATAGTTAAATTGTTAACATTGCGGTAGCAAACATGTTAAAGCTTAATGAGGTATCTTGCTTCTAATATACTTTTACATATAATTCTCTTGTTCTACATTAAAGCTTCAATGGTTGAATCAGACCCGACAGAAACAACAGCTCTTAATAAAAGATTTAATTGCATCCACACACTTTCGGGAAGCTGGTTATTCAAGCAGATAATTCATTTGCCACAATAGCTTAACCAAGATTAAATATTTTTCTTCAATGTAAATTAGCAGCATTAGTTCTAGACTAGAAGCTAGATGTTTCCTAACGATTTTATTTGCATTAGCATTGATGACAATTTCTTATCATCAAATTTTAATAAATCTTAAATTAAAATCACTTCCAACTTAATTGCTTGGTGAACCATATGGGCTCCATGCTTTCATAAACACAAGAGACTATTTGATGTTCTGCCACATCTTACAAAAAGCCTATTGAGAGACAAGTGGGAAAAATCATTGTAAAGTTATATTCTGGCTAAAGGAGCTTGCTTTACCTGAGGAACCCTGTTCCCCTTCAGGAAGCCCTGTCAAATTTTCCTTGGCTATTGCAGTCTTTGCAGCGTCTATTGCAAAACGCTCAGCAAAATCTGTATTACATGTTGATACTGTGTCAGCTAAGGCTAGAAGGTGCATTTGATCCAAGCTGGAGAGACCAGGCAAATGGGTGTGTGTGAGTAGTCTTGACAAGTTTCGTCCCTGTAATCAAAAGCATGAAATATATGGTAAAAATGACCACAAAAACATTTAAAGGATAACATATTCAATCACATAAATTTGAGTCAAATTTTATCAAACTCGGCTTATTGACTTAGCAATAACAAATGTTATTGTTTATTTGCTTTGATTGCTTCAAGAGAGTTTGTTTTCTGGTATATGGGATCTACAGAACTAGATGTTTGTGCTATGTAAGGGATATTTATAGCCTTTCAAAACTTACAGGGTAAATAAATAATATTTATAGCCTATAATTTCTGTCAGAGGTTCTAAAGTAATAGTATCTTTCTTTAGTTTTTATGTCAACTACAGTGAGAAGCTAAGTATAGTTTTTACTCAATGTTGTTTAGCAGCTTAGGTTGTTATGTGCGTATTACTGTGTGAAAATTACTATGTGCAGTCATCAGAGGTAGACTATTTATTGGAAAAGAGTGACAGTGAACCAAGTAATATTTTTAATTTATTTCTTTGATCTTGCGTTATTAAATTCCTTTTCTATTTATAATAGCCAAATTAAAACTCGCAACACAGAAAGAGAAGAGACATTATATATGTTATAGAATAAATGTAGCAGAACAATTATTGTCAAAATCTAGTCTCGCTTAAAGAGTTTTCCTGGGTGTAAAAAAAAAAGATACAACCCATTACAACTACAAGTTAAAAATTGGCCTCTCTTTCCAATCCAACTTGTAGCACAGAAAATAGTAAAATTTCTGACAAAAATATGTGAAGTTTGCTATGATAGGGATTTAAATTCAAGATTTTAAAGTTGCATTAGTTATTATCAAAGAGTCCATTATGTATAGAGAAACTCTGTGACAGTAAAATAAAGTTCACAGTTTAAAAGTTAGTGTGTGAATATATATATATAAATATGTTATACACTGGGTATCGTATATAATGACATCGCTTGATATGACATACCGGCTGTAACGACGAAGATTCCCGGCCCCTTAATTCTATAGTACCTGTTCAATGCATTTTACATCGCCTATAACGACATCGGGTAAAACAACGGATCGGTTAAAACGACACTCATTTCAGGTCCATCTAAAATAAAAAATCGGGTATAGCGACGGAACATTCTAGAATTCTCTGAACGGTAATCCTCTCTATGTAAACTAAGCTTTCTAAGAATCGTGATCCCCATTCCATTTCCGTTCCACTGTATGACAAATAAGAAAACACAATAAAAAAGACAGAGAAAAAAAGAAAATTTATATACAAAACTAAAGACCCTACTACTAACATATATTACATACTAAAATAAGCACTCAACGTTTCACTCAGAATGTTTGTTTGTTTCTGTTTGTGCCAAGTGTTTTGGAGATCGATAATGTAAACGGAGACATAGATAATACATATGTCACGCCCGAGACTATTTATAGCCGAGATAAGCTGACACTTGTTTACTACAATCTTATGTTGACACATTGGGTTTTACGTTAAATGGGTCAAAATAAAAAAAAAAACATTCAAATATAAAAGTTAAACTAAATTAAATCTGTTCATAAAACTACCTGGAACATTGTTACAGTTGAAGCATCAAAAGTTAAATTGGGATGGTCGGATTTAAAAACGACTCAGGCACAATATTCTCCAAACTCTTCTGAAGCATTGACGTAAAAATCAAACCTTTATACAAACGCGTATCGACAGTAGAGAAGTTTCAATTAGCCTGGGAGTGAGCGTGCCGGTGAGCTCGCCGTGTCTAAGAAAATAAGCTAAGAGCGCATCGGCACGCTCTCTGTACCACGTAAGTGAACCCATAGCGTGCCAGACTTTATTATTCAGTCTAAAATTCTCCCCACTCCATCTTGGTTGGTACAGGATATAACGACGACCGGATATAGCGACCTAATTTTCATCCCCCCTTAAAGGTCGTTATAGACGATACCCAGTGTAATTAGTATATTTTATGTATTCTCAAGTAAACAATAATAGCGGGAGCCTAGAATCTAACACAAACTTTAAAGCATAAGTAACTTTTAATTTGATTTTACCAATAATGATTAAAACAATAATCAATTAACCAATACATTAATCAATTAATGTATTAAACTAAATTAAATACAAAATAATGAATAAAGCAGTTACACTTGATTAAAATATATAATACACTAAAATTCGTTTAATACAATTTACAAGGGACAATAGAAAGAAGGTCTTTCGCGATATCTTGTGTTTTTTCGGTTAGAAATTTCCCATTCATAAGCAGATGTAAGCTACAGACTTGATGAATCTATTGTAACAAAACCTTTTCCAATACTTCATACTTCCCACTCTTTATTTTCTTTTTTTTATATCCGTCTCCACAATAACAGAACAAGTAAATTACAATTTGTATTGCCATCCTAATAGTTTCTTATAAGCAACTTATCAGCTGACATAGGTGAAGCTCATACTCTAGCCTTTATCTTAGTTATGTGTTGCTATCGTCCGAGTTTCTATTATAGCACTGAAATTCTAAGGATGCATGGAAATAACACAAGTCGCCTACATTTATCTTGACATTTCATGATAAAAATCATGCTACAATATACACTTGGTTCATGTTTAGTATTTTTTATGAATTTTTTTTTAAAACCAACAATGAATCGGTTTTAAAAAGTCTTACTGAGGTGTGTAAAATGATTGCAAAACTAGGGGTTTGTGCCACTAATTCGTTTAAGATACCAAAGTGAATAAATTTACTAACCTGTCTTGGACCAAAATGAGACAGAGTGCTCTGCTTTTCAACATTTGTAGACTGTCTGCGATCATGTCGATGAGGTGAATCAGGTTCATCTGCATCCAGTAGTTCATCCAGGGTTTCATCCCCCATTGTAACATTACCATCAAATAGCTCATTGTAGTCCTGTTAGCAACAAATATATATGTACTAGTTGTGCAAATGAAGTTAATGTTCAATTTATAAATACAATACTCTGAAGAAGTTTAAAGTATAGAATTGTTTACTACTGATGGATGGTTTATTTATAAATTATATTGTTGCATGTTTGCCATATTTTCTGTGTCTATAAACAATAATTATGAGAGTATAAATCAACTCTTGTTATCAAATATGTACCTAAAAACACATAGTCCTAGAGATTAGGCTTGTTTTACAAGTAATTACTTTAAAACAATTATACATCTTAAAAAAAGAAATATCTGTCTTTAGAAATACTACTTAAAGTGACAAATGTTTAGACTTAAGGCCAATATAAAAAACAACCATTGTAATTTATGTAGGTTCGGATACAGGGTGCTTGCCTTTTTATTTATTTACTTATGATGTCCTAACTACAAAAAATATACTTTGTTGCAAGGAGGAAAAAGCTTACGATAGATTTAAAATGATAAATAAACCTTTAGAAACACCTGCTGGGACCAGAGGAGGACCTACAAAAAAAGTGAATGACCTGAAGGCCAAAGTGGTTTGTAAAGAATCATAAAATTGGATGATGTAAAAAGCCATTAGGAATACATAAAAGATTATAAAAATTTCCACTCATGCCCCAAAAATTAAAAAATGTTGAAAATAGAAATCCCCCTCCATAGCACACATAAAACATACTAATTTATCATTTAGGCTTTATTTTTTTGACATAATAACTCACAAAATGCCTCGAAGTGTAGTTAAATTTGATGTTGACTCCCAAAAAATTACATATTAAAAGACAAAAAATCAACTTTAACAAAGCACTATTACCAATACAGCAGCATGTTTCACCTGGCACACAAACCTTATACAATTATAAAACTCGCACAAACATCTAATTTTTTGTGATAATAATTTGCATAATTACTCAAAAGGACAAAACAAACAATTACAGACCCTATTCCACGCACAAAACAGATAATATTTACACACCTTTTATTTCTAACTTAGGCCCACAATGATAGAACTTACCACACAAAGCAGTGCTGAATGAAAGATATTAAAGTTGATTTTTTCCAAATTTGTAAATTTTTTGGGAGTTACTAGCTAGTTTAATTACATTTTGAGGCATTTTGCGAGTTACCACATCAAAAAAATAAAAACAAAACGTTGAATT
This sequence comes from Prosapia bicincta, assembly GCA_036971475.1. Taxonomy (NCBI): domain Eukaryota; kingdom Metazoa; phylum Arthropoda; class Insecta; order Hemiptera; family Cercopidae; genus Prosapia; species Prosapia bicincta. Next base: position 81,870,019 of record JBAIZL010000010.1, on the reverse strand, counting down.
CGTAACATTTTAGGTGTGCTTTGGAAGGAAGGAAGAATTGCTATTTTCCAAATTTTTTAATTTTTGGGGCACGGGCTGAAATATTTATAATTTTTTACATATTCTTGATGACATTCTGCAACGGCCATTATAAATTTTTTTGCCAAAATCAATTACGTGGGAATGGGAAATAAATACTTTTGTAATAAGTGCTGCTTAAACTTGAAACTATCAGCAAATAGATTCAAGATAGTGTGTTGAAAAAAGAAATATTGACAGTATTATGTAATTTTTTTTAAGCACACATTTTCTTCAGAAAATTATTCAAATCTCTACCTGTTGATCATCATTTCCTTGAGGTTTTGTCAGAGTTTCTTTATCAGCTGCCAACAAAGTCCATAATGGGAGAGGAGGAATAGACGTGATTTCTGCATAGTCTAATGTTAGTTCCTCAGGAATAGCTGTTGTCGACCCTCTTTGCTCCATTGGACTTGTAGTACCTAAATAATTAAAAATGATTAATGTGACACATATAGGGACATGATGTGTTTTTTGACATCTACTTTAGTTACAGTAAATGTATCATTTTGTTAATACTACAAGAATTTTTGTAAAATTTCACAGATTCTGATAACTAGAATTGGAATTGGGAATCCATTGTGAAAGTCCATTTCAAATACCTCGATTCCAGTGTGGCCGGCGTCTACACTTTCGGCAGTAAATATTTGTTGCCGCTCTGACATAATGCCGCATTTACACATTTAGCAGTAAAATAATCATCGTCACAATAACATAATATCGTGTTTACATATCAAGCAGTAAAATATCATTGCCGCTCTAAAATAATGTCGCGTTTACATATTGGCGATAAAATATCCATCGCCGCTATAACATAATACCGCGTTTATAAACCAGGCAGTAAAATACCTGTTGTCGATCTTAACAATGTCGTGTTTATATATCAGGCGGTAAAATATCTGTCACTGATCTATCATAATCTTTTGTTTAAAAATTCGCAGTAAAATATACATTGCCGCTCAAACATAATGTCGCGTAAAAATATCTGTTGCTAATCTAACATAATGCTGTGTTTACACATTGGCGGTAAAATACCCGTTGCCGCTCTAAGATATTTTCGTGATTCCACATTAAACAGGAAAATATCCATCGCCGCTAAAACATAATGTCGCCTTAGTGCGTAATCACGGTTATAGTGCAGCACTATACTAACTTTTTTAAACGTTATCTCCTTTGAAATATCATAAAAAATATTATTTTCCGTTTTCTATTGAATTGGTAATTGTGGTATTTGGTAGTTGTGTATTTGGTAATTATGGTATATAACAAATATATATACAAGTAATAATAATAACTTCATATATATATATATATATATATATATATATATCTTGATATTATATGTTGTCCATTATTTTTCCGTTGCACTGACTTTATGAAGTTGATATATTACTATTGTAAATACTTTTATCCACCACTAAGTGCAATAATTTTACCTTGTTGTGATGAGACACCTTTCGGTCACTTGACCATTGTCGAATCCCATGGAAAAAGTAATCAGTGATTCGACAATGGTCAAGTAACCGAAAGGCGCCTCATCACACAAGGTAAAATCATTGCACTTAATGTTTTCTCTTCGATTGACAAAGACCACTGTGTGGTTGAAATATATCATTGTTTAAGTGCTTTTATGTGTTTCTATTTCAAGACTACAGTGTGGACTATTACCAAGGTAAGTCTGTCAGTCTCCTAGTCCAAAAAATTTATATATATATATATATATATATATATATATATATATATATATATATATATATATATATATATATATATATGTATATGTATATATTTAGGTTAGTTCTTTTAGAGCTTAGAGCTTATTTAGGAATTTTTGGACTAGATAGGAGAGTGACAGATTTACCTAATGGGATGTACTTATATTTCAGACAAACTTTTAATTTGAAAAATATTTTAGTAGATCCAAAATTACCAGATCCAAGTACTGAAAAACCGCCTAAACTTCCTCATGGCTCCTTTCCGTGCAATAGACCTAGATGCAAGACATGTCCAATACACATCCCAACAAATAGCAACCGATGTGAACTTCAAGATTCAGGGTCATCATACTGGTACATCAAAAAATGTAATATACCAGTTGCAATGTAAATTTTGCTCGGCCAGTACATATGCCTTACCATGGATGGTCTGAGCATCAGAATGAATGGCCACAGACATAACGTTGGAACTATGAACATAGACAGGCCATCCATCCGCTCAACACGCTGCTAGTCTCAATATTATATCTTTCAATGATTGTTATACCACCAAAATAATTAAGCCCCTCCACCCTGATTGCAACCCTTCAGAATTGACATATCATACCAGTGGTAAACCAAATCTAGAGAGCCTCCTAACCTCAACATCATGTAAAACTCCTTTTACCTTCCCCCTAACTTCTACAATTTTTAACAACTCTATTTACCTTCCTTCTGATAGACTATTAATATCTAGTTTCAAATAATCAATATTTATACAAATTACATATAACACTATATCATAAACTATAAACCTGTGACATTTGGATATTTATACACATCTGTGGTTCACTTCAGTCTTTTCTTTTTCTCTTTTTTGATTGACAAAGATAATTTTTGATCGAAATATTTCAATAGTGTGATAAGTTTTTATATATGTCTATTTATTTATTTCCAAGAGATTGCAGTTTTGGACTAATGCCATTAGGTAAGTCTGTCAGTCTCCTATCTAGTTCAAAAATTCCTATATATATATATATATAGCCTTGAAATAGAAACACATAAAAGCACTTAAACAATGATATATTTCAACCACAGAGTGGTTTTTGTCAATCGAAGAGAAAACACAAAAAGAAATATGAGAGAATGAAATAAAATAAATATAAGTTGTAATCACAGATTGTGTAGAGTAGAAATCAGATGTCAGAGATGCACAGATTAAAGATATATATATATATATATATATATATATATATATATATATTGTAACATTTTGAAGTAATATCTATATAAAAGGCACTTACCAAATTAAGATAAATATATATAAATAAATTCAGTATGTAAAAATTACTAAAATATACCAGGAACGAATTGTAAACATAACCTAATTTCACTTGTATAGAAAATTCACACGGCCACATTTTAGATCTAATCACAAGATTTTATATAAAAGAAAAAAAACACACAAATCACTATTTATAAAAAATGTATTAGAAATAATTGATAGGTAACAATTTAAATAGAACTATGTAAAAAGACACTTAAAACTTTCACACGGCAAGCTAGTGAAATGTGCTGGAGTAAACACGTTGCATAACGGATTTGTGGAGTTGCGTGCGCATTGACCGGCAACAGATGTTCGTTTTAAATATTTCTCATGGAAATATAATATAAAACAGTTTTGGATTTAAATACAAAGAAATTTAAGTACAGTTGTTAAGAAGAAGAAGTGTATCCGTAAAGAAGAAGAACATGACATCCGTAAAGCTGTTACTTGCAAGGAATAAACGAAAAAATAGCGGAAATTCACGATTTGGCCATTTTTTTCTAACAAAGGTAGCGTCAGTCAGAGTTGGAACCAAGCATCGGAACGAGGAAGACGTATTCAGAATTGGCTGTAAAAATTTTATTTTTTTAACTAGTGCGGAAAGTGCAGTATCATATTTAAATCGTAATTACAGAGTAACAATAGGCCAAATAATTGAACTGATCAATTAAGAAGACATTATTCAGGAAATATATTTAATTAAGAACTAAAATAACTTGTAAAAATTTTAACTTGTAAAAATTGTAATTTAGATATTTTTTTGAAAGTGCCAACTCAAAATTTATTAGTCAAAATTTAGAAAACCCACCTATTTAACCCGAGATAAAGAGAGCTCAAGCTCAAATTGAAATAATTAAATCAATTTCAATTCATATTAAATTTTATAACTAAACTTCTTGCTGCCATAACAAAATTTAGACTTAGGCTAATAAAGCTTAATTTTTGTAATTCTTTGTAGAGGAAATAAGAAATTTTAATTAGTAAGTGACTTTGTAAAAGATAACAAGGAATGTCATTTTAAGATATTAAAAGTTTATTGTAACAAAAAGCAGCATTGAAGTGTTATTTCTTTTAAATTATAACTTTTATTAAGACTTGTATAAAACAAAATTACCAATTATTACATTTGGCACACAAACGTGGGGCTCGATTATAAAAAAAAAAAAAAATTTAAGAATTAACCTTAAGGCACTTTAGATAAGATTATTAATTAAATATTTGTATTAATATTGTTTACTTTTCAGGACTTTGCAACCATAAGTCAATAATTTTTATTTTCAAAATTTAAATAGAATAAAGGGGAATTTTGAAATTTTAGATAAAGAAATTAAAAAAAAAAAAAAAAATATGGAATCTGAAACAGGTACATATAATTTAAGGAGGGAGAAAGCGAAAAAAACAGAAAAATTAGAGGAATATAACAAACATAGTAGGTCTAGGAAGGGTACAGCAGTTGAGGAAGCTGCAAAAGGAAAATATGTGACATTAAAAGAAAAAATAGATGAAAAAGAGGAAGAAGCTACAATAGGCCTAATAGAATTGGAAGAAGGGACAAGCCTAGAAATACAAGAGACAGAAACGGAAGGCACAGATATGCCTATAGAAGAGAGTGAGGTGGAAACCCAAGTAGATGAGGCTAGGGGATTACCACTGATGCAAACCCAACAGAAAAAGGGAAATAATGAGAATGAAGATTTAAGGGAGATGATGAGATCTCTCATGGAAATGAGCCGAAAAGGAAAAGAGGAGATGAAAGAAATGAGTGAGAATATGAATAGACAATTAGATAAGATGGACGAATTAAAAAAGGAATTAAAGGAGAATATAAACGAAGTAAAAGGAGAGATAAAGGAGGAAAATAAGGAGATGAGAGAAGAGATGAACAGAGGATTTGCCTCAAGTAGGTTGGAAATAAGTAGGTTGGATAAGAAATTCGAAAGCCTAAAGGAAGAAAATAGGAGAATGATAGAGGATATGAGGGAACAGTTGAGAACAGAGAATAATGATGTAATAGGAGCTATGAGAAGAGACTTAGAGGAGAAGATTAAGGAGAATTTAGAGGAAACAAAAGAAATAATAGCTGATGTGACAGAGATTAATAAGAAAGAGATAGAGAAGGTAGAAAAAATGACAATACAGAACAGGGAAGAGTTAAGAGTTTTAAATAGGGAGATAGCGATTGAGAAAAACAATAATAATGATAGAATGGACCGATTGGAAACAGAAGGAAGGAGGAATAATGAGAAACAAGGGGAATTGACCCAGAGAATGGAAAAGGTAGAAAAGAAGGTGGAAGAAAATAAAGGAGGAGAAGGCCTAAGGATAATACAGGTGTCATGCGGGAATCAGGAGGAGATGCCAAAATTTAATGGTAGGAATGGGAACCCTATGGAGTTCCTAAAAAGACTGGATAGGTATGTGGAAAGAAAATTTGGATGTAGGACAGGGGAAGGATTTGAAAATGAATGGAGAGGAATCATAGATAGAGCCTTGGAAGTAGGAGCGGCAAGATGGTGGGAATCAATTAGAGAGGAGGTGGAAAATTTCGCGGATTTACAAGACAGGTTTATAGAAAGATACTGGGCCAAAGAAATACAGGAAGGCATCAAAGAGAGAATAGAAAATGAAAGGTATATAGAGGGAAATGGAAGAGCCAGAGCAGATTATTTCATAGAAAGAGTCATAGTTTTAAAGAACATGACACCACCGCAAAATGAGGAAGAGATAGTCCGGAGATTAAGCCGGCATTTTAACGAAAGGATACAGTTGTCAAGAAGAGTACAAAATATAAAAACGATCCGAGAGATGGAAAGGATGCTAAATGAGGAGGATATAGAGGAGAGAAATAAGGAAATAAGACAGAGAAACAGGGGACCATGGAATAGGCCTACCCCTAGAGAGGAACAGAATGGAAATAGATTTCCACCCAGAAGGGGTGAGGAAGGGATGAGACAGCAGGGAAATAGAAGATTTCCAGGACCAGGAGAATTGTATAGAAGGAATGAATATAGAAGTGAAGGACGGCCATATGTCCAGTTTTTTAACAGAAGAATAGATAATCATATGAGGGGGAATATTGAACCAAGACCAGGGCAGGAAAATAATCGAGAAAATAGAGGAGACAGGAATTACAGAACAAATGACAGGAGCCAGAAGGAAGTAAATCAGATAGAGACAAGGAGATGTGTGGGGACAAGGAAGGAGGATGGTGCACATAGTCAAACGGAAAACTAGAGAACACTGGTATCGTCGCCTTGGATCAGGAAAAGGAGCATCAAACAGAACAAATGAGGTTGCCAGTGATAAAATTTGATAAAAGCTCCTACGATAAAATTAAGTTAACTATAAATAATGTATATAATAATAACTATATAAATATATATAATATAATATAGTATATATATAATATATATATATATTATATATATATATAATATAATATATATAGTATATATAATAACTATATAAATAATTAATCAGTAGAAAATTTTTAGAACAAGAAGATGAGGAGAGAAATTATAATTTAGGAATTGAAAAAAAAATAATAAACCCAGAGATAGAGATTAAGATGGAAGATACAAGTTTACTAGCATTAATAGACACAGGCAGTAACGTAACATGTATCCAGGAGAAATGGATGTTAGAGAATAAAAATAAAATAGGAAAAATAGAAATCTTACCAATAAAAAATTTAACCATTCGGACTGCAACAAATAAGAAAACTAAAAAGATAAACAAAATGATCATGGTAATAGGAGAAATAGGAGGGGTAAAATATCCGTTTCAATGCCTAGTGGTGCCAGGCTTATTGAGAAAATTTATTATAGGTACGGATATGTTGATGGATGTGGAGGCACAATTTGATTTTGGAAAATGGGAAATGGAGTTTAAATATGAAAACAAATTACATAAATCAAAAATGAGTGTAGATGGGCAGACAAAATTTAAAGGGGAGATGAATAATTTTGAAAATGAGATGGAGGAGGAATTGAGTTGTGATGAACAGGAAGGAATGAATGATATGGAAAAATGGGAAGAACTTGAAACTTTTGGAAACCAGAGTCAAAATTATATTAAAATTGTACAAGAGGAGGGAGAGATAAAAAAAGAGGATATTTTTGAAAGAATAGGGAATGAAGAGGTAACTGAGGAACAAAGACAGGAGATGAGTGATTTAATAGAAAAGTATAAAGAAGTATTTTCAGACCAGCCCGGTTTATGCACTGCATATAAACATAAGATTAAAGTTAGGGAAGATGTACCATTTTACCAAAGAAATTACCCAATTCCTACAAAGTACCAAGATCAGGTACAAGAAGAGATAGAGAAAATGTTGAGGTTAGGTATAATTGAAAGAAGTACTAGTCCATATATTAATCCAATAGTCCCAGTCATCAAAACCAATGGGAAAGTTAGATTATGTTTAGATGCAAGAAAACTAAATGAAATTATAATTCCGGATTATGATTGCTATAGAGGAATAAATGAGATTCTACACAGAGCAAAGAGAGTTAATTGGTTGAGTACCATGGACCTCACTAACAGTTTCTGGCAGGTTGAATTGGAAAAGGAGTCAAGAAAATATACTGCATTCCAACATAGAGGGAAAACATACCAGTTTGTTGTTACACCCTATGGATTGAAAACATCTCTAGCAGCATTGGCAAGAGCTATGGACAGTATTATGAGGGAGGAATTAGAAGATTTCACCTTAATATATGTAGATGATATAGTCTGTATGTCTGAGACATTTGAGGAGCATAAAAAACACCTAGAAAAGATCTTCCAAATTTTTTTAAAAAACAACATGACCATTAAATTTGATAAATCAGAGTTCTGTAGAAAAGATATTTCATTCTTAGGATATAGATTGACTACAAATGGAGTAAAAATGGATGAAGAGAAGGTTAGAGCTATATTAGAATTTCCCTCACCTAAAAATCCTCGACAGTTAAAAGGTTTTATTGGAATGGCTAATTATTATAATAAATTTATAGAAAAATATTCAGAATTTGTACAACCATTATTAAAATTATTATCTAATAGAAACAAATTTATTTGGACAGAAGAGGAGGAGCGAAATTTTATTAAATTAAAGAAAAAATTTTTGGAAACAAATGTACTTACTCACCCAGATTACCAGAAAACATTTTACCTACAAACAGATGCCAGTGAATATGCCATAGGAGGACACATCTATCAGATTGATGAAAAGGGGAAGAAAAAGGCAGTAATGTTTATGAGCCGCACATTAAAAGGAAGTGAAGTTAAATATTATACCACTGAGAAGGAATTACTTGCTATATTGTTTTGTCTGCAGAAAGCAAGACAGATCATCCTAGGAAGAAAAATTGTGATCCAGACTGACCACCAGGCCTTAACTTTTATTAAGACTTGTAAAATTTTAAATTCAAGATTGCATAGATGGATATTACTAATGCAAGAGTATGATTATACTATTGAACACTGTAAAGGAAAAGAAAATGTAGTTGCAGACCTATTGAGCAGGAACCCTTGTGACAAAAATAAGTTTGAAAGAAGAGACCAAAATTCAGAATTACAAATAAATTATATAAAAAGAGTTATGGATATGGAAATGTGTACAAAATTTAAAGAATTTAGTAAATTACAAGTAGAAGATTTGGAAGTTAGAGAAATAAAAGAAAACATTCAAAATTATCTTCAAAATTATAAAATTATTAATGACTTAGTATACAAAAGAAATAGGGAAAGTTGGAAAATAGTAGTACCAAAGGGAATGATTAAAGAAATAGTGGGTACTTGTCATGAATATTACCTGCATGCAGGAGCTAAGAAATGTCATACCATATTATCAGAGAGCTTCACTTGGAAGAAGATGGGAAAAAGCATTAGGGGAATTATTAAAACATGTAATATTTGTCAAAGAGCTAAAAATGTAACCCAAGGTAATTTTGGAGAGATGAAAGGGATCCAAGTGGAAAAACCAAAGGAGCAATTGTCAATTGATTTTATAGGACCATTTCAAAGAACTGTAGGAGGCTATAAGTATTTATTAGTAATGTTAGATGTATTTACAAAATTCGTTCAAATCTATAAATTGAAAAAGGCAACCACAGGGGAGGCAATTAAATGTTTAGAAAATTATATAGAAAATTTCGGGAGAGTAGAAAGAATACAGACTGATCATGGAACCCAGTTTAATAATAAGAAATGGCTGGAGTATATAAAAAATAGAGAAATGAAACCAATATTTTCTCCAATAAGGAGGCCACAAAGCAATATCGTTGAGAGGGTGAATAAGGAGATCATTAGATGTTTGAGAACATATTGTCATCATAACCATAGAGAATGGGGAAAGTATGTAGAGGTTATTAACCAGGCAATTAATGAAATTCCTCATGAGACTACAGGATACACACCTAACCAGCTACAACTAGGAATTCAGGATGAAAGGTTTTGGCAAAAGGAAATAAAAAATTTTGGCTGGAGTTCAAAATTAATAAATTTAGAAAGACATTTAGAAATTGCTAGGAGTAGAATTAAGAAAAAGGCTCATAAGAGAGCAGAGAAATTTAATAAAACTCATAAAATAGAAGAATTAAATGTTGGGGACAAGGTATTAGTAAAAGAAAATTGGCAACCACAGGGTATAAGAGGTGAGATGGCAAAATTATTTTATGTATATGATGGACCTTATGTGATCACCAAGAAATATGGCAAAGCGACTTATGAAATCAAAGATGCTAGAAGCAATAAAATTAGAGGAATTTTCCATATTAGCTTGTTAAAGAAATTTTATGAACCAAGGGAGGCACACCATGGAGAATCAGAGAAATTTCAGATAGAACAAATTAAATAGAAAGGGAGAAGTCGAGAGAAAGAAAAATAACAAGGGATAATAAGATGGTAACAACAGGAATGTCTCAGGATAAAAGTATTAGGAGAAAGAAGCGAATGTAGGAGGGATAGATAACAAATAAACCAGAAATGACAATAGACCAGAAATGACTTAATAATTAAACAAACACTTAAAAAAAAAAAATATAAAGAAATAAAAAAATATGTAAATAAAAATAAAATAGGAAGGGATGAATGAATAAGAACAAGGACCTAACCTACAAACAACCTAGACATGCTATGACTCGGTTAGGCTAAAATTTAAAAAAAAAGGAACACTGTGTCAGAAGATAGATTATATAGATAAATAAAAAGACTTATGATTGGAAAGATTCCATTCTATTAAATTTAAAATAAAGAAAGAAAAAGAAAAAGTTTATAAAATAGACTCTAAGAATCAGAAAATGATTAATGTACGAGATGTTAAGAGTAAGAGTATTGTTGGATAAATGTTAATTGTTAATTTATTGTATTGTTAGTAGTTAAGTATATCATATGTAATTAGATGGCAGCAGACAAGCAAGAAGGATAGAGTAAGAGTTTACTCCCAAAATGTGAAAATTGAGATAAAAAAAAGGAATTTCGGAATCAAAATTTTTTTTTATCTAAATTTGGGGACTATGTAACATTTTGAAGTAATATCTATATAAAAGGCACTTACCAAATTAAGATAAATATATATAAATAAATTCAGTATGTAAAAATTACTAAAATATACCAGGAACGAATTGTAAACATAACCTAATTTCACTTGTATAGAAAATTCACACGGCCACATTTTAGATCTAATCACAAGATTTTATATAAAAGAAAAAAAACACACAAATCACTATTTATAAAAAATGTATTAGAAATAATTGATAGGTAACAATTTAAATAGAACTATGAAAAAAGACACTTAAAACTTTCACACGGCAAGCTAGTGAAATGTGCTGGAGTAAACACGTTGCATAACGGATTTGTGGAGTTGCGTGCGCATTGACCGGCAACAGATGTTCGTTTTAAATATTTCTCATGGAAATATAATATAAAACAGTTTTGGATTTAAATACAAAGAAATTTAAGTACAGTTGTTAAGAAGAAGAAGTGTATCCGTAAAGAAGAAGAACATGACATCCGTAAAGCTGTTACTTGCAAGGAATAAACGAAAAAATAGCGGAAATTCACGATTTGGCCATTTTTTTCTAACAAAGGTAGCGTCAGTCAGAGTTGGAACCAAGCATCGGAACGAGGAAGACGTATTCAGAATTGGCTGTAAAAATTTTATTTTTTTAACTAGTGCGGAAAGTGCAGTATCATATTTAAATCGTAATTACAGAGTAACAATAGGCCAAATAATTGAACTGATCAATTAAGAAGACATTATTCAGGAAATATATTTAATTAAGAACTAAAATAACTTGTAAAAATTTTAACTTGTAAAAATTGTAATTTAGATATTTTTTTGAAAGTGCCAACTCAAAATTTATTAGTCAAAATTTAGAAAACCCACCTATTTAACCCGAGATAAAGAGAGCTCAAGCTCAAATTGAAATAATTAAATCAATTTCAATTCATATTAAATTTTATAACTAAACTTCTTGCTGCCATAACAAAATTTAGACTTAGGCTAATAAAGCTTAATTTTTGTAATTCTTTGTAGAGGAAATAAGAAATTTTAATTAGTAAGTGACTTTGTAAAAGATAACAAGGAATGTCATTTTAAGATATTAAAAGTTTATTGTAACAAAAAGCAGCATTGAAGTGTTATTTCTTTTAAATTATAACTTTTATTAAGACTTGTATAAAACAAAATTACCAATTATTACAATATATATATATATATATATATATATATATATATATATATATATATATATATATATTGTTTCCATGAGCATATGAGTGATTATAGTTTATATAAGTCTGTCAGGGGAAAAGAGATAAGGCTATTAGAAAAAAAAAGAAAAAAAATGAATGGATTTATCTGATGTTGAGGTTAGGGGATTCTCTGGACTTGGTATACCACTGGTATGATAGTTCCCACCTTCTCAGTTCTGAGGGATTGCAATCAGGGGGGAGTGATTTAATTATTTTTGTGGTATAGCAGTCATCAAAAGTTGTGATGTTGTGACTCGCAGCATGTTGAGCCGTTGGTCTATCCATATTCATAATTTTAACATCATGTCTGTGGCCATTCATTCTGATATTCAGACTATCCGTGGTCAGGTCTCTTACCAAGGTAAGTCTGTCAGTCTCCTAGTCCAAAAAATCCAAATAATCTTTAGCAACCAAAACTAACCTATATATATATATGTATATTTTTTTTAAAACAACACAGGTTATTCAAATACAAGAATATTTATTATTTTATATCCAAAAAATAAATATTCTTGTATTTGAATAACCTGTGTTGTTTTAAATTATTAAACAAGAAAACGTATTTTATATTTATATATATATATATATATATATATATATATATATATATATATATATATATATATATCCAATTGATTAATTTGATTTCAAAATTTAAAAAAACAATTATTATAAAACAGAATACTAACTTACCAGCAGCATAACTAACTGACAAAGTTCTGGATCGTGACCAACCTCTTTGTCTAGTTAAGTTTTCCTCATCAGAGAAATTACAAATAACAGCACCTTGCCTTACACTGCATGTTCCTGAGATACATCTGAAATCAAACATAGTAAAGAAATGAATCGTTATATAATAATTGTTAAATGTCCAGAAAAAGATTCAATTTAAATTAGTTTATTAGTAATATCAATTATTATTAGATTGGCTCCAACCATTGAATTTGTTAATAAATGAAATACTCAGACACTGAAAATTACTCTAGGTGATTTATAATTATAAATTATTTTTTAAAGCAGAAATGAAGTCAGGTTTTATAACATAAAAGTTAGTAAAATCAATAAATATGTAAATTTGTAATTGATACACATTGCTTACAATTGTAAAAGGTAGCAGTGTTGTCTATGAAGGTCGCCATGATGGCACTTCCATTTACCGATGTAGAGAAGGTACAGCACTGGGCCATAGACACTACCATAGGCACTCCTGCAATGATGTTATTGAAACTGATTTCAAAATCCCCTACCTTGTTTAACCCAGAAAATTTGGTCCGCAAAGATGTTTTTTTTTCATCAGATTTTACCCATGTGTCACTACCAGATACAACTGGTGGGATTTGTGTTTTTGCCTCTTGAGTGAACTTGTGGCTTGCCATAGAGTACTAATTTAATTTATCTGCCGAAAGACTATGCAGGTAGCTGCTGAGCGCATCATTTTTCATTTACTCCAGCATGTCATGTAGTTTGTTGGTGAGACAATTCAACATCTTTTAATCTGCTGGATCACGACTCTGATGTAATCTAGCAGGCGAACCTCAAGAGTGCAGCATTTTTACTGTGGATCGGCTTGTTGCTAGGCTCAGGGTGATTAACAAACATTTCCACTTCTCTCTCAAGTTTCTCCCTAAATCTTGAAGTCACCTCAGGCTGCATTTTATCTTCCATCTCCAGACGAAAGCTCTTCCACTCAATCCCGCTACTAGACAACTTAGGAGCCATCTGTAGTGACAAGAGGCGACCACATCCAAGTAACTTGAAGAGTTGGAGTCTTTCCAATAACACTGATTATGGACTTTGCATGTATTAACTAGTTGCCTCATGGCTTTAAAAGAACCAACAGGCATACCTAGAGATAAGTCCGAGTCTTGGCTCTATTTAGAGGCAGTAAGGCCAGCTATTGCTATGAGAAAAAGAAGTATTTTTGTTAGACCTAGAGAAAAGTTCAGAAAGGTTCCAACTTGAAGATGATGAATTCATTATTAAGAAAAGTAGTAATAGAACCACTTTTAGAACAAGCTTTATCAATGCCCTTTGGACCTGAACATTACATATCTTTGCTCAGTTCTGTCAAGATTATTGAAGTGTTCAATTGTGATGTAGTTAACAGTACCCTGGGATATGAACATACCAAAGCAGCATAGAGGCCTCTATCCGGTCTTGCATATGAATGAATAGTTTTAAGTGTCACTTTTTTTGAGGTTGAGGCCTCAGGCTTCATTGGTAATTTGATATATTAACTTTTGTGTCTAGGCAGAAGGAATATCAGTTTTTTTCAAAGACAGTTTCAAAGCAGAACTTATCCTTCAGCCTAGTGAAGAGACATCACTACACCCATAGAACCCGCTATGTCTGATCTGCAATCTGGAACTGAATTTTGTTGAGCCCATTCATTTCTTCAATCTTATAAAATCAAAGCTTTCTGGACAAATATGAATTCATAAATAGAAAATAGAAGCTACTGGGAAAGAAATTTCCACCCTAACATTACATCTGAGTGTGGGATTGTATAAGAGCATATCTATGGATACTTTTAATCAGTTCAGGGTGGGCCTCTTATGAACGGTTCTATCATATATACACATTTTTTACTCTATACCAAAAGTTGTTAGTATGGTATTCAGAAGTTATTTTATGAATATAAGTAATTTATTCCTAGGAGTAATACAATAAAATGTTTTATCCCAGGTAAATTTCAATGTGATAATGTAGGGATAAAAGAAAAGCCTGAAATGGTATTGGTGGCCAATATTTTAGTATTAGAAAGTAAATGAGTACAAACATTTAAATCATTATCAGCAATAGTATGTCTTACCTGACTAGATGTGCAAGAATCGCTTTGACCCATCTAATCTTGCCAGAGTTAAGTAACTCCATGAGTTGTTTAGGATGATATTGGGGTAGTACTGGGCAAGCGATGCGACTAGCTTCAAAGAGGCCATAGTCTGGCATATATGAGTCCATACTGGTTGTAGGTTCACTCTGTACTGTCCCTAAACAATGAATAATGTACTAAAATGTTTGTGAACCATATGCAAAACAATGAAACATAAAAATTTCTATTTGGGCCATTAATAATGATTTAATAAACCTGATTTCCCATAAAAAACGAAAGGCCACTATCAATCAAAGATATATTTTGTCCTCAAATATTAACCTCGGTTAGACAAAATTTGTCATATAACCATAGGGTACAAGAATTAAAGGCAACTTAAAAACATTTTCCCACTTTTTTTCCTGGCGAAAAACCAGTTATGGTTATCATCGCCAATCAGCAACAAAACAAAAGCAAAATAACAAATTAGATTTTAAATAACACACAAATTATAAAACATAAATAAAATTTAAACATAACAGTAATTTTATAAAAATAAATATGTAAAAATAACGACATAACAAGAAGGAGAAACATACCAATAAATAACAAAACAATATAACAATAAATCCATAACAAATAACACTTAATGTAGAAAATAAATAGGTTAACAATAATTAAACTCTAAACACAAACTAACATGAATATCTCTATACTATAATAAATAAATAAATTTGTAAATTATAAATATTCAAATATTAAATTTTAGAAAGTATATTTAGGTGGCAAAGGAATCCTATGACACATCGACGGCCGCTGCATCGTCCTTTAACACCACCTTTAAACTGTCGTGTAAATTAAAACTGTCACGAACATTCTTCAAACCACCACAATCTACCAGTATATGACTGATTGTGATGGTATTTCCACAGAACTGACATAACGGCAGGTTTTCACGTCGCATCAGATAACCATGAGTTAGATAAGAGTGGCCAATGCAAAGGCGGGTAGCCACTATTTCCTCCCTACGTTTCTAACGAATAGAAGACCTCCACAGACAGATGGTATCCTGAATTTCCCTCAGCTTATTGTGATTCACACTTTTCCATTCATTATTCCAGCGAGCAATGAACATTTCATATAACATATATAATCAGATGCCATAAAATGTTGTGAAGATGACACCATACTAGTAGCATTCTTTGCAGCTTCATCCGTTTTTGCGTTTTCGCGTATTCCACAGTGACTAGGAACCCAGCAGAGTGTTACCCCAACACCCCCAATTGAAGATTGAGTACAGCACCCAATATATCCCCAATCAAAGGGTTCACAGAGAAAACATCCTGAAGAGCACTTTTGGAATTGGAACACAAAAGTAAGTGTGAAAAACTAGAATGAATGTTAGTTAGTGTTTTAAAAATAACAAACAGTTCTGCTGTAAAAACACTAAAAGCTGAGGGCAATCCATACATATAGGTACATCCTGAGGCATAAAACTCGCACCCAACGCCATTGTCCAGTTTAGACCCATCCGTTTATATAACATCACTGTATTGGTAGGATCTACAGATTGCTAAGGTTTCTTGGTGGTACTCCACATCAGGGGTATTGCTTTTTATATAACTGGACAACAACAAATCGAAGTGGTGGTTTTATTATCTATGAAGGCAGATAGCACATCGATCGTTCAAACATGGCAGGAAGTTCCAATTCAAGGTTATTTATTATGATAATGTTTTAATGAATTATAATGTTTTAACAACGGTTATTATATACACAATTAATAACCCTTATTACAAAACAGGCGACTTTGTAGCGGCGTTTGTCTTACCATCAACTTTTGGTTGAGTAGATCTGTAAATTTTCCTTGCCTCTGAAAATAATATTTTTTCCTTAGCCATAATGCCAAGGATTGACTTCTCCTTTTTAAATGTAGGACAATTAAATGATTGCGCTGGGTGTTCACCACCACAGTTAGCGCACTTTGGAGCATTAATGCAATCCTTTCCATCATAGCCTTAAAAGCTACAGTGGCCGCATACACCCTGTTTCAAACAGGTGGAACTGATGTGACCACACTTGAAGCATCTTCGATCAGAGGATTCCTGACATGTCCTCTTTAAACTAATACTATTGGACAGCATTTTAGGTTCCATAAATTATTTTTAGGGCAGCCATTTTGTCTGGCGTTACGGGCCAGACTATAGGAACGGGTACACCCTTGGATCACATAAAGATCATTTCTAACCCTCAGAACTCTGAGGCCTATAGCTTTTCTCATTAGCTTGACTGGATTGCCATCAGTCGAGCACTAATAATACTGTGCACTGCGGACACTCCCTGACCAAGGGCTGAAGAGGCTGGCAGAACAGTAACCACTCTCATGTCTCGGCAGAGAAAGCTCACAGCATTCCGGACCAGAGTTTGTCAAGCTCTGACCTTTTCAGCACTCCCAACACGCAACGGTTCTGACCAGTCAAAATTACCTACATAGTAGAAGATAGTGTTAATGTGTGAAGATTTTGTTGTGAATGTGGGGTTTGTAGAAAGTGTAATAAAGTGTATAACAGTGAAATAAGTATTGTTAGTAGTGTGTATGTTTGACTGGGGTACCACGAGGGACGCCAAACCCCTCTTAGTAGGTCTGGCTACTCCACACACCCCCTGCGGGAAACCTCATAACAAACAACTATATTTATTTCCTTATTAATTCACTTGGCAAAAAACCACTACTTACTGATGTTTTTAAGTAGACAGTTAATGCATTGTTTAATTTTGTTGTTCAGGTGTGTGGACCTGAGGTGTTTTGGTATTCTGTAAATATGTTGTTGTTCATAGAGGGGTTGTTAATTATGTCTTCTAATATAGTGTTTGATTGTGTTTTGTTGTTTAGTATGTTTTGTGGTTGGTATTTTGAGGTGTGTTGTATATTTTAAAAAATTCTGTTGTGTTTAGTTTAATGTTTTTCTTGATAAAGTGTAGAATATTTCTATATGTGAAGTAGTTTTGGGATGTAATGAGTTCTGTTAATATTATTATGTCTTTGGTTTTAAAGGTTTGTTGTGTTGTTACGTATTAACATTTGTTTTAGTATATTGATGTATAAACATAAATTTTAATTGGCTAGGAACGGTTATGCTACAAGTATACTGCAACAAACGTTTTAACCACCCAATAATTTAACATTTACAATAACCCAGCAGCGCTTTATTTCTATATTCGCTCGAATATTGAGGGCTTGCTGTGATTCTTTTAATCATACATTTACTAAATTTTACTAATTATACATAAAATCAATAAATGCTTAATCCAGCAGAAAAGTGATTTCTTAAGAGAAAACATTATGAAAAATACCCAGAGTTGAGAATATTTTTAAATGACAAAGTAAAGATTATAAAATACACTGATTAGATTCTTATAACTTTATAATATTTATACTTTTAAAAGAATAAAGTTAATTAAAAAATAAACTGAAGTTTATATAAAACAAGTATTTAACGTCAAATTACCTCCTGTGCTTGTAATTCGTTTTTTCTTTGGCTCTCCTGTTGCCATCATAGTGAGGTTTATAGAACTAACACGAGACAAATGTGGCATTGAACTAACGTTTGCGAGTCTACGTTGTGATGTTTCCTGCAATAAAAAAATACTATTGTAGTAGCTTTTTATAAAAACATTTTGAATATGAACTCGTAAAACATTTCAAGAAAATTCTTAGTAAATTGCTTCTTCTTCCTTATATAATATAAACTAAAATACCATTGGCTACATTAAAAGAATGTTAAAAACCTTTGTATACGCCATCTGAATGTTGCAACAAAACTAATGAGGTTAAATTTATGGCCAAGGTTATTTGTCTATGTTTAAATTGGCAATTTTAGAAAATTATGTTTGATCAAGGAATCTCTGCCTTTATAATCTTTTTACTTTTATGAATTTTGATGAGTCGCCGTTAGGGGTGACATTCTACCTACACCATCCTGACATACCCTTAGTTGTTCTTGATATGTAGTCAGATATTAGCTGTGTTTATGTTTTTGTGGCAATTATTCTAGTCAAGTATTAATGTTTGTACCAAAATAAGGTTATATAAAGTAAAAAGTTATATAAGATTTTTAACTATACTAAACTTCTCAACAAATATTGTATGACAAAGCCTTATAAAATATACTGTAGAAAATGAAGATTGTTTTAGATTCTTTAGGGAGTAGAATTCCTCCTCATAAAACATGAGACACCCGACTTGGTAATCTTGCACCTTTTCCTTGTTGGTTTACAATACATTAAAAGCTATATATATCTCATGATAATATGATATAAAATGATTTGTTTTATAAAAAATATTATAAAATTATTTGTTAATATGGTGTAAATAATATTTTCTTTTAAATACTGGATTTAATCCAATATATTACCGTGGTATTTTCAATAGTATTTTACACACATAGTTGAATAGCATAGTCCAGAATTACATTACAAAATGACAAATTCAGAATATCAATATTGTAACATTTATACAATAGGCTATATAATGTTGTTTAAGAATTGGAAGAATAGATTAGAAACAATTCACACAAAATGTGAAATCGGAGAAATTCATTAAGAGATTGGTTAGATTAAATTAAAACTAATTTTAAGTGAAAGCCTAGAAAAGGTTTTAACATATAAAAAAGATTCTGAACTGGAAAGAATGCATTAGGAAATTTGTTGGATCAAATAACCTAACAAATAAAATTAGAACAAGATAATCTAATAATAATAAAATTTTTAAAAAATTGTAAACTTTGTTAACATAGCGCATAAGTAATTACTTGAAAGAGAAGGTGAAACACGATTGTAAACAATGAAGTGAGGGGTTAGGTTGCATTAACCTATGCCAAATACACACATTTCGGAATTATTACAAAAGTAAAAAGCAAAGACACTGCACACACAAATAATAGTAATTAAATAAACACTGGAAGGTTTGTTGAAGATAGGATAGGTGAAACAGTATGTTAACCAAATTAAAACGGTTGAAAACAATTTCGTTAGTTGATCAGATTTAAAGCCAAGAAAGTAGGTCAGTGTTACAGTCAACTCTAGTGGGAAAAAAAGGAACCTCATTACATGAAAGCAAACGTTTATGGATAATTAATATGAAGTTTGGAGAAGAAATCGGCGCCATGTTTTAAACATTTTAAAAATAAAAACGACGCGTTAGTCTGGCGTGGGCAGCCGAACG
Organism: Prosapia bicincta; assembly: GCA_036971475.1. NCBI lineage: Eukaryota > Metazoa > Arthropoda > Insecta > Hemiptera > Cercopidae > Prosapia > Prosapia bicincta. Next base: position 81,850,166 of record JBAIZL010000010.1, on the reverse strand, counting down.
AAGCGAAGCCATTCTTAGAAGCCAAAATCCCGTTGAAGCATCTCATCAAAATTATACGAATTTGTGAAGAAACTTAGCCAAAATAAAACGAAAATAAGTGAATTTAAAACCTATAATACACTATTATTATAATTAAAGTAACCAAAAAGAATTTAATTGTGTGTGAAACATAAAATTTAAAGAGAACTGAATCCTATATGAACAACCAGTAACACTCCGAAAATTGATAAGTACATAGCGCTATAAAAATAAACCTTTAGTGAACTTTTAAAATTATAAGAAAATCTAAAATTGTAAATTATTAGAATATCTTGAAATAATATAATAGTTTAGTAGTAAGAAAGCTAATCCAGTTCAAACAGGTTAGGGACCTTTTTCTTATTCCAAATTTAAGATTTTACATCAGGAAGCTAATTATTAAAACTATTTTCTAAAATTAATCTTATTTATTTAATTAACCAAAGAGTTAGAAGATATAGCCCATGCATAAAACCCAGAGATATTAAGAGATCTTAGAAAATAGCCTAGGTTATAAAATCTTGTAACTAAAATATTAAGAATTGAGTTTAGTCTATTGTGTTAAAACTTGTTAAGTGTTTTTGTTCTGTTTATTGTGTAAATTAAAAAAATTCTTAAAATTAAAAGAATTTAAATTATTCCTGAGTTTTTACGTTTAAAATTTAATAGAAATTATATCTTCATTCAATAATCAATAATAATACCCATTTATAAAAAAAAATTATAATATATACAGGAAAAGCATTATTTAAGTTTATTTGAGTTTCAATATCCCTAAAATGAAGTAACGATTTTTTTTCTAAACAATCATGCTATTGTGCATAAATAATAACTGGCTTCCATAAATAAGCAAAGCAAAATAAAGATATTTTTTGTGAATATGGGGTAAATTATTTACTAATTTTTAAGTAATATATTGATATTTATTTCACCTGAGCCAAATTTCTAAGATCTTCGTCTCTCAGATTCCTGGTATCTTGTAATTCGTCTGATTCTTGGTGTGGTAACCTAATGCCTGCAATAGTTCTCTTAGTACCCACTAAAAACAGAAAAAAAATATATTTAAAATGAAAAAAGCTCTAACTTATATATCAATATATTTGATGTACTTTTACTATATTTTACTAATAAGTCTACTCAAATGCACTCAGGTTTTTACACTTTACTCTTCTGGGCCTTACAACTGGCCTTTGTCTATACGTTCACGCTCACTATCATTAGACACTGTAAAAAATAACGGCTTTCTTTTAGACACTAACAGTTAGCCAAGGCTTTATTGTGAATAGACTACTCCAAAATTTTTTTTTCGTACCATACATTTTAAAGAAAGAACAATGTTTCATTTAATGTGGCCCTAACCTTGTAGGTACTAATATTTCTTCAAATTTTAGAAGGGTTTTGATTAAATTATCCACTGCATTCATGGCAATTAACTATTACAAAATATATAATATAATAAAAACAAAAAAGTAACAATATTATCGTTTTATTGTTATAAAATATTTCGCCTAGAATGAATGGCCTCTATGACACAGTGTTAATTATACATAAGAACCAGATATACTAGACCTTGAATAGTTTGTAGTTCTTTGTCATTGTTTATATATCCATGGTGTTGCACTGATATCACTTACTAAACTCAAAACAATCTTTCACTTGAAACTTATAGATTCACTCTTTCTTAATTATTGAAGTTAATCTTTTCTCTTATTATTGGTGGAGCTTGACCCATTGGACCCTTAAGGGTGAGCCACCTCTGGTTTATGCTACATAACTATATTCCAATTGGCTATTAAAGTACATAAGATATGAATGAAATACCATTACAACTACACACATTTTCAATTCAAAATATAAAAGGGTTATATATGAATCTCAGACATTATAATATATAGAACTTTATGAGCATGACTATGCCCTGTATACTTACAATTATCTGGCTTCCACTGAGAGTATACATGCATTTCACTGTCCATTCCTACTACTAAAATACCATCCCTAACCCAAGAGATCTGCATGGGTAGAGGTGGAAGACCATCTGCTGTTGTTAGATCTATTTTGCGGAGCTTCATCCATCTGCAACATAATAATAATGTAACCTCTAATGTTCTGGATGTTGATCAGAACACAGTCAACATCATGCCCTAATTACCTTATCTCATCTACAAAGTTTGGTGCTGCTAGTGAAGAAGCTTTCCTAAGTATAGGCCGATTGGTGGACTGAGATTCTTTCATTGCTTTCATGTTAGCTTGAGCCAGGTCACTGGATACAGGTGTAAACAACATGACCTGAAATTTAAAAATACTGAGAATAATTTTATCTCCATATATACCAGGTTTTGAATAATCATAAAACTATTAATATCTATAAATAATTATTTATAATTGCAAATTACTTTGTACGTACAGTATAAGTTAAAAAAAAAAAACAATCAAAAGTTTATGAGTTTCATAATTAGTATGCTGCACAGAGAAAGATTCAACGACGATAGATCCATCACTAATGAGCGTAACAAAAATTTGTTACTGTGTAATTTGAAGTATATATTGCTCAAGCTTTCAATAATATATGTGATAAATCACAAAATGTTGCAATAAGATTTTCTCTACAATTTACCAAACATCATCATCAAAACAATCATTCAATATAGAAAGCACAGAACTATACATAACATCTAGATTACAGTTACATTGTAAAACTGAACCTAGGATATACATTGTTCTTTTTTAAGTAAATTAACACCAATGAACATAACACATTGTTTAATTCTAACAACTAACAAATTATCAAATATTTTGGTTGAATATGGGTTCAATATATAAATGTTTTGCAGGATTTAATAAAATGAAACCTTTGATAATTTTGCTAAGAGATAAAAGTGATTTTACCCACCGATATCATATACTACAGAAATTGAAGAAGAATATCGTTAATTTTTTTAAACAATTACTGTCAAGACTAAATAACGCCTCAGTATTTAAAATGTTGCAGAAAATCAACACAAAAATAAAACAATAGTGAATTCTAAAAGCAGACCTCTAAAAAACTTGAAATTCAGGATGCACTTTGTAATAATTATAGGTAAAAATAATAATATAAATGTAAAATTAGCATAAAAAACACTTTTAAAACATTTGTATTGCCTAAAATACCCTATTTAGAAAGGAAGATAAATCTGGAATAAATTGTTTGAAATGATGTGTTACATGAAATATATTTATTAAAAAAAGAAAAATTATAACAAAAGCTAAAACAATTTGAGTTATAAATATAATATTAAAAAATAGTCTTAGAAAAAGACTTTAAAATTAAGTTATGCCTTTAAAATAAAAAAGGCTCTCATTTTACAAACTATAATAAAACGCTTTATTGAAATAAGAATAAAAATGTTATTATACTTAATAGTGAATTAAAGCCTATATAAAATGCAATAATATTTTATAATTAGTGCTGCTATTTTATAATGATGTTAATATTAATTATTATATAACTAGTGTTTTGTTGAAAATTATTGTCTGTTATATTTTGCAAGTTCAAGAATGAATTTGGACTATGGTCAAAATAAAGATATAAAATGCATTATCTTCTATATAGTTTGGTTATAAAGTACTTGCATATTATACGGAAGCTACTATTGTACATATGTTATTTAAATGCGGTAAAAATGCACAATGCCCACCCTCAATGCAATGTGTATAAAATCAATCAAAAACATGTCCTGAAGCTATATTGATAATTATTATTTTTTTATTGCCAAGGAAGTTTATTTTTATATACTTGTATTGAAATATACCTATGAAGTATCCAGTCAGGATAAATTTAGTTGTATTTTATACATTTAACCAAAGAAATGTACACATGTAAGGCTAGAATAGAGATCGCGTGACGACAGCTGGCAAAAATTATTACTCTGCAGAAGTAGACGTGTAATTAGGTAATGTCGTATAAAATTACAACCAACTATATCCTCACTGGATACTTTACACGTATATTTTAATATAGGTATATAGTATTGTATAAAATTAAAACCAAATTTATCGTAACTAGATATTTTATAGGTAGGCCTATATTTAAATATATGTATACGTAGTTCAGCGCGCCGTTGATAAGCGATCGTAGTACTTCTTACTACTTTGCACTAAATTTTTTAACCAACTTTAACTTCATAAAAAATAACCTTTCGTGTAAAAAAAAATTGTTATGCATATGGGCTTAGGACAGGTTTTATGTAGTCATTTTTGTAGTCCTGTAAGAAAAATCCCTCTACAATAGCGGCCTCCGATTAATACGTAAGTACCAGTTATAATTTTTAACCTGTAAGCTATAACTGTATTCACTGAATATAAAAATTTGTTAAAAAGTATTTGATTAATACAAATTATTTGAGTATTAGTGTATTGATAATTATTTCAATAAAATGGATTACATTCCATAGATCAGACATTCTAATCATTTTGATTTCATTGATTAAATCTAATGTAACCTAAATCATTAATCAAAGAGCTAAGTGAAAACTATTAACTTACTGCTGACACATTTGGAAACCATTGTTTCATTGATGAATCCTAACCTTCTAATGGTAACCATCTGGTTGGGAAATTTATCGTTTGTCAATGGAATGACAGTTTCGAAACGTGTCCGCAAAGTAAGTGAGTAGTTTTTAATTAGTCCTTAAAATTACTTATGATTTATAATAGTGACCAAATTTTAAACTTTAAAATAAAATGTATTTTAAATATGTTTTTCCTCAGAAGAAACAGCATATGAATATTCCTAGCTTTTGGAGTAAACCCAGAACTCTTTTTACAAGAAATATTGTCACTTACTTTTAAAAAAATATAAATGTAAATGTTAACAAATCTCAGCGATATACCTTGCTACCAACTCCAACAGTAAGTATGTGAGATCCATCTTCTTTAGATACCCAATCCAATTGCACTAGATGTTTCTGAGTCAATGGACATGTATTACCATTTTCAATGATAGACTTGCGCAAAGATTGCAAAGTACTGAAGCTGGGTACAGCAAGTAAACCTGTAGCAAAATACAATAATTTAATGTATTCTTAATAAAAAAAATCAACTTATATTTATTTTGCCTGGAATCTGAACAAAAATTTAACAACTTTTTAAGGACTGTTTGTTGAAATTTAGTATATTCAGTAACACTGGTAATCTATATAGAGTGTGTCCCATGTAAAATTCAATCCATGTGTATCATAACCTTATATTCCTACAACCTTCGATCTGGTTTTTATTTATTAACAAAATGTATTTAATTTAATAACAAATTTTCCATTAACTTAAACTTAGGTTAAATGTTGGAAGTGGTCACTATTTCCTTCAACACATGCATTAATCTATTTTACAGCACCTCTTGCAAATTATTTTGAAGTTTTTGGCTGGATAATTAATAATAGTATCTGTTTTTCTCTTCCAATAAGTGCAATGAACTGGAATAAAATCTTCTGATATTGTTCTCCATTGATGGTGTACTCAAACAAATAAGACCCACAATTTTTCAAAGGTATCAACACCACACGCCCAGCTCCTGCAGGTGCAATAGTTTTTTATGATAGACGAGGAAATTTTCACATTTCAAATTTTACTGTTTTGCCTGTTTACATAGTAGTACAAATGGAACCATGCTTCATCTGTGAAAAATAATGAATCCATAACATTAATTCTCTTCATGAATACACAAAATTATTGACAATCATTTCATGGCAATCAGTCATTGACAATTTTGTAGTTGAAGAATTTTGTCAGGTTCAAGAAATTGATGAGCCTTTTGAATCCAATAAAGTCAAATTGTAATTGTTTTGTTCCCAATGAACAGTTTGTATAAACAATTAATTTAAGGGAATAAACGTCTGAATGATTTTTTTAACGAGGTGAGTAATCAGTCTTTGATTTCAGTGGTTGCATCTTTATTCAACACTGATGCAAATCTTTTGTGTTCCTTGTTATTAACAGAGCCAATCTCTCTTAATGTTGCTACTAACTTTAATACTGATGTCTTGTTATGCGCAGGTTTATCTTGGTACTTATGGCATAACAAATGTTGAGCTGCAAACCGTGATTTCAACTCATACTGATTTCCTACTGAAGTATAACTCAATAACAAAAACATATTTGTCTTCTGAAAACACCATCTTCTCTCCAGTAATACACTTAATGTTATGATTGCATTGTTTTTACTATCTACTGTGTTGGCGCAATATTCAGATGTTAGACGAGTTTACTTCAGTAATGAATAGAAAGAGTGAGGTTGCCTTTTGAAACTTCAAATAATTTTTTTTTTAATTATGCACATTATATGGTTATTTGCAGTCAAAAGAATCCATTATGATTTATTTTTAAAAATGTATGATTTTTATTGTTACAAAAAATTTTTTGAAAGGGCTATGTGGGTCAGTTTTTAATAACTTCATAAATATTAAAGGCCATGAAAACCACAAAAATATATTATTTATCAAAATTACTGTTTATTTTAAAACCTGTTAATCTGGCACTGAATTTTCTTTTAAGCCTAAAAGAAAATAATTTTTTTGAAGAATTAAACTTATAGCTTGTGCTAAGGCAAAGCAGAAAAATAATATCCTCTTTATCATTGTAATTTCATAAAATTTCAATTCCAAGCTCTATAAAATAGTTACTAATAACTAGCATTTTAGAAAACTGTATTGGATTACTGAGCTGCTTTCCAATTAACACAAACAGAAAGTAATTACTTTTTGATCCAAAAAGTGAAAGATGAACTTTTATTCTTTCATTCTTTTTACATTGGTGTCTCATGTAACCTTTAAGTTAAGGCAGCAATAAACAATACCTAGACACAGCGGCTATAGTCCAAGTAAAAACCAATTAAACCATCTTAACATGATAGACTATGATCATTGTATTTTGAAATAGGCAAGGCGTCTCATATGATTTTATGCTAGAAGAAAAGCTATCAACTCAAATGGATGGTGTGAAACTATGATTGCACTCAGAATATGATTTAAAATCCAATACAGAATAAGTAACAAAGTTTACTGTAGTTTTGTTCCAGCATGAACAATTCTAAGCCTCATTCTGCCACTTAAACTCAAGACTTAATCAAATCCTTTAGATGAAATAAATGGTTCATTCACAATACAATACACCACTAGTACCAAATGATTACTGCCTGTTCGTTTAGTCAGTGGTTTCTCAAACATGAAGAAATGAAATCAGTTGTTGAAACCTAGTTATCTTTACACGTAGCTGATTTCAATGACACAAACTTCAAAACATTTATCAATTGGTATTTTTTTTGTTTACAATATTTTAAATAATTGATTTTATTGCCTTTTCTTAAAACATGACCTTTATAAACATGTGAGCAAATAAACTGCTTTCAGTGCCCTGTAATGTTGTACAAATACATTAGATTTAGTAAAGGATCATTCATCAAAATCTTTCTCCTGATGATAATACAGCTCAAGTTGAAAACGTAAATATAGGCAAAAACCTAAATGAGGCTAATTATAGAAGGGGGAATTGCTGAAATAAACGTTTTATCCAATAGTGTACGATTTAATCCATTGTATTCTGTAGACAAAATATGTTTGTTATGAAACATTGGTGGTAGAGATTACAGTTTCGTGCCGTCATTTGCTTCAAAGGTTATTTCTTGATGTATCACATAAGACTAGACATGACATTTATTCTAAGATATTAGTAATACGAGAAATGGCCTGCAGAGGAATTTTCTGTCTTGTTATACAAATTACTGTCTAAAAGAAACTAAAGAACAAATTGTTAAATGAGTGCAGAGTAAGAGATCTTAGAATTGTCTTGTGAATTTACAGATTATGACTGTGGATCAAGCACTTCTAATGTTATTAAAGATTTTTTTTAGAAACAGATGAAAACTCTGCTATGTTACCCCTGAGGGTTTAAGCAAGACAAACCCATATCACTACTCTTTGTCGATAAATTGAAATTTTAAAAAAATAAAACTACAAACTAAAGTTAAAGTTAGTATTGCTATTTAATTTTGTGCTCAATATTCATAAAACTAGGCTTCTAAAATGGTTTAGAAGTTAATATTGTTCAATTTCATTCCAAAACCTCAAAAAATTATACTTTTGGGTTGTAAAACCTTATTTGATATTTATTACCATCAAGCCTTTCTATAACAAAAAAAAAAGAAAAATATAAAATGTGGTACTAAATTTGTTAGATTTATATTTATTCTATTTACATTAGGAATTTACTTTTTTTATTTATAGTGATTTATAAAACAATCACCCAGACATAGTACTGGATTGGGTCCCGTGTTAAAGCTGTTATATGTTTAACACAGATAGATGGTATCTTTACTGATGTCTTTATTTTATCGCATTATCCATTTTCTAAGCATTTTACCTTCATCTCCTATTGAGAGAATGGTTGGCTGGTGCTCTATTAATTGGTTTCTGTTCCTTGAACAGAAGATGCCTACTTATTTCAAGTCTGGACATTAGTTATGTCATTTTATCACCTACATTGAAAATAATAATCAATATCTTGGATTTTGTGTCAGAATTTAACTCCCTATCTATTTCACTAAAGGTCATATGGCTAACAACATGAGAAATACTAGGTTTGTTATTACTCATTATAAAATGTATTTACATACTAATAAAAACAAGTAAAAACGAAGACTAAAACCAACGCAGACTATTGAAATACAGTAATCTTGAAAATCCAAATCCCGATTTTTAGAGCTTCCGTTGAATTTGAACCTAATTCTATTTTATCTATTTGAAAAAAAAATTCAAATTATTTACTGGTAGACAATGCACCGTTGTATCCCGATAAAGATCAACTGTGGTCTGATGATACCCGTCCTTTATTTCTACCAACAAATGATCAGTAACAACAAACGTAAATAAAAAACAATAACACGTTACGACTATTGAAATGGTACAAGAAACTACTAAAGCAGTGATGGTGAGATTAAAGATAAAGGTTTGACAGAGGTAATACAAGAAAAATAATTAAGTCATACTGAAGGAACTGCAATGAGCTATATTGAATAACAGAACCACACCAACAGGTGTGCTTCTGCTAAGATGTCTATGCGGTACCGCAGCTCAGAAACTATCTGATAAGTATAACAACTTATCAGAAGACACTTTATAACTCTTTTCAAAAACTGTAGCAACTGTAATGAAGAAAGTATTTAAAAAAACATTAATTTATGTAAATTCTTTTATCAATAAAGTTCTACAAACATATTTTGTGCATTCTTAATTATAGTACTAGGGTTCATTAGAACTACTGTTTTTTGTAATGCAAATAAACGTATTTCCGTGTAATCCGAGTTTTCGGTAATTCGAGTGAATCTCGTCCCATCTATCTTCAATTATCGAGATTCTACTGTACTAAACAATATAACAGATTGTATTCTGTAGACCACTGCTCCATGAAAAGAATAGGGAAAATGACAAAAAGTTTGTGCTTGCTAAAACAAGCCAGTGATGCCACTCAGCATAGACCGCATACTTTATTAATTATAGCCAAGTTTAAAACCAGTTGAATTCATCAGCAATGAATGTAATAGTCACAGTTGTATTATGTACATCAGATAAGGTGTTTTTTAATTGGACATTAAATAACATCTTATAGGTTACAAAACATGTGATTATTTTGTATGATTTACTTATACTGTACACTTTCCAATCAGAATAAACTATGGGGGGCCAGATTGATGGTGGCTACGAGCTGAAGAAGTCAGGACTAACACCGTTTTAAACTTTTTTCATAAAATCTTTTTTTTTGCGGTAAACCTCTGTCGTCCTGAGAGTAAAAAGAATTATAAGCTGAGTGTGGATAGATTTGCTGTGAGGTAGTCTTGCTGTCTACCCATTTCTAAATTGTTTCATAATAATACAGGTTTATCATTCATTTACAAAATTTTAATGCTATTACAGTTAAAACACAACCTGTCATCCAGTGAGCCTTACTACAAAAACAAACTTGTCTCAACAGTTAACCAAACTTGCATAAACATTTAAGAATTTCTGAATTCTCTTTATGTTTAAACATGCTCAAAAACTAAACTTAAATATTCACACTTTTAAACAGAATGCTGTCCATATACCTATAGAACTCAAATAAATCCAAACTTGTCTCTTTGCTGAATTCATTCTTATGGATAATGCTGAAACAAAAGTTGAGACTCATTGCCTAGTCAACAATATTTATCTATACAAAGATTAACTCTTCAGAAAAATTATTAAAAAAGTTTAGAACGTCAGCGATTTAAACATTCATTTAATTCCACAAAAAAAGTAAAGTATCTACATTACTCTTTACGATAAATTTTATACATAATAATCAAAGTTATCAAGAAAATGTTATTTAAATTTTGTTGATAGTTTTTTTCTGTGCATTTAAAATTATTTTCCTGTGATATGTAACTCATTTTTATAAATTACTCATTTTTTAGTTTTAATGACACTCATAATAAAATAAAACTATAGTAAGTTTGCTTAAAAATAAGTTTGTTGATACCCTATACAAGTGAATGAAATTATTTTGTTGGCACGTAACAACATCCATGGAAACTGAAATGGAGGTATGCAGAATATCATGTGAGATATACTAATGAAAATTACAATTACTGATTTAGGAATGTCACTATTCATTAATGGAAGAAATCTGACTCAAAATTAAGTAACATAAAGAACAAAGTCCTGATAGAACATCAGAAGAGTACCCAATGAAATAGATGCAAATGAACACAAATGGAGAAGAACTATGTCCAGTATATGAGTGACAGAGTTTGACTGAGCACATAGATTAATATGCTTGCTAAGGTATTAGAGTATAGCTATTAAAGGCTTTAATGGTTCAGGACAAAGAACTATTCATAGATAAATTCTCATTACTTCAAGCAGCTAAGCTTATGAGAATAACTTATTACAGTTCGTACTTAAATAATTCAACTTTTCCAAAGTGTTTTAACCCGTAACTAGAAATATCCATTTCCCAGACAGCTATCGTTTGCTTAAATATAAATAAAACATGATTCATTGCATTTATTCTATTGACCTTCTAGATATGCCTCGGTCAAACCCTTTCACAAGAAATGACTCATTATCTGTTGTCAGTAATCTACATATTTCATGGTTTTGACAAGTTATTTACACAGCTGCACGTTCTTCCGTCCCTCAGTCAGGTGTTACGATAAGTGCGGGTACAACTTTTCTCCGTCGCCTTGTTGGGTTTTACCGTCTTTGGAGTTTACATCGTATATTTGACGTTGCACAGTCGGTTATCTCTGATCACGCAAATTGGTTGCTACATAGGTTACACTTTGTTATACGGTAATTTTTTGCATATATTCTTTGTAAATATCTAGTCAGTTTGCAGAGATAGTATATAAATTATATACTTTTTTATTTGTTTTAAAAGTGCTTTTATTTTGTCACAGCCAACTTCTAATATCAATGTGTCTCAGCGGACAAGACGAATAATGGATATAGTTATTCTTGTTCCTTCTGATCACAGTGATAATGAAGTATTTTTTAATGATTCGGATGTTCCTCCTTTGCATGAATACAAACAGTGATATATCTATGATCGTTTTATAATAATAATATTATATTAAATTAAACGTTATTCTGTAAGTTTGGCAGAATAATTTGGTACCCATTCAAATTTTAAACACTTCATTTACCCTCCAACATCAATGCCCAACTATTAGACGGTGGTTTCTGTAAGTGGCTGGCGGACGGATGTTTCTAGTTATGGGTTAATATATTTAATACTATACATATTTTGATAGTGATGCTATTATCCTCAGTGGCAAAACAAACACTAGTGTCGCAAAATAGTGTTAACTTGCCATGGGGTGATTGTATGGCTATCAATACATGTATAGCATTAAAAATGTTAAAAACTTATGTGAGGGTTGGGTTATTCAAGCAAATGCTATAGTAGGTAAATTCACATATAAAATTGTAGTACCATAGCACTGAGGAAGGCAACATCATTGCCAAAACTAGTTTGTTTATTGAAAATTAATTTTTGGTGAGATTTTGAGTTCACTATTTTGACTTATACCTTTGTAAATGATTAACCTCGTGGAAATGAACAATTTTTAAAAAAGCTGCATTTTAGTTTTCCCTTTATTTCTCTAATATCAAGTGTTTGTTGTATAAAAGCATTCTAGGCAGAAGTAAAAGCATTGTATTAACGAGAAAAATAGATCTAGTTTTATAACTCCCTTAAATGGTTTAAATCGAATAACTTTTTAAATAACATAATCTACTAAACTTACTTAGTATTTTTCTTGACAATTTAACTACTTTAAACAATGAGGAAATTTTATTTTGTACCATTTTAAATATCTACTTAACTAACTTATTAAGACCTTTAAAATAGAATTGTTAAATTTGAGATAATCTATTAATGTTTTATGATGATCCTATTAGTGGCATTAATAAAGATTGCATGTCAAATTAATATCTCAATTACATGCTTAGTAATCTGATAATATGCTCACAAATATTAAAGTTATTTCTATTTAATTCTTAAAAAATTTTATTTAAACAATAACATGCAGAATGTTTGCCAAAATGTGAACATATTTTACTCATTGACTTTAATAATGATGATCCTTTAGCTTCAAAATTTACCCTTACATAAGAACAAAATGGTAAAAAACAAAATCTTAAAGTAAGCTGTAGAATAATAATAACACATTTGTGTGTAACAGATAATAGTACAACTGAAGTCAAACATCATGACATTAAAATAATGAAACAAATATACTAACTTGCTCCTGACTTAACCAAGTTGTTAGACTCTGAAGTTCCATTGAGTTCTCCATTACGAAGAGGTGATCTTGTATCTAAATCTTCTTGTGAAATTGCCTTTATAAAGTTATTTTGTAGTCTTTGTTTCTTAGTAAGGAATGTTTGATCGTAAAGATAGCTTAAATCTACACTTGGATC